>WEKX01016070.1:13200-27572 GCA_013390025.1 Pitta sordida
TCAGCAAGTCTCTGACTACCTCCTCTTGGATTACAAGGGGGTTATACTGCACCCCATCTCCTTCCATGACCCTACTGGTCCAGTTGTTCTGCGGGCAGTCTGTTTTACTGTTAAAAACAGAGGTAAAGAGCGTATTAAGTATTTCTGCCTTTTCCTCATCTTTGGTTACTATATTACCCTCTGCATCCAATAAGGAATGAAGCTTGTTACAGCCTTTTTTTTACTGTTGATGTACTTATAGAAACATTTCTTATTGTCCTTGACAGAAACAGCTAGGTTGAGTTCCATCTGAGCTTTTGCCTCTCTAGTTTTTCTCCTTCACAACTTAACAACTTCCTTAAACACACCCTGACTCACCTCCCCCTTTTTCCAAAGGATGTACATCCTCTTTTTCTCCCCTAGTTCTTTCAGGAGCTCTTTGCTCATCCAGGGTATTCAGGCTAACAGAGTAGCAGCTATCTGGAGCCTCAGGGTTTCAATTACAAAGCCAGTGTTAAGATTATGTTGACCAGATGTTTTTTCTACACAAAGTAAAGAAGAGGACATCAAGCAATTCATCCGTAGCCAGAGTAAACATCAGAGACTCTTGCTCCCAAGGTGAAATTCCAAAGAGAGACCTGTTTTTCATCTGACTTACCTTCTCTGTGGAAAGGCAGTACAGTCATTAATATCACTCCAAGAACAAGGGATCAGAAATCAACTGCAAATCTTTTGTAATAAGGAACTACTATTTCCTTTTAAAGGTGAAGCAATAATATTGTTCACAACCCATCATTTGATAAAGCTGTACTGCTGAAACAAAAGGACTACTATTTGTTTTCATCACAGATTCAGAGAAATCAGTCTTTGAATATGTTCAGAGATGAGTCTATGATACTATTCTGATTCTTAATTATACCCGAGCAGAAAAAAGCATGGGATGCCATCACCATATTAGGTGGACAGGTCTGAGCCAAAATGCCGTGCTCAGATGCAGTTTATCAGATTGTCTTCACAGGAATAAGCTTTATTATTAGCTCTATCTTGTCTAAATGATTAACTGAGATAGAAAAACACTTAACAAAACCCACAGTTCACTGGTAGCTATTAAATTGAGGTTATCATCCAATATTCATACTGCTTTTTGACAAAGGGAGGGAAAAGAAATGGCTGATATTACTCTTGTTTGCCTAATTTTGCTGATGGGGCTGAAAACAGTATATCAGTCTCCAGAGTATCTCTGGGATGTGCTCTCGGACTCTGTACGGGTGTTAGTTGGTGAGTTGGACTAGATGATCCTTGTGGGTCCCTTCCAACTCATAATATTCTGTGATTCTGTGATTCTGTACCCTACTGAATTATTGTCTGACTTAATTTTTCATGTATACTGTCTGAACACCAGGCTTTTGATGTTCAAAATAATTTAAAATAAAGTATTATTTTGTAATGAACATGAGGCATAGTCTGCTTGCTATGTATTTATTTACTAACTCCATCTCTGTTCCATACTTTTTTCTAAACAGAACAATTTGTCTAACTGTCTATCTAGGACA
The DNA here is from genome assembly GCA_013390025.1 of Pitta sordida. Taxonomy (NCBI): domain Eukaryota; kingdom Metazoa; phylum Chordata; class Aves; order Passeriformes; family Pittidae; genus Pitta; species Pitta sordida. The sequence continues at coordinate 14,733 of WEKX01016070.1, forward strand.
AAAATTCTATCACTGTGACTCAGTTCTAAAGAAAGACATAAGAAAATTGGTAGTATTGTAAATTACATGATTACCTAAGTGCCCAGTGTGTTCTTAGAAGAGGGAAATGGCAATCACATACCTAGCTTATCATGAATGCAAAACATGTTTGAATCTACAAGTGAGATGAAACAGATAAGGTTCACTGTGCAGAAGGACATTTTTAGCCATTGTGATCTATCACATGGTAGTTAAGGTGACATTTTCCTAAAAGAATACCAATGACTATCTTTACATGCTCAATCAACTCTGTAACTCCTTTAGGCATGCTGATGAGTACTTTGTAGTAATTCTGTTTCTCTTCAGATGAAATTGCGCAGTAAAAGACAGACCAAGACATGTTTGTAATGCTCAATTTATGATTTCTTTAAATCACGCCAGGTAATATGCAAATATCACAGTCAAGTTATACACATAGTATGTTTCACTAGCGTGTTGTAGAGTCTTGCACTTCCGAAAATCATGGGGATTTTTGAAGAGCAAAAGCAAAACAAGACTATAAAATAAGAATTTAAAATAAAAAATAGAAAATTCAACAGGTTTGGGTTACTCCTCTCCCATGAATTTATACAGGCACTATTTTTTATTACAAAGAAAGACTTTGATCCATGCCTTTGATGCACTGTGAACTTTATTTCACAGACCCTGTTGCTGGTCTGTGTTTTCAAAGAATAATATTCACTTTGAGTTCTTATTTCAGAAAAACCACCCCCATTGCCACTTCCATTATGTTGATGGAGATAATATAAATTCTTTTCACCATAATTTTTTCTGGTATTCTTATAGCAGAAAATGGTATTACATAACAATTGGTTTCATTTGGGTCATAAACATGCTTCATATGGTAGGTCTGAATTTCCTAAAGGTGCAGCAAACTATCTGTCTTGCCAGAATAAGAAGGAAAACAATATCAAAATTTTACAAATTATAGCAACAATATCCAGGAATCTGGGAAGATTTGTCCTAGCATTGAAAGGTGTAAAAGGTCAGAAACTGCCAATATTCGCTTTTCACCATCATGGAAGAGCTAGTTTTCCATTGCTCTCTTCCCTCCTTTTCAGTCCTACACTGTTTTTCTCTGCATATCCAATCTTTCCTTGAACCAGATTAGCTTTGATCTTCTCTGACTGCTTGCTAGACCAGTGAAAGGGAGTGAAACTGAACAGGCATAAAGAGCCCCATAGTGTAAAAGAGGATAAAGGAAAAGGGAAGAACATTCTGAAGAACTTCTGTTCTGAAGAAGAGTCTGTAATGCTCAACCCTTCTCATATACATCACAGTGCATCACAGTACGTTATACCCAGGTTTGCACTGTACCACCAAACCTCGTGCAAGGTCTGTTATAAACCGTTGGAGTAACTCAACTGAAGACTATGCTACTTCCTTGCAAACAAACATCTTCTCTTAAAAACATCATGACAAAATATCCAGTCAGTGTTTGAAAATTGTGTGGAAGAAACCCCCTTTAAAAGAAGGTGCCTTTGGAAAGTGACCTGATACATATTTGTTTTTTAAAATGGAGCAGGACAAAACCAAACATTACCAACAGATTCTATAGATGTGACAGACATTCAGTTCTCTAGTGAAGCTGTCAGAAAAAAGGCTTGGTAGAGTGTGACTAAAGTATTTGAAATCCCTAAATTCTGGTTCAGCTATTTTCATGAGCTGTTTCTGATGAGCAATCAAAATGCTAGTTACCTAAAGCACCATTAGGTAAAAAAGACCTGATCTTCCTATTCTACCCACAACAACCCATTTCTGTAGAGTCTCTCTAATTTTTAAGCTATGGAATTTATCAAGAACATATTTTGTCTTTGGCTAGTTCATGAAAAATTCTCTATATAAGAGGGTAATATTATGTAGTTTTATGACATTATTTTATGTATGTTTCACTTAATTTTTTTTGGACTCATCCATTCTTTTGTTGCCAATGGACCCTGCATCGCCCACTGTTTATGTGCATCATTAGATCAAATAATAATTCAGATTTACTGAAGCTCTTACAACTCACTCAGTGTGTTCTGAAAGGGTCCTGGAAATTGAACAAATTCAAATTTTGCCTTTTTCTTTCCCACCAAGGCATGTAAGGATTCCCTGAAAAACTCATGGTGCTGCACTAAACCATCATTTGGCACAGAGGAGTTTGATAACTGACCAAAATTTCCCTTTCTTTACATGTCAGTGAGAGTGGGAGACCTCCAGCATTGCTCAGTTTCTCCAGATGACCATAAAGCACTGAGTTTCATAGTGCAGAGAAGCAAGTTTAGTCTGCCTAGTCAAAAATAGCACTGTGCACGAGGGTGACTGGATATGAAATTAAAGGGAGATTTAATGAGGGGGTCATAAGGGTCTGACTGAGGTCCATGAAGGAGACCCTCTGGAGAGAGGAAGAAAGAAAAAGACACAGTTTCCAGCTGGTGTTACAAGCTCAGTTACAGCATCCTGCACAGAGATGTCATAAGGAATTGGTATAGGGAGCACTCTGTACCAAACACTTCACTGACCCAAGTATTGTCAGGGTACCACTATGAGCTACCTCACAGTGTTGTGATTTATGTCAGCCTTATGTGGTGGCCACAGACCAGGCATCTGACACTACCTTAAACTCTTCAAATAATATCTATGCCAAGGAACACACCATTGCATTTCTGCTATCGTAACATTGGTGTTCAACTCCTGTGTGTTCTAAAGCGAACATACTCAGCCAGATTAATACTACTAGTGAAAAGCTTACAATCTGGAATAAAAGAGCTGCTTTCTTGAAGAGTTAAAAGGTCACATTCCTTCTTTGTATTTCTCTTCACCATACCAGAATGGAAATTTCTTGAAGGCCACCTACAACCTTTTTTTTTTTCTTTTTGAAGGAAATTAGGTATTAGATCTGAAATGTTGAGCCTGAATTGTCAGTTTAAGATTTACAGAAAGCAGATCTCTGGCAAGGCTGCACATCTTTTCAGAAAGAGTTCTGTCAGGAAAAAAATTTAGAAAAATACCTTGAAACTTGATTTATGTAAAATAAAGAAAAATTACCATGAAATAACTGGTTCATGGAAAGCATCAGTCATATCCAAAGTGATCTGTAATGAGCTGTGTACTGATTAAAATAAAACAGTAAATCTGAACTACTTGGTGCATATTTTATCATCTACATCTTGATACATCACCAGACAAATATGCTTCGTGACCCTGAGATGATCAGTTGCATAGGACTTATGTCTCATCTCTGCAAAATAAAGCCATAGAACTTCATTTCCAGTACACTGGAAAACAGCCCTTTTATCACTGACGTTGGAACTGTAGTTACCTGACATTTTACATCTAGGGAGAGCACAGAATTTTGCCAAGAGCTATTTTCTTGCTAACTGCTGCTATGTACCATTGTTCTTCTCCTTTGTTTGGGATGCTGTGCTCAGCACGAAATAACTAGTGTACAGGTCACATGAGAGCAGGAGCCAGAGAGATATCAAGATGTAAATGCAAACCTGTAGCAGCAATGAACAAAAAAACTAGCCAATTTAGCTCAGTCAAATTAAAAAAAAAAAGTGATTTCAAAAGTCAGAATGAAGCAGTTGATTGTCCCTTTGCAGTGGCTTGATAACATATGCTCATGTTCTGATATATATATTTTTCCCCTTATCCAAGGAAAGATAATGGCATGCCATAGAGTCACAATCAAGTGTAGAACAACCAGAAAATGATCATGGAGTTCTCCTTCTTACATATCTTTACTGTTTCTTTGGACTGACAAAAAGTGCTCCATTTCTGATGCATTCCTTAAACGAATCACTGAAAATAGAAGGGACAACAGGGTGAGAAAGTAAAAGTAAAAAGGAACTGAGAGGAAAAAAATGTGGGCTAGAAAATGCACTGCAGGATCAGGTAAGTATGCCCTTAGCATTCCTAACCATGGCATTACCATGTCCAGGGAGCTTTCTGATATATTTTTGCTTTGATAAGCAGAACACCCTGTAGATTTGGGTTAAGAAAAAGCAAAATCATCAAAGGAAAGTGTCAGGTCCAAAATTTGATAAAATTGGCCTAAAATTCAATATCAGTTGAGGACTGAACCTCTTATGGTTTTTATTAACCCAACATATACATGAGTTGATATGGAAGCACTTACCTCAAGCCATAGAATCGCAATGCAGATCCAACAGTCCCTGGAGAGGGAGTGTAGAACTTGCCTGACCAGCAAGGACTTCCCCAGAACAGCCTTATTTCCCATTCCTTCTCATTATAAAAATACATTAACTGACTCTTAAAAGAATAATGAAAATTTGGCCTCTGATATAAAAAGTAACACCAAATCACACACATGCAGAGATTTCTAAGCTATGTGTGCTTTTTCCATAAGCAAAACCTATAGAATCTGGGCAAATCTAAATTTTGCTCTCCCCTTACTCTAATAATGCTTTACACTAATAATGCCTCCACTTAATTTTTTTTACCCTTTTCCCAAGTGATTTCACAATTATAAATAGCATTATGCTAAATCACATGGTACAGAATGAAGTGTTCACACAATATATTTCCACATTTCACAAGAAAAGTGGGCAAAATGCTGGTGCTGGACATAGATGCTGTACCCAGTAACATATAGGTGTTAACAGCAGCCAAGAGACTTTTATTTTATGAAATGCTAACATAAAACATATGCATAATGTGGGCTTACTTAACTTTAGCTTGCCACATGTACAGAAAACGTGATACTCACAAATGTCATTGCAAGTATCCATCTTCCATGTTTTCTCTGTAGAAACCTCACCACTATAAGCTGCTGAACATGGCTACAGCCCAGTGTGATGTCAGTGGCAGAGAGTGCTCGTCAGCGCACACAACACAGGGAAAGTGAAAGAACTTCTAGAAAAAAACCTCTTCTGCCAATCTCCAACTTAGGAATCATAGTTTTCCATGCTAAATAGAGAAGATATTTCCTCTATACCTATCTACTACAAAATCAAAACTTTTTCAGAAAATTTCTTCACAGAAGAAATCAGTCTCATGTGGGACCCACTCCCCAACACACGTTCAAAAGAGCACCCTGGAAAATTAATGACACGCTCTGCTCCTCCTCAAGAGGCCACTCATCCACTCACCCCAGGCTCTGAATCCCAACCCAAGCAACCATGAGAGGCACAGCAATCAAACTGCTTCCAGGATGGCAGAAGGAAAGAATTAAAGAGACTTTCATTTTGGCCACAGTAGTCCATTGTGTATCCAGGATTTCAGATAGAGAATTATCCAAAATCAACGCGATTTGGCACCATCAGAAGGGGAACAAAGACCCTAAACAGAGGCTGAGCTCAGAGTCTTGTGTAACTCATTGATACCTTAAGCCAAGTCGAAGTTAAATTAGTTGGGAAGAAACTTCATGTCAAAACATGTAACGCCATTTTAAAATAAGTAATTCATTTTTTGATAAAATAAATTTTCATAAAACTGAAATATTAACATATTTTTTCATTGTGCCCAGACAACTGCTTATTTCTATTTTTTTTTATACATAAAGAATATCTGTACATACAAGGGTTTGGATATGGAATGGTAGGAACCTCTTTAGAAATTTATATGATTGTTTACATAAATGTTAATGGAGAAGTTCAGGGATTTTTTAGACGATAGAAATGTTTCTTTTGTGGTTTTGAGGATATTGGGTATTGTTTGCATGATTTTATATCAGCTTAGTATTTTCTAAAAGAGAATCCAATCTCAAGAAACTTCTGAGTGTAAGTTCATTCTATATATCAAAAGACATAAACAATATTATGGAAAAAAACCCAGGCTGCAGAACACAATTTTTCTGCAATATGAGCCTCTTTTTCTAAACTGTTCTTTAGCAAAATTAAGTTAATTTTTATTTTGTTTGCACAGATATTTCTTTTTTTCTTTCTTGTGAAATGTAATTTATTAGACTACCCTCTTCTGATCCAGCAGGCCTCTTTGTTGTACTCCAGGAGCAATATTCTTCCTTAGTGACTTTTTTTTTTTTTGTCTTCTTTAATATTGATAGAGGTAAAACTGGAGAAGGAGAGCTTGCTTAGCTACAGTGCTAATATTTAGCACAGAATTCATTTGGTAGCAACACAGCTTTAGTCTGGGCTGACGAGAAAGCAATAAACCCTTTAAATGGCTCAGGGACCTCTGGGGCTAGTGCTGTGAAGAATTCATGAAGCCCGGCCCGCAAAGACTGCTACTTTGATATTGCTTCCAATGCCTGGAGCTTTCTATCTGCATCTGGCTGAGCCTCTTTCGTAATCCTTGATATCGATCCATGCTCAAGAGCAGAGCCGTGGGCAAGGAGTTGGAGCTGGAGGTCAAGGCCAGGCCCAAAAGTCACTGCTGTCCCCTTCACGGTCTGTTTAAGTCGGCGGAGGGTCCCGCTGCTGCCAGGTTTGGGAAGCTGCTGTCCTCATTGCAGCTCACAGCCAGAGAAGGAAGAAGCTTCATGGAGCCCTGCTAATAAAAGGCCAATATTACCCTCTGATATAGTGATGTGTTCTGCCAATATATTCTGCACGTAACAACAAGATCTGTTTCTTTCTCCATTTCATACCTCTCTTTATTTATTTTCTTGTTTATGGGACTTGGCAGGACCCCTTACTGTGCTTCACTCCTATTGCTCTTCCCAGTTAAGTTACTTTAGTATCAAGAACATTTCTTAACATCTTTCCTTCTTTTCTTTCTTTCCCAGTAAAATAATCTAGAGTATTTTTATTCCTTCATGCTTTACAGTGATTTTCTGCAGCCTCCTCTGGCCTCTGTGGCCATTTACATTGAATAGCAGTTTGCAAGAGGCCATGAGTTTATATCTTTTCCGTCTCCCCTCTCTCTTTCCCTCTCTGCTCCTTTTTCTGTCACAGTCTTTCTGTTATTCAAAATAAACAGACAACTGCATAATTAACAACCTTGATGACAAAAAGAAAATATAATTGAGCCTTCTAAATACTAAGGGAAGAGAGGGAGAACTTGATAAGTATCACTAAATTTTATTTCAAGTCAGGGGGTTGGGATTTCTTTTCTCCCTCATTTAATTTCTGTTTAGGAACAAAAGATTTTTATGTTGCAAGAAAGAGATGAGTGATTTTAGATTTGCATTTTCTCTTCACTAGAGCCTGGCATTTTATTGAAAATAAAAAAAAAAATCCCTTTCAAATGAAAACATCTGTTTAAATAAAAGCCACTTGAGAAAAAAAATAATAACAAATAATTCTATTATATTTTTCCAAAGCAGGACTGAAATATCCAGAAGTTTGTAGAAACTCTTCTCTGCGGTGACCAGTAACAAGACCTGATGGAACGGCCTGCAGTAATGACTTTCAGGGAAGGCTTAGGATATTAGAAGAAGGTTTCACCCAGAGGGTGGTTGAGCACTGGAACAGGCTCCCCAGAGCAGTGGTCACAGCATCAGGTCTGACAGAGTTCCTGAATCGACTGGACAATTCTCTCAAGTACCTGATGTGAGTCCTGTGGATAGTCCTGTGCAGGGCTAAGATTTGGACTTGATGATCCTTGTGGCCCCCTTCCACCCAGCATATTCTGTGAAATACATAATTAGCACTCATTTAAGGGTGTCTCTTTCATTTTTCTGAAATCCACATTTAAGCTGCAGATAAAAATCTATGTCAAATGATCTATTCTTGTTTCACACAAAATACCTTGCCTCTTCAGAACATCTGCAGAAGCCTTTTAAATATATTCATTTTAATGAAACTTATTTGTCAAAGTTGGCCACACACAAAGCAGTACTCAAATACACTAGCCAAGGCTTTCCTCCCTGGACAGGCCGGGTGACACTGGAGCTGGCTGTGTTGCAAGCAGGCTGGGGAGTTGAGTAGGAGTGAGACGAGTGTTACAAGGCACTTCAGTCTCTTACTTTTGGGTGCTGAGTGTCAGGGCACAGCTGACACCTGCATGTATCTCATGGGCCCAGAGCCAGTGGTCTGTCCCCTGGGCCAAATCAGTGCCTGGGAGGGACCTTCAGCCTGTCACCCAGTATAAAATGGTGACTACAGATGTGGCAGTCTTGCCAAGGTATCCTGCACTGGGCACATGCTGTTCTCATGGCCCTGATGAGCTTTGGTAACATCTCCAGGGTATCTGCTGGCCACATTCAGGTCTCTTCATTTCCCATAAGTTAATGGAAAAATGCTTATATTGTTTTTTGTGTATTACGAACAGTTCTTTTTGAAGGGAAGAATATAAAAGTAAACATGAATTAACAAAAAAAGAAAAAATAAGAAAAATGGAGATTGATTGTTCTTACTTGAATTCTGCCCTAATTTGGCCTGGGATAGGATCTAGGAACCTCATGTTTGAAAAGGAGTTTGGAGAAGCTTTTCTTGGACATCTTCTCAGCCTTGAAAGCACCTGAAAGTAATTGATTTCTCCACTTTAAGAGCTCCATTACTGAGCTCCCCGGGCACCTGAGCAAAGATTACAGAATTCCACTTCAGACCCCAGACTGACCTGGTACATTTAAATTTCTTATTAAATCCCTTGGACATTTCAATCTAAAGTCTCATCATGATGGGCGTACTTCTGTTAGTCTTCACCATTGCAAAATAATTTCTTAAATACGTACATAGTTCCCATAAAGAGATGGAAGTCATTTCGGGGCTCAGCCTGAGCGAACTTGATGTAGTCGTTTCCATATTCCAAGAGGCAGATGAGACCGAGTTGGGATCAAATGTCTTTCATTTCTTGCAATGTCTCATCTCTATGGGGCAAACGAGAGATACAGATGAAGTAAAGCCAAACTTGACTCTGTGGTCTAGCTAACAGCAGAGCCACTGTTTTGGGGGTGGTTTTGGGTCCCAGATAAAGAATCTGCTTGTGCACTTTTGCATTGGACTGTTAATGAAAAAAGTACCAAGCAGCTGGGGAGCACATAGCCAGGCTCAGTCTCACTTACCCCACTTGCACTGAGGCACAGAGACCCAAGAATAATGAGATTTATTTGTGATTGAAGAAAAAAAAGCTATTTGTTTCTCAATAACTCATTATTACCTCAAGGTTTTTTTTCAGTAAGGTGTGCTGATTTCATATGACAGTGCAGACTTTTCATTTTTCTTGTCAAGAAAATAGTACAGTCGACCCCCACAGCTCGTGGGCCATTGTGTCTGTCTGGATTCCCGCGAGTTTCGGAATCCATGAGGATAGCAAATCCGTGGGTGTTCAATTAGGCCATACCAGTAGCCATGTCCTCTCCACTAATAAGTTCTGGAGGGCAGTCCTGACAGTATGGCTCCCTCGTAGTGCCCCATTAAAGTGGAGGAAATGCCTTTTGCTCCTTCCCAGCTCCCAGGAGGGAGTAGAGAAACCCCGCAGCAGCCGACACGCCTGGGAGACTTGAAGCCGGCACCCAGCCCCCCTGTGGATCCGAATGGGCACGGAGGGTCCTGCCACTGTCCTTTCCCTGCTGTGTCTCTGCTGTGTTTTATTGGGGTTTCTGGTTTCTAGTGTGCGTGTCTTTTGTTCAAACATGGCAGAGGTGGCACGCCGCTCCAGAGCCGGACTCTGGGAGAGGCTTAGGGAATGGAGTCTCTGCTGGTCGGGGTGGCGCTGTGGGTACCCTGGCTCTGTGTGACAGGAGCAACAGCTGAACAGGCTGGGACAGGTACCTGCTGTTCAAAGGAGCTGCGGTGCACCCAACCAGCGCTCGGGAGAGGGCTGCGATGCAAGCAAGGCTGCGACAAGAGCGCTGCTGCTTTATTTGGGGCAGGCGTTTTGTTTGGGTTTTCTTTTTCCAGGACTGCAACACCCCCAAGCGAAGCTTTGGACTTTCTGGCAGGGCCAGCAGTGCGAGCAGGCAGAGCTGAGCTGGGATGCAGAGCCAGGGCAGCTGGAGAGGTTCGCTCCCGCTTCGCTGCCTAGCAGCTCAGCCATGTTCTCAGATGCAAGGCCTACAGCTGCCTTCACGACGGTCATGCCCCTCACAGTGATGGTGCCTCTGGCCTACCCTTTAACTCGTAACAGCAGAAGGGAGGGCAGAAGGCGAAATGGCTTGGCACAGGAGGGGCTTCCCCTTTGGAGCAACCCACTGCAACAGGATCAGACCAGCAGTGTGACAGTATTCACGCTTTCAGGATGGAGGCTGCATGTCTGCCCATCATGTTGTAGGCTTTGTTAGCCCCCCACTCAACCCAAGTGGATCAACAGGCAGCGGGCATGTCACAGACACAGTGGAGATGGAGTAGGCATCCTGTCCCGGGGACCCTGGTTGTGGCTGGGCAAGCTGGTGATGGAACCAGGACCTATCTGGGTGCGTGTGCCTGCCCACCCATCCTTCCGTCCCTGCAGCGGATAGCGTGTCCTGAGCACAATAACCACAGGAAATCCTCGCTGCCTGGCTCTCACCTAATTTACATCTCCATTGGCACCGCTGCCAGGCATCGTCAAGGCACAAAGGGGGTTTGGCTCTGAGAAGCATGGTGCTGCTTTTCCCACCAGGCAAGCTGGTTTTCTGGGGGCTTTTTGGTTGATTTCCTTCTCCTCCCCTGCCCCTCAGCGTGGTTGTTCTTCTGGCAGTGGGCCCTATGTAGGCTGGCAGCTGCATGTAGTCAGACCAACACTGCGGCCTGAGGGAAGCCAACCATAGGTGCTTCTTCCCGGCTTGCTGCTGCCCACCCCATCCCTGGTGGGTGGCAGCCGGGGTCTGCCTCCCTGCCTCTCACTGGGGCTGTCCGCAGGAGCATGGGCCAGCGGCAGTTGCACAGGGCAAAAGAGCGGGTAGCAATCTGTGATCTGCTCCTGCTGCTGCTCCTGAGATGCACAGGGTGGAGTGGACAGGAGTCAGCACAGCACCGGAGGACAGATGCGTCCCGTGCTGGGAGCACCTGCAGCCCTGCTTGTTCTCGCTTCTACTGCCTAGCCCACAGCTTCCTCCCTTCCTCCCTTTTTTTTCCTCCCTTCCCTCTCCGACCCTCCTTCCACCTCCTCCATCCCACACATCCTAGAAGGGACTCCCCAGGCCTGTCCAGTATTGACTGTTTCTGTGTTTCAGACACAGCAAGAAATATCTACATACAAAACCCCCACTCTCCTGCTGCCTGGAAGAAACTTTTTATTTTGGGCAGTGAAGGGGAGTTCTGGTGCCAGCCTGACACAGGCACCGGGACACACCAGGCTATGTCACCTATGTCACACCGGTGCGGGCAGAGCTGAGGCGTGGTGCTGAGTCAGTGGGTCTGCTCCCATCCACTGATACCCTGGGGTTATCACTGATGGCAACCATCCCCCACCATCCCTCGGTTCGCAGCAGGGCCATGCCATTGTGCCTGGAAGTGCTGCCACTGCCCCAATGCCTCTGTGCTGTCCGCGCAGCAGCGCTCCCAGATTCACAGAGATGGCAGCCATTCGCCTTTGTCTTAAATGTTGAGAATGAAGGATGTATGGCAAGTCTGGTGGGCGGTGATGGTGGGAGCTCATTATACATTCACAAGCTGACAGGTTCGTGATACTTTCTGCACATGCACTGAGGTTGCACAACTTGCTGAAAAATTACCCGCAACTATTCATATCGCACAAATTATGGATCATGAATATGTGGAGGATCACTGTATTTTTAAAGATCCTACAAAGCTTTTGGAAAAACATACATGGTTGCTTTATCTTTCACTTGAAGCTCTGCCAAGGATGGCAGGTCTTCTCTTTTGCCGCTCCTCAAAAAGTACAAATGAAACAGAGGGATGGAGCGTGGTGCCTGTGGTGCCCATGGCTCCAGGGTTGTGGGTTCGATCCCTGGGTGGGCGCTTGCTTGAGAGTTGGACTAGAAGATCCTTGTGGGTCCCTTCCAACTCGGAATGACCTGTGAACCAGAAGATATAATGAAATCCCATACAAGAGCTGTGCTTAGTGACGGCTCATGGGTCAGCTCAAGGCCAAGGCAGGTGTGAAGAGGCAGCTTGAGTTCCTCCAGCCTATTTTAGGAACTAACGTTCAGTTTTCTGGACACAAGCCATGCCCATGCTCTAGTCTGAGGGTCAGAGAACAATCCTTGATGTATTTTATTTATTAGTAAAATTGTAGCCAGGGAGACAGATCATTGTCCCAATAATGTACTTTGTTGACATAAGCGTACTTGATTAAAGATTATTTTTATTTCTTGCTTCTCTTGTCTTAATAGAAGACTGTCTTTGACAGGATTTTTTACAATAACAAAGTATAGTGAATTTGACCCAACAGGAACATTAACATGGGAGATCCTGCACAAGCTGCTTTTGTTTTACAGAGCACACAGCCAGTGCAGCTCCAGTGCTTTCTCCACTGTTTATTTGTCCCTCAGGTCAATCTCATCTTCTACATTTTCCAGTTGTCATACTGAAGTATTTTGGCAGAATTCACATGCCTATGAAGGTTTGGCCTGGCTTGTGTCACTTTACCACACTTATATGCTTGTATACACTTCAGCCTTACAATAACAGAAACTTAACACACTGTAAATAAATCTTATTGATTTTCCCATGTGCAAGCCTATTATCATTAGCCTTGGCTCACAGAAAGTGAACATGTTCTGACTTATGCAGCATGATTTTTCCATTCTTCTGTTGATTTCTCTCAATATTTTATTTTAAGATCTTTGTAGTTGAATATAGGCCAAACTCAGGATATTTCAGCTGCTCACACAGAAACAATCTACTCAGTTCCAACTGTGAGCCCAAGTCAGTCGAACTGCATAAGAAATGAAAAAAGAATGTGGTCGTATATTTTTTCCACAAGACCCTCAGGTGGGAAGTTGCCCAATTTTCCCATGCCATGCTGCTGACCAGAGAAGAGTACCTTTGCCAGGAAGGGAGTCTGTTG
>WEKX01016072.1:487-19140 GCA_013390025.1 Pitta sordida
GTGGTGCCTGTGGCTCCAGCGTTGTGGGTTCAATCCCTGTGTGAGCATTTGCTTGGGAGTTGGACTTGATGATCCTTGTGGGTCCCTTCCAACTCAGAATATTCTGTGATTCTGTGATTCTGTAAGCATTTTAAATGTGGAGATGACACCACCACAGGTAAAGCTCTAAGCATTGTAGAACAACATATATGGTACGTAGAAGTATCCTGAAAACTGAAGAAGTCATTAGAAAAAACAGATAAGACTCAGGACGTCCAAAATACTAGAACAGGAAAGAATCATCAACAGAATAAAGGTTGAAGCCATCTCAGTAAATGAGTCAGTTCATGAACGCTAAACAGCAGTTCTGCAAAGAGGGACGTAAGTTTTGCAGTGGGTCACATGACTAATCTGGAGAAACAACTAAAGCAACATGAATCATCATCCTGCTGAACTGGAGCACTCTGTGGAGGATATCTGAATTATTTTCTTCTCCCCAGGCTACTGCAGCGACACAGATAATCCACTTTTGTGTTCCCCATTTAGAAACAAGAGAATTGAGAGAATACCAAAAAATGTCACAACTCAGGGAAACATGACCAGTGAAGCATAACCAATACAGATGCGTTCTTTAGTTCCGTCTTTAGTTCAGTAGTCTTCAATACTTAATAGGCTGTCAAAATCAAGAAAAAATTAATTCCTACTATTAATTGTATCACAAATAGAACAAAGAAGAGTGATCACATGTTTCCAAAAGGCAACTCTTCCAAAAGATTATTTCAAACATGAGGAAACCTGTCTTTAACTGCAAGGATAAGGAAATTCTGGAACACATCAAATGGAGGACTTGTAGAATTCCACTAAGTACAACTTCACACACACAGGTCAGCCAGAAACCTATAAAGTCACTTTAGGTATAGGGCCTCCCTTGGGACCTCTCAGATTCCTTCTATGATTCTTTTAATTAAGTCTTCTTACTATGACTCATAGAAGATACTCAAAAGTTTTTTTGCTGTCAGCACTTCTGCGTGGATTTAGCTGAAAGATAAGTAAAAGGAAGAGAGGCACGCTAATGTAAAACTGAGTGAAAGTCAAAGAACATTTTAGCAAGGCGAGAGTGCTTGCTTAATGGGTGAATTAAAACCATTATCATTTCCTGAGTGGGGTGACTATGAAGATACAAATCTTTTATTTGTCATCAAAAGCCAGACTGATTAACTTCGAGAATTTCTGTCAGTAGGTCATTAGCAGAACTGGTATCTCAAAAAAAATGCAGACTTTCTCCTTCAGAGACAATACAGAACTTTGTTAGCTAATATTCTGTCATACCATTAAGATATATGTACATTTCCTCCAAACCAATATATGACAAAATGTTATACCAAGAGGAGACATTAATTACTGGCTTCACAAATTACTTTTTTACTCTCACTGGACAGATCTAAACTGATTTTGTGATACTAGCGTTGATGATGAAGCATGGCTTTATCAAGATCTTCCAAAACTCAATCTGCTCTCTTAAGTCTGTATGCATATGAAAAAACAAGATGAAACCAGAAGTGCTCACAAGTTCTATGCAGCTCAAGTAAAGCTGTCATATGAAAAAAAAAATAAAAGCCAATCAATCGACATGTTAATGTATACCATCTTCTGAAGCACTCTGGACTGCAAATATTTGAAGCAAGAATCACAGCTTAATATGCATCTAATTCTTAAATGATAATGAACAAAAAGCATGTAGGTGGGGAGAACAACAGGAGTACTAACTATGGATCAACATGTAATCAAAAGATTACATTTATACACACTTCACTAGGTTATTGTTGCAAGGAATACTTTGCACTCTGTAAAACTGCAGGTATCATTTATGATAGTATCCAATGTTTCAGTGGATAGTTGTTTTTAGAATAATTTTTTGTAAACTTATTTCACTACTGCATTGCACCAACTTTTAGACAAATCCAGTTTGAGTTGACCTTCTTCCATGAAATGAAAGGCATTACTATGAATGATAAAATATGCTAAGCCTAACAACGCAAGTAGACATTTCATAGAGATGTCTCATTTTTAAAATTCTTTTACCCATGTAATTTCTTGCTCTGCAACTTGGTATCTGAGAAATATCTCTAACCCTCTATTTCCTCCATTAATTTTAAAGACATTCTGTCGTGGTTTGACCCTGGCTGGATGCCAGAGACCCACCCCAACTTCTCCTGAAGGAGAAAACTAAAAAAAACCAAACTGGAAAATAAAATAAAACTGGTCACAGGCAAAAGAAGCAAGGCAAAACTATAAATAAAGAACATAAAGGGTTTATTTTCTAACTAACAAGCTCAGAACTGCAAGGGAAGCATCATTTAGAAGGCAACCTTTCTCCCCCCACCCCTCCTTCTCTTACAATAGATGTAATATTCCCTTTTCCACCAGGAGAAAAAGGGAGAACATAGGGTAGGGGTAAACCAGGCCGGTTGGTATTTCTGANCTGAGCTGTTAACCCCCTCGCTACCAGAGCAGCAGAAAAACCCCTAAACCATAACACATTCAAACATGGAATCCTATCCATTATCAATTTTTAAAATAGAGATGATGATGTCCCTCTATGTGTTTGAACAGGACTGTTAAATGAGTTAATAAAAAATTGGGCTGCTTTTGAGTAGAAGTCACGGAGCAACTATGAAAGACGAAAAAATAATTAACTTTACAAATTCTACCATATTATCCTCTGTGAATAAGCCATAATTTTCTCAGACATGTTTTTAATTTAAAGACTTATTTGTCTAAAACATTTACTTAAAAGTTTGAGGTTATTCCATATTTAAGAGTATACCTAGTCTTGGGATGGATGCAACATTGAAACTATTCAGAACAGATAAGGAACAGCTAACACTTTAGACCTAATGCAAACTCAGTGCTTACTACAGTAATCCCTCAATACCTCACAGCTCACCATTCGTGGCTTCAAAAGATTGCAGGGGCTTTTTCTCTGGCTTTACAGTATTTACCCTACTTACCACTATTTTGCGGATTTTGCTTATTGTGGCATCTTTCTGGAACCAACCCCCCTGCGAAATTCGAGGGATTATTGTAACTTAATTTTCTATAAGTATTCTCAAAAAGCCACTTAATTTCCTATGAAAAGTTCTTCAAATGTATTTCTATTTCACAAAAAAAATTTAAAAAAATCCCACATACCAAAAAATCCAAACACAGTTGAACTCAAAAGTTAACTTAAGAAGGTCTATTCACGACACACTTCTACCTTCCTTTAGATATTCAAGGAGAGAACATGACTTCTGGATTTAACTGAACTCACAAACTTAAGCACGCAGATAACAATGCTGTTCAAAGGCACAAAATATTGAAATAGACAACAATGCCAATCATATAGTCCCTAGAATTCCTAACTTACTTTTTCCAGTATCTGAAACCCAACTACAGTTGGGTCTCCTATAATGTGATCCCAAGGTCTTAAGCGCGATCTGCATAGCCCTACTTCCACGTTGAATGGCAGCCACGCCACCGCCGCCACCAGTGCTGCACCTGCTGCCACCCCCACCGCTGTCATCCACGCTACCGCCACCACTGCCACCCATGCCATCGTGGCGGGTCACGCATGTGTAGCTGCGAAATGGGTCTCCTACATTGCTAAAAAATCATGCCGCTAAGATCTGAAGCCACAACATGGGGGGCGCGAAGTGCAAGAGGGCTGACTGTACATCATAAATACACTCGTAAACAAAATGTAGAAAAATCAAACACAAAATATCCTTGCCTTAACTTTCAATTTACTTCTAACCTCCTCATGTTTTTGTGTCAGACCCAGCCTCCCATATGTCTGTTCCTCCCACAAAAAAGCCTCTGCACTTTCTCTGACACCAACTTCTATGAATAGAAAGCTCTCTCTGAGGCAACCTGCACAAGGGCAGCTTCCCCCTCTGTATGATCCCCCAATGATTTTATAATTTAACTATTGCAATTGAGATGATGTAACATAATGCAAAACAAACAGATGGGCAAGAGATATAAAGCATGGCCAGGCCTAAACTGGAAAATATCACTGCCAGAAATGTTGTTGGGCTTACAGCTGCTGACATTGCTCCTGGGATGTGTCCACACTGAGGCTTTGCTGGCAGCTGCATTGCTGGCTGAGGTTTGCAGCATGTGGTTCTACTTAGGTGCCACAAGCTGGGCTTTGTTTGCTTACTCCACATTTACATGTGCCTGCATGCAAACCTGTGGAGATAAAAGGTAATTCTGGATGCCAAAACCCTGTCATGTAGATCAGGCATGTTTTCCTACATTGAAAAAATGAAATTAATAAATGGGAATTTTTTAATGAGGTATGTTTACTTTGTGACTGCAGCATAGAGATCTGGAGGTACCATCCTAGAATTAACTTGAGTAATAGCACAATAGCAGCTACCCTAAATGAAGCTTGGATAGGTAAATTAGCATATGTTCACCTCTGTACCGCTGCAACAGATTGCTTGACTGTGTGAGAGTTTATTTAAATCTCGCTAGGGCATCTCTAGTATTAACAGGAATCCTGTGATAGTATGGAAGAAATATAATCAGACCCTGTCAAAATACTTTCCTAATTATTATATTCAATGCTATCTTTATATGACAGAAAGTGCAGTTCATCAATCATATAAAAGCTGGGCACTAGAGACATTACTTTAAGGAGAAGTAACTTAACAATAACGAAATATTGGTGAAAAGATACAAATACAGTGAATCCTCTCTGTATCATGACTTCTCCTTCACGACCTTGCCCATTTGCGAAGCAATTTTTTCACAGTTCGGCTCTCGGGATCTGCGATATGTGATAGACAGCGCACGCGCTCTGCTTCTGCTTTGCTGACGGGCGGGGTCGGCTCTCCCTGTGAGGCGGGATGGGCCCGCCCCGGGCCCGGCTCCCCCGGGAAGGGGACAGAGGGAGGGTTCGGGGTTTCTCCGGCACAGCTTCAAGTTTACAGTCCTGCCGTACTGTGCTTGGCCCCTGAGCCGATCCTGTGTGTCTCCGTGCCCAGTCCCTACAGTNCTTCAAGACCGAAGCCCCGCCTAACCATAAGCGCACGGGGTGTCTCAGTGTTGCAAAGTTAAGGTTTTTCCAGGCTTCAAGAATGCTGACCAGAGCTAAGGGACACCCCTTCCCCGCCGTGGTGGCAGCGCGTGCGGGACGGCGCGAGCAGCTGATCCGGGCCGGGCTGGGGCGGGGGGCAGCGGCGCAGGGTTTGGGCTGGGAGCACACACACAGGCACAGCAGCTGCTCAGAAACGTTTCCCTTTGCTCACTTGTGCCGAGGGAGACAAGGGGAAGGAGCAGAGAATTGTCCGCAGGGCTCCGGAGTTCCAGGGGGTGGAGCAATGGGCGTGGCCTGCATGCGTATTAACAACCTGCAGTTCTTTGCGAGATTAATGTTTTGCGAGGCCTGTGGCCTGTCCCTTTCCTCGCGATGGAGGAGGTATAACTATATTACAAAGATAGGCCAGAGAAATTGCAGTGATAAAACACAAAAGAACATGATAAATCAAAACCTCAAGCACTTTGATTGTTCAGTCTCAACCTATCACCCTGTAGATTGTGACTGGGCAATGGCGTTTCCACATTAGCCACAGACTAAAGCCAGGAGCAAATGAATCTTTGATGGACTGAGCTATACCAATAAAGTGACCAACTGGAACAGCTGAAGAAGGGCAGTAGGATCCCAGTTGCCTTAACTGTTTCAAACAAGCAACATCTTTTAAAGTAGTCAATCTGACACAAATTGACTTACTGGTCAAAGAGGAGCTCCATCTCCTAATATTCACATCTGTTGAAAACAACTAACAGCCTTCTCACAACTTAAAAGCTAAACAATCTATGTGTTTTTCACAGGTAAGAGGAATATCACAGAATCACAGAATCACAGAATATTATGAGTTGGAAGGGACCCACAAGGATCATCTAGTCCAACTCACCATCTAACACCCGTACAGAGACCGAGAGCACATCCCAGAGCGTAACACCAACCTAGATCCCTCACAGTCTAGCAGGCCACTCCGAGCCGGAAGGGGCCCAGGGTCATCCAGCCCTACACCCCCCAGCTAGACCATGTCACTAAGCTCCTCGTCCAGTCTTCTCTTAAACACCTCCAGGGATGGCGACTCCACCACCTCCCTGGGCAGCCCATTCCAATATGCAATTACTCTCTCTGTGAAAAACCGCTTCCTAACGTTAAGATTGAACCTCCCCTGGCGTAGCTTGAGGCCGTGCCCTCTCGTTCTGGTGTCGTCAGCCTGGAAGAAGAGGTCTACACCCATCTGGCTGCAACCTCCCCGCAGGTAGTTGTAAACAGCAATGAGGTCCCCTCTGAGCCTCCTCTTCTCCAGACTGAACAGTCCCAGTTCCTGTAGTCGCTCCTCATAGGGCCTGCCCTCCAGTCCCTTCACCATCCTCGTTGCCCTTCTCTGGACCCTCTCAAGCAGCTCAACATCCCTCTTAAACTGGGGAGCCCAGAACTGCACACAGTACTCAAGATGAGGTCTGACCAGCGCTGTGTACAGGGGGAGGACAACCTCCCTGGACCGACTGACCACACTGTTCCTGATGCAGGCCAGGATGCCATTGGCCTTCTTAGCCACCTGGGCACACTGCTGGCTCATATTGAGTTTCCTATCAATCAGTACACCTAAGTCTCTCTCCACTTCACTAGTCTCGAGCCACTCCTCCCCCAGCCGATAGCGGTGCATGGGGTTGTTATGGCCGAAGTGAAGAACCCGGCACTTAGTCTTGTTAAACCTCATACTGTTGGAGCCTGCCCATCTCTCCAGCCTGTCAAGGTCCCTCTGGAGGGCCTTTCTACCCTCCGGCAGTTCAACATTTGCCCCCAGCTTAGTATCATCTGCAATATATAAAGCAAGTAGTTGAGTCTGAAATTACGTATTGTAAATCTGAGATATTTATAGCTACAAAAGTAATAGATATAGACACAGAAGTAATGTTTTAGATATTTCAAAAGCCATTATAGGGACAGAAGGCATTTTCAGAACAGTACTGGATTTATGCCTTATTTCCAGCACAGTAGTATTTGTAGTATCCAGTAAAATATCTGGATTAACATCTGGGCGGCTTTGAAACAGGTACATTCAAATTAAATTTTTATTTTGTTAATTATTTCTTCCATTCCTTCACTGAAATTATTATTTTTATGGGGTAAATATGACTTTAAAAACAGAAACAGGTAATAGAGGTATTCTGCATCTATTCTCAAAAACCTAACTATTTTACAGAATATTCTGAGTTGGAAGAGACCCACAAGGATCATCGAGTCCAACTCTTAACACTGTCTCCCTGGAGGGAATTGAACCCGGGTCTCCCACACGCCAGGTGGGGACACTCACCACTGTACTAAAGTGGATTTCTTTTAACAAGCTTTGAGATTCCATACTGATATGTAACGAGGCAACACAGTTGAATTACACAGTTATTATCTGCAAAATTGGTCCACTTTCAGTTATTTAGTTGTCAGAAGACATGAAAGGAACGGATTGATGAGGCAGGAGGATATAATGATCCATATATATTTCATTGAGGCAAAAGATTATTTTTTTCCTGGCTATTGATGCAAAGATGGAAAAATTTACACAAATGCTCCCCAAAATAATCAGGGACTTCGAGGTAGAAGACATCATCAGCCACAGTTGCTACTCACAGGCACCTCATCAATGATTTAATATGACAGAGGGGATTGCAGGTTCGTTATCTGGTGATATTTTATTTATTCATATTTAATTACTGCATATCATAACAATTGAAAATTTGACTGCATTGCAGAAGGCAAGGAAAGGAATGAAGCTGTTCTACTGGCTGTACTAACACATCTGCTTCACAGACCTACAGGGATTCACTTAGCCACAATTATAATAAAAATGAAAAAACATTTATATTCTACAAATGAATTACAAATTCTCCAAATTAAAACTGGGTGAAATAAACAAAGATGTCTTCATGTAGAGGACTTGAAGAATTCTATTTATCTTCATTATAGGCTGAAAGTGTTTGGGCCAAAATCCCCAATTTAGGTGAACCATGAGGAGAAAAAAAATGATGGCAGGAGAAAAAAAAAGTAACATGACAAATTAGCAGAACCAAACCTCTCCCCCAGTGGGAGGGAGAGGTGAAGGCCAAAGGGTAGATTAATCTTGCTATATCATATGGTCTTGATCTTAAATATTTCCCTGCATGTTTAGCAGAAATCACACGCACAATGGGGAGACTTTGAAAAGATCAGGAGCCAGAGCAGATTAAGATGAAATGGGGCCAGATCCAAAAAGCCGTCAACCTCCCACCCTTTCCTGCAGACTCCCATGTGAGCAGGAGATTGTTTCATGGCTCCAAAGTGCTCGTCTGTGCTGAGCTCGTTGATGAGTGCTCCTGCTCCCCATATCTTTAACAGAGGAGTTTTGACTTCTCTTTTCACAGCAGCTTGAGCCACAGCTGTGGACACAGGTCTTTGTAACCCTTCTTACATTGCCACTTTGTGGCCCCAAATTAATGTGCAGAACCTGGCTGACCCAACCCCACCAAAAAAATGGATCCGTGCCTAACCATAATAGAAATAGCATTTTTTTTTAAAGCAGAAGAAATAAGAAACATCATTAAGTCTGGTTTTAAACAGTAATTTAAAAAGAGAAAGAGGAATCAAGCATATGATCAGGTTACTTAAGCTTACCCAGTTGCTGAGTGTCAGCTGAATCAGAGCAATTATCCACATATATGCATGTTAAAAATGAGTTAATGCTACATGGCTTAGCTGAGCCTGCAACAGAAGATTTAATTACGTGCACATGCACAATTTCTACAGTTGAGCTGATGCGTGACTACTTTTCAAGCTACTGAAATTACCTGTATATGTGAACTTTAAATTCCTAGTTATTTGATTGGTTGATAGACTTTTAAAATAGGAATTTTAAAGGTTATAAAAAAATCTATTTATTTAATGAGTGACACAGTGACACAATGAGTGAAATAATGACAAAATATTAAAAAATGCTTTATTAACTATTGATCTGAAGACTCACATGTATGGAATCTGTAAACTGTAAACGGTATGGAAAATTGGTTTAGTAATTTGCTTGTAGAACAGCTATGTGGAAAAGCACATTCATGTAAATCTAACAACAGTGCTTTCACCCTCTTTTAAGATAAAAGATAATTTTTTCCATGATTTACGATCTCACTGACTGACCACCTTGAATTAGGCAGCTGAAAGAATCCCTATTATTCTGCAAATTATTAGTAATGTGGTAGCATACAAACATACAGTGACTGATACCTTTTATTTGAATTCATGGCGGGTGAGGATAACATAAAAATTTTATGAGAAAAGGTTATACACCCACTAATGACGAACTATTACAAATATCCTTTCAGAACTTTGACACAATGCATGCCAAACGCACACACATACATAATTCTCAGTTTTGCACTGGCACAGCTATTGCATTCTGCAACTTGAGAGAAACTTTGTGTGATTCAGATGCTGTATTCCCCATTCTTCATTATGAAGAGCAATTCAACAGAAACTTGTATACCTGCTGCTGTACACATCTACTTCATTTCCTCCTTTTCTATTCTTGCTACTCTTTTTTCTCCATTTCCTAATTAGAGGACTTACATTTGTTTGCTCTTTCAGTATTACTGTTCAGTACTACTGTACTCACTGAACTAGGCAGAATTCTTTTGTCCCCATAAATCTGCCCTGCAACCATAACTCCTTGATAGTTTCCCTCTAATATTTAGATGTGCTTGAATGAAATGCACTGGCTTGTACTAATGCAATGCATGCATTTATGGAACACAGCAGGCACATACTCCATTTTCAAAAGACATAACAAACGAACAGCCATTTATGAAAGTTTTACTGTTTCTGATTCTCACTTCCTCTTCAACCCCATCCCTTCCTAGAGTCCAACTAGAACATCTGGGTGCACTGGAGTAAATAATGAGCTCTTTGTTTGAAGAAAATTCACAGGAAACATTAAACTTCTCTTAAAATACGATAGGTTACTGCATGGGTTACTGCATGGGAATAAGAACAGGAGAAAGATAAGGAGTCAAAAGGAGAACTGTGGTTCTTTGGGACAGAAATGTACATGTATCACTTGTGTATGTGAAGTTCTACCACAGATACAAGAGTCCTGGTGCATTACATAGCAGTTAACTAACATGGCAGCATGGGGATCATCTGCACCTCCTCTCTTTAAGAGACAAGGCAAGACTTTTGCGGATTGACTGAAATTCTCAGGACACTATAAAGAATTTGGTGTGATGTGTTATCTTCATCTCTGCACAACTTTCTACATGTCAATGTACTTTAAGAGGATGTACACTACATTTTCTTTCACTAAATTATACTACGGAGAGAATAAAGTTGATAATAAAACCTGGAGAATTATACAAGAGACATGCATTGTTTTTCCAGTTCAGCTTGGTGAGAAAACTTTTTATACCAATAGAACTCAACATCCACCCTAGATTTAATAGAATGGCTTGCCTTTTATTACTATGGCAAATAAGCAATTAATTCCATTGTAATTTGAGTTAGTTTAAATAATATGGAAAGTTCTACAGCATTAATTTTAGAAGTTTTTCAATACCTGCCCACAATTGAATCCAACAAAAGATTTTCACAGACATAGCTATCTAAATATTTTATTGCTCCCCTAGCAATTTGAAATGGAAAATTAATTTCTACGGAAGCAATAGAGTTTGAGCGCAGCAGTGTACTGCTGATCTCCACAAGACTAATTTTACATCCCAGGCATAAGCTATTTTTTTCTTTATGTACGTGGGGGGTGGGAAAATATGTTGTGATTTTACTGCATTGGTACTATAGAAGTGGAGAACACCTATATAAAGCAAAAGCCTTATGCTTCACTTATCTGGATTTATTCTACGATCTACTAAGCAACAAAGGAGACAAGGGATACTCTTACTTGCTTTCTCCTTCTTCATCTTACAGGGACAGAATACTCAACCAACTGGTATAAGCTGTTATCAGACACAGGACCTAGATTCAGATTGTAAAACTCAACTTAAAACCCGTCAACTGCATGACCTAAAATTGGGCCATGTTGCATACAATAATGAGAACCCCTGCACTCATCTTAGTGAAGCTTGAGCTTCCCTAAGCTGGGTAATTTCTTTGTGCAGGTTTACCTGATCAAAAACCTACTAATTTTGCACCTTTGTTCAAGTAAATCAGTATGAAAAACAGAGCTATGCCTTTCATCCTCAAATTCTGGGAAGCAATGCAGTAAAGGATTCTTTTAGCATATGCATCAGTAAAGACAATTTATGCTCAAAGCATGCTATAAAAAACCCCAAGAAGTAGTCCAGACCTACCAATTTTTTTTCCATCTTTTTTTTTTACAAAACTGTCCCCTTCATATAATTCAGACTTCTGTAACTTCATATCTGTACATTATATTGAGTACCCAAAAGAAACTGGCTGAATTGGTTTAGCAGATAGGCTTCTTTAAATATAGAGTATCATACCCTAGCTTTTGTGATTTCCACAATTAAATGGCCTTGATATATTTTCAACTTTACACATATGATCTACAGGGCTAAATGTCTTGAAAGATAAAACAACAGAAAGTAGACTTTTCAGAGTTTATTTCACTCTTCAAATATTTTCAGACTTCTTTTTTAAAACAGCAGATGTTTTATATGCACACTTCAGTGCACATTCTCAGCTGTACATCTTGACTTTAACTGAGTTACCATGAAGGAATTATGACAATATCTATTAGCTGATGGTGTTCCTCTTGGATTCACAATCTGGATTTGACAATTCACAAACTTTCTAACAAAACTTCCCATTTTTACCATCTTTTCTTAAATAAATTACACATTTCTGCAATGATATTTTAGGGTCGTTTTTAATTGTGCTGACATGAAAAATTAAATTTGGAAATATTATTTAAGGGGTAGGACTGCCTAAATACCACTCTCCTCAAATATTCTTAACTTGTAATCAAGTTTCATCTTTCTTTGACAGTGAGATTGCTTGTCCCAGAAGCCGTACCATGAGGATAAGTAGGAAGTCCTGCTGATCATTCCAAACATATAAGACCACCAAAGTCAAAGAACAAAAGATAACAAGGCTCAATCTAACTTCAGTTACAAGAAGAAAAAATTAAAACATTGAAAGACTCTGATATAATAGTTTTTCCCATTAACGTAGTTACATATTCCTATAATTCTATTTTGCTATTCACAACAAATTAGTTTTCGTCAGTAAAAAGAAAGGAACATGATATTTTTGTCTCAAAGATCAGTAATATCTTAAAATGAAGTGATATAAGAAATGGCATTCGTGAGAAAATTCCAGGACACAGAAACTTAGACTCAGTAACAGTTTCAAAGAACATCCTTACCTCAGCCAGAAACAAAAATACTGTCTACCAGCATCTTATCACATCTTGAGGCTTATTCTGTCTCTCACCCTTCTTTCCAAGGAGTAGGTGGGGGTTTTGTTTGGTTTTGAGATGATACACTAAAGCCATGTGGGAATAGAAGGAGAAAATGGGAGAGGAAAATGCAGGAGCTAATGGTGGAGAAGCTAGTGTGGAAGGTATGATCAACTGCAGAATCTGAAAAGGGTGACAGAAAAGAAGACTGCAGCAGAGGCTTTGTGATCCAGCCAGGAATGGATAACTAGGAACCCCTAAGCAAACACATTTGATGGGTTGGAAATAACATAAACAACATTGGAGCTGCAGCTGGAGAGCAAGGAAATGACCACAAAGAGAGAATCTGAGATCACACGAGAGGAAGCCCACCAGCGCCAGACCTAAGAACAGTGGTATCTTGGTGAAGGAAGAGTAATGGTATAAGACTACTCTTTTATCCAAGAAGGCTGCAAGCATTTCACATTTTCTACTGCAATTCTTGTTACTATAGCAATTTTTGACTACTTTTATGTTATTTTGAATCTGCTGGGTTCCCAAAGGTATTTGCTGACACTACCATTAGCAGTCACATAGTGCTAGAAAATAGTCTCCTTTCACCACAGAGATAATTTTTGTTGTTTCAAATGCATGTCATGTTGCAACATATATATTGGCATTATGGGCATTAAAGACAGAACTTCAGCAGAGGGCCACATGTAACTTACTTTTTCAGTCCAAAGTTATCTATTGGATTAAACCCAAGTGATAGTACTGCCTTCTATTTCAGGCTTTGGATTTAATAACATGAGCTGCACATCTCTAAGGTATCTTCTCATTTCTACATCTTTCTAAGGCTTTTAGCTCAATATAAATTGCTTTTAAAATGATCTTTTCTTGAGCAGTTCAAATTTCAAGCTATCTAAAACTTTTCCCTCCTCCAAAATATTTTAAAATGTTTTAATAATATGTACAAGCTTTTGTGTTCTTTGGTTTTTTTACCAAAACCAGCTCATACTCCTACGTTTTGATAACACATTAAAAATTTTTGAAAATTTTCATAGAATTCTTTGACATAAAAGGTCTCCAGTAAATACTATTGTGTTAGTTTTGGATTTTTTGTTATTTTTGCTTTGATGATATACATGTTCAGACATCTCAAAGCGCCTGATTTTCTGAGGACTTCAACCCCCAGGTTAATGACTGCAAGGTAAGTCGTAGATCCCATATTTACATCATTCCTCAGACACCATGCTTTACTGATATTCCAATGTAAAACACAACATGTTTTTTCTTACTGTGGTAATCAGCACCACTATTTGAGATTATTAAAAAAAAATAGCAATTTTAAAATTTTTTGTTTCTGCTGAATTGTATGTCAAGAGATGTACAAAGGAACACCAAATGATTCTCTTCAGTGACTCATATTTAGCATAGTGCCACATTTAAAAGGTAAGATATTTGGTGCCAAGAACTTTTGTTCCTCTGCAACTCACATGTATAATGTTGCCTACACCACATCGTGAGCCCTCCTTTCTACTGCAAAACACATAATTGAGATTACATTAAGTGGAACATTACAGTTCCCTGCAACTGAACATTCAGTTCAATGTTACAACTGAAGCTGCTTGATACCTCCAATTATAAAATGTTTGCCAGATGCTTATAAATCTTCATGAACTCTTTAACTATGGATGGAAATCTTCCATGTTTACTGTCTGTCCTCAGGTGACATACCCAACTTATAAGTCCTCAACTGATTGCCAAAAGCTACAGCAGGATAGGGGAAAGCGTATTACTTGTCAAGTTAAAGAAATCAAAGGAAGTAGTACTGGAACTTGCCCCAAAACTGACCAAATTGAGGTTTTCTTCAATTTACACAGCTATGCAGAAAAGCAAAGGTATGCTAATAATAGAAATTTCTAGAAAAATTTCCATGTGATTAAAAGTCTTCTTTAGAAGTTTTCAAACCTTACAGAGATATTTTCTGAAGCTCCTGCCTGCATTATTGAGGATCCATCTACTCTGGAGCATCTGCCCACTGACCGCATGGTTGGGTGTGCCGTGTTGCACAGGCACCACTGAGCATCTCTTACTCAGAGCTATCAAGTGAGAAGCAAGACTTTTTTTCCAATTTCCCTTTCTGATAGTCTGTGGCTACAGTAGTTCCAGCATGGAAGGGAGATCTGGAGACACACAGTTTTGTACTCTTGATGTTGTCCAGTAAGGGACAGCAGAGGAAGGAGGAAAGAGCCATGATGAAGCACTGGGCAAGCCAAAGAATGATGAAGTAAAACATTATTTGAATTCCCTAACATATGCACAGTACCATTGCATAGTGTCTTGGATTTGGAGAGGTGTTTTCCTTTTACATTTTTTTTAGTTGAACTGTTTACTTGATTTTTTTTGTAAACTTTTTTTAAAAGAGATGTTTAAAAATAGTAAAATTTTACCAAATACCAAACAGTCAATAAATAAATTAATTCTGATCTTAAAAGAAGCAAAACAAACCCCACTGCCAAAAGACCTTCTGAAAAGGTAAGTGAAAATTAATGTATTATTTAAGGAACAAAATCCCTAAGCAATGCAATCTGTGTACTCTTTAAAGTTTTGTTCCCATTTGTGTATACACACACGCATATGTCTACCCAGAAGGTATTTTTAGTTCTGTCGTTATAGTATACTCTTATAATTTTAGCTATTTCCACACATCCTTTCTATTTCTGTCCTTCTCTATAGCAGACCACGCATTACCACTCAGTTGCTTACAACATGAGGGCTGATGAAAACATGAACTAATTGATTCCTTCGTAGAAACTTGGATGGTAAAGAAGGTGGGCTAAAAATTTTTAGCATGAAATTTCTTGAGCAACCAGATCCACTGGCTTCACACCAATACGTATTTCTAAACAGTGAATTATCCCCTGTCCTGTGACAAGATGAGCCAGGAAAATGGGACCACTTTCTTTGGATGAGGAGTTACATTGTAAGAAGGTACAGCTTCAACACTGTGTTTAAAGCACACCAGTAACTGCTGCACCACATTTTATAATCTTCTGGCATCTTACAGCTCAAGTATCTAACAGCACAGATAATATACAGAAACACTGGAAAAAGAAGGAACAGTTTTAAGATGTATAAACCAACATCTATTCAAATAAAATCTTTCTAGCACACAATTTAACTGCCCCCAGACAATTATGGGTTTTGACTGTCTATCTGTGAAGCTATGTTTTCTAGCTAACCTCTGCATTGTTTTACACCCGCAAGGATCAGATACTTAAGTCTGAGATTTTAATTAGTGCTCTGTGGCTTCAAAATACCCAGGAGACACATATTACTGTTTAATTCAATTTCATTTTCCCTTCTTCATTACTGAGTTTGCAGATCACAGGCAACTTTAAAGAAAATCAGGCCAGCTTCAGCTGGCCTAACAATGATGGTAGTCACATACGATGTCTAGTTAGGGACTTTTAATACACACCCGGTGTGGCATCTAAACACTTTCCAAGTGGGAGGCCTGACAGTAATGCTACTTCTAATGATAGATGCACGGTAAGTGTATGCTGCAGCAGGAAGAATGCACTCAAACTGTTAAAGTCATGTTTTGGGCTGAGGATCTTTTTTCCTCTCTTCCTCTTCTCAATGCATGCACAGTTGCTGTGTCAGATCTCATCACAGTATACCCAACAATAACATCAAACATATAGTATATCCAGGTGACTACTAGTTTACTGTAGTTGTTCCTGCATACAAGAGGTGCTAACCACACTCACAAAAATTTGCACTCTTTGTCATGAAGAATTTGTCAGTAAGGAAGTATTAAGATGGTAGACAGAATCATATATAAGGGGTAATGATTTTAAACTAAAAGAAGGTAGATTTAGACTATATATAAGGAAGATATATTTTACAATGAGGATAGCAAAACACTAGAATAAGTTGTCCAGAGAGGTGGTAGAAGCTCCATCCCTGGAAACACTCAAGGTGAGGTTGCACTGGGCTCTGAGCAACTTGATCTAGTTGAAGATCATTGGTGGAAGGGTGTTGGACTGGATGACCTTTAAACGTCCTTTCCAACCCAAACTATTCTATGATGCTACAATTCTATGATTCTAAAGTTTCATGTTGACCACAAATGAAAAACACAGACATCAAGAAACCTGAATTTCTCTAACGTGGAGAGTGATGGTATTTTAAAGTATCCTTGTCATTCAAAAGGACACGGTGAACTTGGTGTACCATCATGAAATATTTCCTAAAGGGGAGATAAAGACATGGAAGTAGCTTTCAGCAGTTTGGAGAAGTATTCATACAGGTTATTTAAAAAGGAGGAGAAAGAGACTTTGCCCACATTTTAAGCACCAATTATTTCCTGTTGCCCATCCACTGAACTGCATCATCAGGTTTACCAGAAGAAAGGTAAGTAATATCACTGAAGAAAGATGTGAGACATAACTTTTATGGGTGAGTCCAGGAAGTCTATTTCATATGTGTGTGGGAGGACAGGAAAAGCAAGTTCCAGAAAACATGCTGGAAATTGGCCACCAAAGGTAGGAATACTTGTGGAAGAGCAGATAACATGTGCTTATAAGGTAAATATGTTTAGAAGTTTTCCCTGCTATCTGTTGAGGAGAGAAACTGCTCAACTGAAATCTCTGTAATAGCCAACATGCAACATCAAATTACTCATCATGGACATTCTTTATAAAATTTTGTCCACAAGTGACTTTTCTCAAAAATTGTCATATAAGCAGAAAACATTTTTCCTAAGATTAGTCTCTTATGAAAGCAGGAATGTTCACACACTTCCTCCTGAACTATTCTAATATTTCTTGAACCTTTTATTGCCAAGTGAGATTCATTGCTCCATTCAAGTATATAAAGAGTATATAAAGAGCTAATGTGAAAACACAGATATAGATGCTGCTATACATCACAGAAAGCTGGTCTGTTGCCATATATTTGACAGCTTGGAGAAGGTGTGTCTACCTTACACATTCCAATGATAAAGCAAAAACCTCCACACTTACATCAATATCCTAGGACAGCAACAAGAACTAGTAATCCGAAACACGAGTTATGAGAATATAAGCACTTCTTGAAATCTTCCATGTGACTGTTTTGATGGAAGAGAAAAGGCTGCTGTCCTAAACTATGCAGGCAACACCCTCCTCCAAAGGCAAAAACTCCCAAAGGCTAGCAACATGCCTTTAGTTTAATAGAGACAATTTATGTGATTTAAAAAGGAAACCTCACATTCAACTGTAGCAATATCATTTCAAAAACAACTATCCATGCAGCTTCAACAGACATCAGGCACTGTACCAACTGAAGATCACTGCTTATGCAATGTATGTAAAATATCTAAGTTAATATACAATAGGAACAAAAACACCTAAAGGCACTAGTGTGATTAAGGAATGACTATTGCATTTTGTTTAATGGATGTGGCTGGTTTGTCACTTTTAAAGTTTAAGGTGCCTTCACTCTTGAAGTGGTTTCACAGATGAAAAACAGATTCCCAAGACTGTGGTCCACTTGAGTGACAAAGTGACATGTGACGTGGCCATGACAGTCAATGGGGTCAGCATAAGCAAACAAGACCATGTGAAGTGGTACTTCATGCCATTATCTGGCAATTAGGACACTAAATTAAACAGATGACAATTAAGTTTAATGTCTGTGTATTTTTTGCTTATAAGTGATGGTGCATACAGACACTGCAAACTATTTTAGGAAGAAAAGAGCTGATTGGAATTGCTTTGTCTCCCTGATGGATGTCCTTACTTACTAGACTGTAGACACATGCACCTTCTGGCTTCTTATCTATTCAGTTTCATATTTCTTGCATCCCTGCACACTTGCTCTGGAGGTGGAAAATGTGGATCAGTGCCAGTAAGAACCAGACTATTTTAGTCTCCCAGGAAGTAATGGTTTTGGTGCCTAGTATAGCTCAATCAATGTGTAGGGTTTTAGGCTAATTATAGATTTTCCCATTACAAGAATATCCAAGGTATCTTGGTATCCTTTCAAAAATGCTGGCTGCTCTGTGCTATCTTCCGATGTACTTACAATAGTTATTACGAAACTAATGTTATGTTTACTTTGAATTTCTTCCAGGTTTGTCTCTCATCTTGTCCTTTACCAAACATCATCCATCCAAAACAGTGCTACAGTGAATCCTCTCTGTATCGCGACTTCTCCTTCATGACCTCGCCCATTTGCGAAGCA
>WEKX01016072.1:19378-62898 GCA_013390025.1 Pitta sordida
CGAGGGCTGTCGCCTGTCCCTTTCCTCGCGATGGAGGAGGTATAACTGTATATTACAGCAGGGGGTTGAGAGGCTAACTGTAGGCTCTTTTTACACCATGCCTCTGACTTCCCTATGAAAAGCTGTATTCCAGTGTAGAACAATTCACCGAGTGCCAATCACACACCTCCCTAAAGAATGTAATTACATACTCCAAATTCTAACCTGGGCCACTGTTATGAACTTGGGTTTGGTTGGCAGGGACATGTAAGTCCTTGTAGATTAGCTGTAATGGGTAGGAAAAGGAGATGAAACTTCTGAAACATTGATGAAAAAAATAGAGGAGTTATAAAAACCACAATTTTGTTCCATTTAAACACAAGCTGTTATGTGTCTGCTGCAGTAGGTTTGGTTTTAAAGAGAGTTAAACAGGAACACACTTGCTCTCTCGCAGCACATGAAGTTATTTAACATATCTATCACAGTATCACAGTATAGATAAGGCTGGCGAGGACCTTGAAGATCATCTAGTCCAACCTACAGTCCAACTAACCTATCATCTACATCTAGATCATTCCTGAAGGAATTCAAAATATTATGGACTGATTTTTGTCTACTTATTAAAAGTTAGCAGGCAGAAATTTTTTAAGAACAAAACCGTAAACTGATTTTATCTGAAGAAATTAAAGCACCCAGTATTGTAATGGCTTTTTAAAATAATAACACAACATGGCAAGCCTTAAAAAAAAACCCACAAAGAATTCCTATAGTGTCAAATATTAATGATTTTGAACCTTTTTTTATCAAATTTTCACACACACAAGAAAAGTATTGAGCTGTGACATAAGAGAAAGATCATAGAGTTGGCCCTCGAATACCACGGTACCGCGGGTCTTGCCCCCTCCCCGTGCAACCCCCCATCAGTGTAGAGTGGCAGCTCATTAATATGCAAATTTGTCCTGCACCCTCACGCCGCCCCCCGGCGCTCCGGCGCTGTTTCGGCACTGCTCTGCTGTGTGTCAGTGCTTCCTGTTGCCCATGACCACCCCACACCAGGAAAATCCCCTTTTCTTCTTGGCTGAGTACACTGGTGTAGGGAGTCACCCGCACCTCTGTGCCGGTGTCTCTCTGGGTGGGTAGACCTGGTCTCTCCATACTCGGAGTAGACATCTACCCCAAAAAAGTCTCAGACACCATATCTAACCTGAGAGTGTGTAAATCTTCCAAAACTGCATGCAGCCTCTTTGCTGTGAGCAGAGCGGGGCAGGAGCGGTGCCAGGGGGACCTGCTGTAGCTTTCTTGCTTGGAGCGGAGAGGACCTTTGCAGGTGAGGCGTGGGTGTGGTGCCAGGGGACCTGCTGCAGCCCCGTCGCTCAGAGCGGTGCAGAGGGGAGCAGGGCAGGTGCAGCGCTGGTGCGGCACCGGCGGTACTGCTGCAGCTGCCTCCCACCAAGCGGAGCAGAGCAGAGCGGGGAGGGTGCTGCTCAAGCAGACCCGCTGCAGCCGCCTCCCTTCAAGCAGAGTGGAGCAAAGTGAAGTGGGGCAGGCACAGCATGGGCAGAGCAGTGGTCCATGGTCTGTGTGGCATGGCATGGGGGTTGATCTGAATATTCATGACTGTCTAATTTGAGTATTCATGACTTTCAGTTTGTGCAGGCGCAGTCACAAAACGGGCCTCCTTAACTGCTGAAAAATCACGCCGTGTAGAGGTGAAGCCACTATCTGGGAGTTGTGAAGTAGAGAGGGCTTACTGTACCAACCAGAATTCAAGGAATCTACTAATGATGCAGGAAAAAAGACAAAACTGAACTTACTACAATATGGAATTTCTCAACAGTTACTTTTTACAGGCAAAATCCACATGCACCAAACAATTAAGTACAGCACTCTTACTGAAGCAAAGCACTTTTATATGCTCATGTTAAATCAACAGTCACACCTGGACACACATGCCTTGCATCATGAACTGTGCTGCAATGTAGGGAACAAAACCCACCTGCCATCCAAAAGCACATACAATTGCCTGCCCACACACATTTTTACTTCTTCAACCTCCACAGTGGTACCAAGTGGACTTACCGCAACATTGGTATACCCATCAACAGAAAACCCAGAAATTAGCCTCCCAAGTTAAAAAATGCCAAGGACTCCAGGACTGTCTCAATTTAAAAACCCCTAGAGAGCTTTTGCCTCTAATATTAATGGGTTCTCCTTGAATGCTATCTGGTTCAGGCAATTAAATTTTACTATAATTATTTACACAAAACTAAAGTAAACAGGCCAAGTCATCCTGGCAACAGGCTAACAGTGGGATATCTGGAAAATGTGGCTTTACTAAGAACATCTGCTAACATCACATCACTTACTGAGGTGTGTAAGTCCTAAAGTCTTTTTTCTTTTGAGAAAGTTTAAATAATTGCAGATTGAAAATGCGTGTTAGGTTGGAAATAGCCCATGAAACCATCTTTCATTCTGTATATCACAGCATACTCCAGAGATTGGTCAGAGGAGTGAAGTTTACATGAGTTTATTCATAGGCTGATGTCCTCTCTGAAAACTCAGACACTATGTTTATTCAATATGGAAAATCAGATCAATAAAAAAACTGACAGATAAGCTTCACTTATACCAGGCTTTTTCCTTTACAACAAAATGCAGAGCACCGAATTCTGTGACTGTCTTAATAACAGGTACAAATTTGCTTTTCCCTCAACAGTGACAGGTCTCACTTGTATATGATGAGTTTTGTAGCTGACTTAACTTCTTCTCTAGAACAGTAATTTTCCTTTCTCCAAAGACTCTGATTAAACAGAGGGCTTTTCTCCCATGATATATTTAAATTTTTGCTGAATATAAAGACTAAAACCCTGAAACAGTAGATATGTCATTCCAACACTGCATCATGACTTCAGCTCATGGTGGTTTGCTTCTTGTGAGTTTTTTGTCTGGTGTTTTTTGGTTGTTTTGGTTTTTTGGTGGTTTTTTTTTAGTCTTCTAGAATATCTGACTAAAACCTTTAGTCAAAATCAGTATAATTATGGCAAATGTGACTATATGAATATTTCCATGCCTAGGTTTTGGTATAGATATCTTTACTAACCAATTCTTTTTAGGCTTTCTATTTTCTGCCAGGTGACTTTGGAACCCTATCAATATATTTTGGCAACATACAAACCTAAGATGACTTTTAGTTTGCTTTTTGGTTGAAACTCCAAACATCCTCCAATGTTCAAGTTCCCAAACACTTAAATTTAATAAACTTCAATGATTAATTCTCTTGGATTTTCAAGTTGTTCTCTCTTAATATAAAACAAAAAATCTCTTAGTTACTGCTTTGGTTTATTCAATATGAATTAAACCAATGTATGATTACAATATCTAATGCTCTAAGACAATGTTTTTGTAATATATATCATTATCCATTTAGATTTAGTGCTGTTAATAATAAACACCCCCAATTAGCATTAGTAGCATTTTGACTGCAATATGCACCTAGGAAGTTTAACACAACTCATAATATGTTAGTATTTCTCCTGCTGCTAAAAAGTACATAGCTATCTGTCTGCATCTAGTCTGAACTATGATCCCAGTAGACTCACACCAGAACCTCAGGAGAGAGGTCCTCCACAGAGTGATTTTTAAAAAATGTCAGTCCTGTTTTATTTTTGTTCGTCCTTATTATTAAATATTGAGGTATGAATTTAAAAAATCTATTTTAATAACAATTTCAAGCAATTTATTTGATCCCAAAGTTAGGCTCCCTGCTGTGTATTTCCCATGGTTTCCCAATTTACTTTTTATTAAGCAGAACAATGTAGCCTATCTTACAGTCCTGAAGTACAGCAACTGCTATGTAAAAATGAGTCTATTCCATTTTCTGAAGTCACTTATTCTGTAGAATATGTCAATATGTGCTTGCAAAACAGAAAGAGCATGTAAAGTTTAAGACAGAATTAATTTGTATCAAGCTTCATCAAATTCGTTCTCTTCCAGAAAAAAAACCTGCCTTGCTCTGCAAGTAGTCTTCCCTTTTTTCCTAGACAATCTTAACAGTTCTAAGTACCTGTGAAAAAAATCCTCTTTTCTATTCTGGACTAACAGGAAACACTAAGCAATTTACATTTGTTTGTCTTTTAACCATTCTATTAGAAATAATTAGCAATCTTTCAAAAACTTTCCTTGACCCAGATCCTTCAGCTGAAGGAATGAAATCTCATGTTAGCTCTCTTCTTGCTTCAATAAATTTTAAATCTCCAGATTTTCTTCCAAAAGGAAAAGAAAAAAATGTTACAATTCCTATAGAACAAAATTTTAAAAAGCCCTGACTGAAGAATAAAAGAATCCAAATCAGAGCTCCATGACCTACCACCTACAGGTGTTCAATTCCACGGCAACATGGGACTTCCTAAAGATTACTCAGCCTTATATTAATTTATGGATATTATCAGCATCCAGTTTTCCTGCAGGGAGCTATGCTATGGAAAAAAGTTTATTCAAAGGTGACTGCTCACAGAAGCAACCTGAACTGTCAGGTAAGACTCTGAAGGTTTCTACTGGGAAATTTCCATAGGCTGCACTTTGAAAATAATAGTAACAGGACTGAACCACTATTGCAGCCTATGTTGTGAGCCATCAGTTTTGCAGTGCAAACCAACACAGCCATTACATATAGAAGTCCTCTGCTGGCGTTTATACTTGATATATTTGCGTCTGTATGAACAACATCTCATTGAATATTTATGGGTATATGAATACCTATCACTGATTTACTCCTCATTCTTATTTTATCACTTTGAAATACTATCCAGGTTGTATCTGATTTTCTCCCAGCAGCTGTAGTGAAGTTCATGTTTAATTAGACTTTTTTTTTTTAAAAGGCTTTTTATGTGTGTTAGGGATGAATATATTTTCCTCATGTGCCTTTAGTGCATTTTTGCTTTCTAAAAGCTAGTAACTTCTGAATTTTGAATATTTTTTCTATTTTCAAAATATTTTAGCAGTGTAAGAGAATCTGTAGATAACTCTGGCACTAAAAAAGTGTGCACTGACTTACTCAAGACACAACAGAACTCCAGGCATAGGGCCTCTATCTAGAATGGAAAGAAGAAAATTATGATGGTCAATTTAACAAGTCAGTCCAATTTTATTGCTGATGAGTAGAGTTTAATCTCAGCTCCAAATCTCTGATACAACACACTACCCAAAAAACCAGGCAGGTCTCCAGGGCACATCCTAATACACTTTAGCAGACAGTACAGTTTGTTCAGGTTCTCAAACTGGATAATGAAGCACTGATGCCACAAGAACTACTCATCTCAAAGCTGTGTCATACAAACTGGAGAAAATGGAACTATGTCATTCACCCAATAGAACACAGTTTCAGGAATTGATCAGATTTTAACAGCTTCCAGCATTAGAAATTATCTGCAAACTGTAGAAAATACAAATATATTCCTCAAGAGTAGCAACACTGTATGTACCTTTTTACTGGGCTAATTAACAAGACAAGAAAAGCACAAAGGTAAACATATAGAAAAATGTGGTTCCTAAACATCTCTCCTCTAAATTTGACACCCAAATACTCAACATACATGCTGGAGGAAGTTATAATATACAGCTACTGCCTACTACTTCCATCACAACTGGACCGAGAAAAGTAAAACATAAAGTCTCTCCTAAAAAGAACTTAAAGCAAGCTGCTGTTTTGGAAGCTATCATCTTCTGAGGATCAGATCAAACACATAAGCTCAAAACTAGCCTGTGATCGAGAATGGACTATTATACAAACTGTGGAATAAGCTCAAAGGCTGTTTAATAAATTAAGTTCCATGAAAAAACAGACATAAGACAGTCAAACTAAGGGTTTGAGTGTCAAGATTTACCCTGTTATGTCTATCAAATGTCTGTGGTTTTTTTCCCTAGAACTGAAAGTTTGGTTATAAACCAGCCATAAACACTGGAACTGCACTTTCTGCATTTGGATATACAGTCGGTCCTCTTCCACTTCGCGCCCCCTATATTGTGGCTTCACATCTTAGCAGCGTGATTTTCTAGCAATGAAGGAGGTCCCTTTTCGCAACTGCGCATGCATGACCTGGCACGCAATTAGGCAGTCATGAATATTCAAATATTCAAATCAACCCCCACGTGGTGCCACACGGACCATGGGTGCACTGCTCTGCCCATGGCGACCCACGCCAGTCCCGCTCAGCCCCTCTGCTTCGAGGTGTGCTGGCCCTACTCCGTTCACCTCAGCTCTGCTCCGGGCTGCATTGGCTCCCCCCACCTCCCCTTGGGGCTGCAACAGCCCCCCCCTTTCCCTTCGAGGCCACGCCACCTCCCCCACTCTCCGCTCCGTGCCGGCTCCCCAGCCCTCCCCTCGGGGCCACGCCAGCTCCCCACGCTCCCCTTGGTGCTGCATCGTCTCCCCCCGCTTCCCTTAGGGCTGCTTGGGGCTGCCGGGACAGCAGCGCAGGGGATTCCCCCATACCAGTGTCCCAGTCGAGCAGAAAAGGGTTTTTTCCCAGTGTGGGGTGGGTGCAGGCACCAGGAAGCACTGACACAAACACCAATACACAGCAAGGCAGTGGCAAAACAGCGCCGGAGCGCTGGGGGAGCCTAGCAAGGGTGCAAGGCAAATGCGTATACTAATGAGCTTCCAATCAACGCAGAAGTCAGGCTACGCGGGAGACAAATAAGACTCCGGTCCCGTGGTATAGGAGAGCCGACTGTACAACTGAGAGGTTCACAGTTTGGGAAAATCTTCTCCTGGACCACCTAACTAATCCAAATATTTCACTGGCAAGGTTCAGTTCAAGAAGTTACAACACAAAAATAAAATGAAAGAGCAAAAATATCACGTAATACAAAACGAATAAATACATTAGGTCTACTCTGTTATTTACTACTTAATAACACTACCCATTACAGCTAAAATCCTTACAATGTTGATCATGTTTATAAACAATTTATCTCTTTTTTAAAACAAGCTGAAGTTTTAAATTACGTATAAATTCTCAATATAAATGAAATTTAATTAATACACGAATATTGTTAAGGAAATCATCAATATTTTTGAATGGAAAATTTTTAGCATTTTCATATCCCAAATCAGCTTTACCAGGGAAAAAGGTTGAAGGAATATGCACACTCAAACCTTCTTATGCAAATGAAATGGGAATTTCCACCAGTTCTAATTTATTGGATGGTGTTTCATTCATGCTATTTTTAACAGACATCAGAGAAAGCAAATACTGCAGAAAACATATTCAAGAACATTTGGTGCAATGAGCAGAATGAATTAGCATTAATTGTAATCTTAATGTTTGGCTAGTTACAATGACAGGCTGTTCTGTAAGATGTAAGTGATCATGATGCTATACATACAGGCAAATTTTTCACAGCAATATGGATTAAAAGTTATAACTATGTAAATATAAATGCATGCATGGTGAGGAATCACAGAATCCCAGAATATTCCAAGTTGGAAGGGACCCATCTAGAATATTCCAAGTTGGAAGGATCATCTAGTCCAACTCCACAGCAAACACCTACACAGAGATCAAACACACAAACCCAGAGTCACGGGCACGCTTTGTCCATCTGAGCCTCCCATTATCTAGACCATGTCACTGAGTTCCTCATCCAGTCTTTTCTTAAACACCTCCAGGGATGGTGACTCCACCATCTCCCTGATGGATCTAACCAATTCCACTGAGGGATCACTCTAGCTGTGAAAAAGCTGTTCCTAACATNGGGCCCTTCTACCCTCTGGCAGTTCAACATTTGCCCCCAACTTGGTATCATCTGCAAACTTGCTAATGGTGGGTGGGGAAAAGGAAAGAAGAGACACGCACTTTAGTGGAAATCTGAACTGGAAAGCACATATGCAATCTTCTTGAAAGCTCTAAAATCCTTATTCGTGTCTATAAATCTGCCAGTCAGAGAGGAAGCAAAGATTTATGATTTAAGTGACCAAACCTTCTCTGCTAGAGATGCTTAGGCATCTTAGGTGAGAAGCAATACCTCAAATAAGTAGACCTGTGAGACACAGGTCTAGAGTACAGAATATTCAAAGAAAATAGCTTGCAGATAACAGATAAAGAAATGGGCTTATGTAATCAAAAACATCTATTAAAAAGGCATACATTAAAAGAGAAATCCTAAACAGAAAAAAACTGCAGTTCTGTGAATGCATTTTTCATGTGAACAGTTCATTTGATTCAAGAGTTGCTACAGATTTTATTTAATGAACAGCACATGATATTATATTAACAACTGATGATCACACTCACAGCCTGTTCTGAGTATTTACTGAAGATCAGGATTTATCCTTTAAGAATTTAAAGCAAGAGAAACAAGTGAATCACTCATCCTGCCATATGGCTGAGTACTTCCTCCAAGCAGCCTGAGCCAAGCTGGGCACACAGGCCAAGGGAGGGAGGGAGAGAGGTACTTTCAGCACAGCTGGACACAGGAGGTGTTAGTGAGGGGATATAGTTTTGGGCAAAGTTGTGAAACTGTCACACTACTGGGTAAGTGAGAGACTCTGTTACTGTCATTACTGTGAGGAAGGGAATGAGGACAAGTAGCGACCTGCTGAATAGGAGGGAGCTGAGCATAATGTGCCATTGTCTACAGCACTATGAGAGGATGGAGATGAAAATGGAAGCCCCGAAGCAGGAAAAAAAAGTGGCCATTAGATGCAAATGCACTAAAAGAACAACTTCTTTCCTTCTGCCCATTCTGAACCATTAGTCTAAATGGTACACACAGCCAGAGGACTGGTCCCTCCTGCCTTAGTTTTTATGCCTCATACACAGAATTTCTGTCTCCAACGCCCATCAGTTGTTGACATTTGAAAATATCACACTGCAGTGGAACACTTTATATTTATGCCTCTGTTGAAAGCAAAGTTATATCTCAAAGTCCCCAGAACCCACCATTGCTTTCCAATTGCCAAAGCACGAGTTTCTGATGAGGGCAGAGCAAGGCAGTCAGCATGCTCTCCACTCCTAAGTCCAGCCAAAAACTGCTTAACACACCAGTCTCTGTCCTATAAATCAAGGTAGATGAGGTCTATAACTGATTTCCCCTTCCTTCCTCTTTTAGGAAGGACAGATTAATGACGGTTACAGAAACATGACAGTTATTAACTGGGATAAACATGATCCTCCTGACCTTAACCGCAGTTATTGGATCAGATGAATGTGCATGCCTCCATGTGCACATGCACGTGCATGGACACCACAGGACTCAGATTTTCCTGGCAAGTTTTCTCCTGCTGGCAAGATGAAGCAGTAACACTGCTGGAACAGAGCAGAGGACTAACATGGGCCAGCAAAGTCAAATTAAGTTTCAAAGATTCCACTCTTAATTTTCCCCTAAAACAGAGTCATTCTCATCATTGTTTCCATAACAGTAATATGTGCTTTGGACAAGCAATCTGCAGTTGTTTTCACATCCAGACATTCTACATTGGTTACACTCCACTTGGAGATGGAGACACTGGCTTTGGCCAGCTGAGATTGCAACTTTTGTATATACGATGCATCTCAGTATCTGATGAAGTCTGCCGGTCTTAAGTTTGTTTAACTCTCGAGCTTCCAAAGCACTCAGACAACATTAACTGAACATAAAAAAATCATTCAATTTTTTAAAATTACATCTGATACTGTCAGCCTCAAAAAATCTCTTATTTTACAATGCTAAGAAAGAAATATTGTATAAGCCAAGGAGATTTTCTCATTTAGAGCCAATCTTGTGAGTTATTCACAGTGCCAAATCCTATTTAAGTGTCTAAATAATAGCTGATTGCAAATATTTTTGTGAGCATAGCCTTAAACCCTAATCTCTGCCAACACAGCTAAGGGCAATAAAAAACCATCCTCTGACCTCTTCTTCAAAAACTGAACAACCATCAATTAAAGAAAACATGAGATTTCTGGGAAAGTGTCCAAAACTACAAGCTAACAATTCCTGAAGCAGCCACTGTCATACTCAAAAATGAGGAATTTTCCTTTTTACAAGCTCACTGATGTAATGTGTCCTTCATTAATATAATATCTTAGTGCTTAACACCCACAAAAACTTTCCATGAAAATAGCCATCACCATCAATGCTTGACAAACAAGGAGTATTTACATCTTAGGCCCTACGAGGAGCGACTACAGGAACNTTTTAGGGTCACTCATATGCATCTTCATGTCACGTTAGCAGTTCTCTTGATGGGAGCAGCTGTAGCTGAAGCCTGTAGCTCCTTATCTATTGATCAGGGCAGATATGGAGGTGATTGCTAGGAATTACGATGGGGTAGTGCCGATTGTTTCTGCATTTCATGCAATGAACAGTGTGTTTAATATAAAAAACATCTGTACAGCAAGGCAGAGAACAAACTGCAATGTATGGTGCCAACTGCTTGTTTTTTCTCTTAGATGGATCCTTAATTAACTGACTTTTCTTAACTAATTGCCAAAGGGATATGCAATGCCTCTTCCTGAAAGACATAAAACAGAGGAGGGAGATGACACCGCTCCTTCAAGGATAGTTTTGAGCCTGAAGTCAAAGCAAAGCAAAGCTGAACTAATTGTTCAGCCTAAAGAAAATAAAATTGATGAGGCTCTTGGAAGCCCGCAAATTTTTTTCAAAGAAAAAGGAATCATCAGTTTCCCATATTCACAGTAGATAAGAAAAGTAGTAATGGGTTTCATTTATAGGAGGGGAATCAGGGCTAAGATATACAAAAAACATGGAGATCAGTTCACCACTGGCACAGAATGTCCCTGGAGGTTACAGATTCCACCTCATCATAGGCATTAAAGGGGCTGGTTAGACAAGTATGTCAGAAATTAAATGGGGAATATTCATCCCACACTTAGATGGGGAGATTGATTCACTAACTTCCAGGCTAGTTTTAGTAAATTTCTGATTATATGGTTTTTAAAAGGTGTTATCCAGTGGCAAGAGCAAGCCATGGGAGCAGAATAAAGAAAGATGACTAGAGATAATGCAGACTGATGGGGTCTTTAGACTTTTCTGATATGGTGGAATTCATCTTATCCTGAAAGTTTTCTTCAGCAACTTTAGAGGCATCCAATACAGATAAGAACAGCTAAATCACACATAGATAGAATTACGCCTTTAGAAATGCAAACCAGACACTTCTGGAGCATAATTCACATGAACTGTTCGAAATATCCACTTTCAATTAAGTTGACCAAACATCTACCTTGTCAATAGGTCTAAGTTTTATTTACTGGGAAAGAAACC
The DNA here is from genome assembly GCA_013390025.1 of Pitta sordida. Lineage (NCBI taxonomy): Eukaryota > Metazoa > Chordata > Aves > Passeriformes > Pittidae > Pitta > Pitta sordida. Next base: position 30,626 of record WEKX01016072.1, read on the forward strand.
TACCAGGAATGGCTCAATTGCAGGTACCGACTCTCTTGATATCTAGTGCTACATAAAATGAACCCCAGTACAGATGACTAGTTTTCCAATCCCAGAAACTTTGTGTCTCGCTTGCTTCTAGTATCAGGAGTTCTGAACCGAGACCACAAAACAAGGGCATTCTTCCTCCCTGAGAAGTAATTCCCAAAAGCCCAGAACCCTGAGTGTTTATGTATTTATTCTCTCTATTTTTCTTTCCCACCTTGAAATTTTGCTGTTCTTTACTCCTTTGGTTGCAACACCTTAACTGTTTTTCTGATCATCTGGATGAAACTGGGAAATACTGGAGAGACATAGTGACAGACTAGCATACTGTTGATTCAATCTGCTTTTCAGGGAAGCAGAGACAGGCTTCACAAGCCTTGCACAGTTGGACAGTACTTCCTAATTACTGTAATGTTCTTAGATTAACTACAAGGAACATACACGCATTGTGATCACATAAATTTCATTTGCAAGCAAAACAAGTTAAAAGCTTATTTTTTTTGTAATTCTCCATCTCTTGCTCCTACCTCAGAGGCAGCTGACTAAAGGTGGTACATAAGCTATTATTGGCAAGCAACCTAAACAAGTTCTCTGATACCAAATCTTCTGGAAAAGAGACAGCAAAGTTGATGTAGATTTCTCAAAGGAATTAGAGACATAGTCTTGAATCTGATTTTCTCCCCTTTCTTCACTCCTGCAGTAAAAAAACGTCAATGCTAACTGAATCTTTATCTATTAGAAATGCAAGCACCACAACAAATAGCTAAAGTTGTATTCTCAGCCTAGATTTTAAGCTTTGCTCTTTTTTTAAGCACCAAAGTTTCAACGAAAGACACTGCTTACTCAAAAAGATGCTGGTATGTCAGATAAACGCTACGCAGAATCAGGCTATGACTCTACTTTGACATGAGACCTCCAAAAAACAGTTATGTACTCCAAACAGGGATTTAGACAAATCTGTTGTCAACACTTCTTGAGTCAGTGCTGGAAAAACTGCCAAAGGATTCACTGTGAGGAGAACTGGGCAGCTGACAGTGTCATCTTTCAGATAAGAGACAGAAGTGAATCCAGACTATGCAGTCAGCTACCTGGACCTCCTCTCACTAAAGGCAGGGACTTCCATCCTGGCCATATAAACACCCGGGAAGCTTCTCTGCTTCTCAAATGTCTCCCTTACCTTTCTATTCTCATCCCACAAACGGATAAAGCTACTTTTCCATGGTTAACAAATTTCGCCTTAAGAGACAACTACAGCAATTTCATTATTGCAAAGAGCAGATCTGGTGCATTATTTGATTTTTATTTCCATATTATAAGGTCCTGTAGAGGAAGGCAGAATGTGTTCTTGCATCTGTCCGTGACTGATAGAAAATGCTACCCCCTTGCCCAGAAGATACCTCCTTTTTCCAGAGTCATCCTTCAATTCACAATGTCAGGTCTTGGCAAATTGCTCTTATCTCCTCACAAGCTAATGGAGCATTTCTCTGGATCCACGTAAAACAAGAAGCCCTCTAGTTTCATAGGCTAGTCAGAAATATCAATACAGCATCTTGAATTGTGAATATATAATTTCATCAAAAAGCATGATGAAGTGGTGAAGCTAAACAAATAGACACGTAATGATTATGAAATAGTTGCTGCTGCAAAAAATTCTTCTCTGAACAATTTTTCAGTCAGGTTCTTTTGAGACCTTTGATATTTTGAAAAAAGATGACACAGTTTGATATTAGTGATTGACAAAAATACCCTGGACTGAGAGTGAGTGCAGAGGCAATAAAACTTTTGCTGCATCTTGTTCTACACAAAAATAAATTAATTTTAATTGGCAGGTCTTTTTTGGGGGGGCGGGATTGTTTTGTTGTTGTAGTTATATTTTGGGTTTGGGGGTTTTTTGTTGTTTAAATGCACAAAGCCTATAGCTAGTTGTTCTGGGATTTTTTCCTTAGTAGTGTGGTCCTAAGTTAAGAATGTTCTTTGTGAAAATAAAGGTATCTAAAAATTGAACATGCATTCTCCTTAGAGGATTACATACACTGATTTCACTATTGTATTAGCCAGTCTCTGGGAAAATGGAATTCCCTCAATCTTCTCAGATCACGTTGTCTGCATTTGCTGATTATATTCATCTTACATGCAGAATCACATCTATCTTCCTTTATCATAATACCTGTAAAGCATTATCTAAATCTCAAATGTGCTTGGAGCCTGAGAGATTGTGAGAAAGAAACACAATAAATTCAAAGAGAAAATAAAGCCAAACAACTACAAAAAATTTGACAAAAAAGGAGTTTTCCACCAAGTACGCAACTACTCCCTATGGTACATGAAAGTCAGGCTGAAGTGTATTTTTATGCTGCATAGGCAGATAGCTTTACTGTTGCTTTCAGTTCTCTTATTTTCAGTCTTTAGAATCAAAATATTTATTTTATTTCTGAAATTAATTTAGGTGATAGAGCTTAGGTTTAGTTAGCATGATAAGGAAATCTGCCCTCTACTCTGGTTGTAAACATTTTAAAAAATATATCTTCTTACCACTTTCATCCAGCAAGAAGTCGTCCTGGTAACGGAACTTTTCTGGTCCACATGCAATAAAAATATCATCATCGCCAAAAAAATCCTGAAGGCACATCACCTGCAAGCAAAAACGAAAGAAAGGCATAGTAAGAAATACCTCATCATCAAAATTGTAACCAGAAATCCCTCTTCATCACCATCTGCATGAAAATTCTTCACTTTTAATGGAATCAACAGGGCTTCATCTACAGATAAAGTTCAAAGCTGTGCTCTGACCATCTGTTACAAATGAGAAACAATTTTATGGACACTGCGGGGAAAGAGAAGACAAAAAAGCCGTAACAGTCAGGTTTATTACAAAATGCATCAATGGAGTTTGAGGTAAATGCCTTCTGTTTGCGTAAGGTACCATTCAGTACTTAGTGGATAATTAATTTGCTTTTGAGTCCACATCTCTATTTTGTTACTGCAATGAAACTAGGTTACAACTTTGCGTGCAGAATGAAATGTAGTTTTTTTCAGCAAAATCTCCCTGAAAGGGAATGAAACTCATATATGTGAACTGAGTCTCCCTCACAAGCTCTTCCTCTACACCTTCCTCCAATGTCTGAACAGGCTAATTTCACAACTAGAGTTTTACAGACTCACAGAATATGCTGAGTTGGAAGAGACCCACAAGGATTATCAAATCCAACTCTTAGCCCTGCACAGGACCACTCCCAAGAGCCACATAATGTGCCTGAGAGTATAATCCAAATGCTCCTTGAGCTCTGTCAGACTTGTTGCTGCGATCACTTGCCTGGGGAGTCTGTCACAGCACCAAACCACTTAATGATTGAGGCACATCTTTCTAATACGTAACCTAAACTTCCCCTGACATAAATTCAGGCCATTTCCTCAGATCCTGTCACTCATCACCACAGGGAAGAGATCAGTGCCTGCCCCTCCTCTTCCCCTCACGAGGAAGTTGTAGACAGCAACGCGGTCTTCCCTCAGTCTCCTCTTCTCCAGGCTGAACAGACCAAGTGACCTCAGCCACTCCTCACACAGCTTCCTCTCAAGACCCTTCAACATCTTTGTTGCCCTCCTTTGGATGCTCTCTAATAGCTTAATGTATTTTTTATATTGTGGTGACCAAAACCGCACACAATATTCAAGGTGAGGCCACACCACTGCAGAGCAGAGTGGAATAACCCCTTCCCTCAACCAGCTGGTGATGCTTTGCCTGATGCCCCCCAGGACACGGTGGGCCCTCCTGGCTGCCAGGGCACTGCTTAGTCATATTCAGCTTGCTATCGACCAGGACCTCCAGCTCCCTTCCTGTGGCACTGCTTTCCAGCACCTCACTCCCCAGTCTGTATGTACATCCCATTCGCGGCGTAGAAGGTACAGCACTTTCCCTTGTTGAAATTTGTATGATTGGTGATTGTCCAGTCCTCTAATTTGTCAGGGTCTCTGCAGGGTCTCCCTGTCTTTAAGGGAGCCAACTGAGAGTCTCAGTTTTGTGTCATCTGCAAAATTGCTTAGTATCCTGTACAGAACTGCATTCAAGTTGCTTATGAGGATGTTGAAGAGCATTTGGCCCTAGATGGAGACCCGTGGAACCCCACAAGCGACAGGTCACCAGTCTCATATTACCCCATTCACTACTGCTTGACCCATGAGCCAATTGCTCACACAGACCATGATGTGTTTATCCAGCTGTTTGCTGGAAATTTTGTCCAGCAGGATACTGTGAGAGACCGTACAAAAGCTTTACTGAAATCCAAAAAGATTACATCAACTGGCTTCTCTTGATCAGCTAGGTAAGTTACCTTGTCATAGAAGGAAATCAGGTTTGATCAGCAGGACTTCCATCTCTCAAAGCCATACTGGCTGTGATTCTTCATTGTCTTTCAGGTGTTTTTCAATACTTCCCAGGATAATCTTCTCCATGACTTTACCAGGCACCAAAGTGAAACTAACAGGCCTGTACTGTCTGGAGTCCTCCTTCTTGAAGGTCTTGAAAACTGGGACAATGTTCATTACCTCCCAGTCAACTGGGACCTCTCTGGATTCACAAGATTGCTCAAAAATCATCAAGAGTGTGATGACATCAGCTAGCTCTTTGAGAATTCTGGGATGAATTCCACCAGGTCCCATAGATTTGTAGGGATCTGGCTGGAGCAGCAAATCATGCACAATTTCAGGGTCAACAGGTCATTCTCACACTCATGGTCCTCCAGCTCGGGGCACTGAGACCCCTTTGGTCCATATCCATGTTGAAGACAGAGGTACAGAAAGCACAAACACTTCTGTCCTGTCTCTGTTCCTGTTTGTGAGGTGACCATCCTCATCCTGATATTTTTATACTGCCTATTGTCATTAATATATTTGAAAAGCCTCTTTTTATTGTCCCCCACATTTCTGACCAGCTTCAACTCCAGTTAAAATTCTCCCTACAGCAGCAAGCAGCATTTCTGAATTCTTCCCTTGTCACTTGACCTTGCTTCCACTGGGCATACATTTCCTGGGCATTTCCTTTTTTGCCGTATTTCCAAGAGAAGGATCCTTCTGAGCCAAGCTGGCCTTTTGCCTCACCTGCTTGATTTCCAGCATTTGCTCCTGTGCCCTTCAGAGGTTATGTTTAAAAAGTGGCCAGCATGATGGCTCCCAGCACCACAAAAATATTTTCCCAGGTGACCTTACTTAATAATTCCCAGACTAGCCTGAAGGCTCCTCATGTCCAGAGCTGGAATTTTGTTGGTACCTTTCTTCCTACCTTTGGACATTTTAAACTCGATACCTTTGTGGCTGCTGTGGCCAAGACAGCCACCAATCTCCACTTTGCTCATGAGATCCAGTCTGTTGATAAACAGCAGATCAAGGAGAGCATCTTTCTGAGCCAGTTCCCTTACAACCTGTTCCATAACATTGCCATCCAGGTTTTTCAGGAATTTTCTGGCCTGAGTTGAACCAGCTGTGTGATGTTACCAGTTAATTTCTGACAAGGTGAAGCCCCCCACAAGGACAAGGGCAGTTGACTTTGAAGTGTCCCTTAGCTCCTCAAAGAATAAGTCATTGGTATCATCACCCTGAGTGCGAGGTCTATAGCAGCCTCCCACAATGACATCCACATTATTTGTTTGTCCCTTATTTCTTACCCAGAGGGCCTCAACTGTGCCATTGCCAATCGTGAGATCCATAAATTCTAACCCTTTTATTACATACAGTGCCACCCCTCCACTTCTACTGTCCTCTCCATCCATCCCGAAAAACCACCCAATAGAGCACTCTAGTCACAGGTCTCATCCCACCAGGTTTCAGTTATGCCAACGATGTCAAATCTCCGGGTCTGGACTAAAGCTTCAAGATCCCTGTTTGTTCCTCGTGCTATGTGTGTTGGTGTAGAAACACTTCAGCTGTGTTACAAGTCTACAGACAGGAAAGCAACTCTAAATCTCTAAAAATTGACAAAACGGTTGAGAACAGTTCATCTCATCCAGACAAGCCCCCTCAAAAAAAAACAAAACCAAGGGAGGGCAATTCAGAATTCAGTCTACAAAAACACAAGTGAAAGAAATAGTTAATGAGATTTTGCCTGATTTGGGCATAAAAACAAGCATCCCTCCAAACTGAAGTAACTGGCGTCTAGGGGTTACAAAATTCATATCATGCTTCCCAGAAACATGCCTGAGGGCATCTATGACAGTTATGAGCCTCTATGGTAGAAATAAGGAAGAAAAACAGTGGTTCATGTCATGATTTGCTTGTAGAGTAAGACTTATAATTAAAACAATTTTAAACGTAGAACATTAGCAAATAAAAAACAGGAAATTGAGAGACCTAGATTAAATAAATAATCAAAATAGGCAAAGGTACTTCCTTTAGCAATGCATATACTTTTAAATTTATGTCCACTACAACCCTATTCTTATGACCCTTATCACCACACACTATCTGAATACAAACACCAAAAATGTAAATATTTGATAGAGCTTTTTACCATGTTCCTACTCAGTTTAGGTTCTTTTTTTTTTTTTTTTTTTTTTTAAGACATATCCTGTCTTCCTATCCCATACGCCCACCTAACTTCAAACATCTCTTCCTTTCAGTCAAATTCCTCGGAAATTGCCACCTCTCTCACAGCATGTACAAAACTACTAATTTGCAGGGTAACAAAAAAATCCTCTGATTTCCTGTTTGCCTCCCAAGTTTGACACACTTCTGGGAAGTGACAACCTTTACATTTGTGATTATACTAAGCAGAGTATTAGAAATAAACCAGTAATAAGCAACTCCAGGCACAAAGTTAAGCTATTTTGACAACAAGCATAAATAAAAATTAAATTCATATCTGATAAAAAGAAATTATGGATTTAATAAAACTCAGAAATGTTCTGCCTAGTTAAGAAGGTTATTTTCAAACCTAAAAAAGATATTAAAATGCAGGTCACTCAACTATACCAATATTTAAAGCATCCCAGGTTCAATCAGTACAATTTATATGCAAATACAAAAGAAAGTAAGATTAACACATGAAAAATAATTTGTAGTTAGATATCTTTGGGTTTTATTAAACTTCATACTGATAATTTAAAGTGTTCTTACACTTGCCTCTTTTTTCTTTGCTGTCAGTTTCTGTATGTAAAATTACATTTTTTCTTGACTCCTGTGATTTTATTTTAATATAATTCTAGCTCTTAGAAAGCTCATAACAAGATTGTAATTTCCCTCCAAATGCATCTTCCACTGGAATAACTTTTCTAAGGGTTTCTCGTATCTTCTTATACTATTATTGGAACCCCTGAGATGTCCTTCCCTGGCTACATTTTTCATCCTTTCTGTCTCAGGATCCTTGGCCCTCTCTGCTGCAAAGTTCACACTTGTCTGCGCCATTGAAGAGCCATTCCAGAAGGCATCTAACAAATACATAGTATGCCCTTCCAGGCTTTTTTTGAGAGAAATCTGAAAGGATTCAGGAGCAGTAAAACTTACACTTTAATAAAAAGAAACTGAAAAAAATGTTTTCTACCACACATATGGTACTAAATACACTGTGACACTTTTAAACAAAAACATTTCTGCCAAATAGGCATTATTTAACATCAATGGTGTCTCTCTTACACTTCGAAAAGGAATGAATAAACAACAGTAACATAAGCAGAGGCCAGGAAGTCTTTGCTTCGGTGCTAAGACAACAAGCAAAGAAAATCGATCACTAGTACAGACTTTGGCTATATGCAAGTCACATAAATAAGATTAGCTGACCTGGCCATACTCAATGCAAAACAGAGGAGGTGGAAAATTTTGTCATGCCTAAATTCCCCTGAGAAAGTTGCACACACTGGAACACTGGATCCCCCACAAATCATTGCCCTAGTAAACAATTTAAGATGCCCACATGCCCTCCAGTGGGAAACACAAGTGTCTGCCAAGGAAGAAACCCAAATTACTTTGAACCTCAGGAGTTGGAATGGTGCTTTGACCTTCTAGGCCCTAGACAGGACCCTGGCAGTCCTGAACAGGCCAGGCACCCACAGCTGTCAGGGAAGCAGAAAGCAGATCAGTGGAACGTTCTGGAAAGAGAACAGGGAGCAAGACAGCAAACTCGGCTTCCAGTCCAGCCTCAGGACAGGCTTTGCATCATATACACTTTACACACTTTAAAAATTACCTTCACATTTCTTTCTTTGTTTAAAGAGGTGAGTATCTGGAACTAATGATTATTATGGAATCTTTTTTTTTTTCCTCACCTTTGATAGGCCTGAAACATTTACGTTCACCTCTTTGAAGCTAGTATCTTTGTTATGGAGACTCTCCTTATACCTACAAAGGATACGAGAAACTGTTCTTTGCATTTTGGAGCCCAGATGATCCAAGAATAGCAGCTTGTAGAGCCAATTCCTGGTTATATTCTCACATCATAAGTAAGAAAGAGCAGCCACTAGTGGTGTGGAGGAGGTACAGAGAGAGGGAGAGTGAAAGGGGAACAGAAGAGGAAGAGAGCGAGAGAAAGAAGAGGGAGGGAAGCAAAGAGGGAGCAAGGGATATAGAGAGTGATGTAATCAATCTTTTCTCTAAAAGCATGAACTGAAAGTCATAGATGCAATCTCCCTTTATACAAGACCTTTATAACTGCTGTATTCTGTCTGCAGTGGGACCTTTTAAAATCACATTTTAAAATACATGCACAAAAAATCAAGAACAAAATTCTCTGCATGTATCAGTCACAGCAAATCACAGACTTTTCTATTCTATTAAAACTGACCATATACCAAGTTTAAACTGAATCCACTGATTTTCTAAAATAAAACATAATCATAAAAATTTTCTGCTGTTTTCAGGAAGAGTTCATAGCATCAGCACATAATACCACCATGATCACTAACTCACATTTTTGTTACAGTTTTCATAAATCTGAGTTCTTGGACAGAAAGGAAGGAAGCGGGTGTTCTGTGTGTTTGTCTTCCTTTAATTACAACTTAATTACACTCAACACTGAAAGCTATGTTGGATGAGCAATGAGAAAACCTCAAGCTGGCATGTCCTCAGGCACTACAGCTTTTGGAGAGCTAGAAAGAAAAGTGAGGACAAGAAATGAGGTGGCTAAAACAAAAAAGATGCAGAAGGTTCTAAGAAGAACTCAAATGATATGGGGTGTAGAGGGTTTATGAAAAGTAAAAGAGAAATGAATCACAGAATCACACAGAATACTATGAGCTGGAAGGGACCCACAAGGACCATCTAGTCCAGCTCACCATCTAACACCCGTACAGAGACCGAACGCACGCTCCGGAGTGGTGAACATAAACCTAGATCCCTCACAGTCGCACAAGCCACTCCAAGCCAGAAGAGGCCCATAGGACCATCCAGCCCTACACACCCCAGATAGACCATGTCACTAAGCTCCTCATCCAATCTTCTCTTAAACACCTCCAAGGTTGGCGACTCCATGGCATGGCAGAAGGAAAATATGAGGCATTAAAGAAGGAGGAGACAAAGGCTGCCAGTCAGAAGAGCACACTGAGGGTGACAGAGTGGTAATCGAGGCTGGTGGAGAAAGAACAGTCCAAAGGAGGGGGAAGGCAGAGAGTCAGTGGCAAGTGCCCTCCGCATTTCATCCCAAGGTCACCCAGCTGGGAAGTTTTAAATTTATTTTAAAGTAGCCTTCTTGAACCTTAAATAATTTCATGCTGAGTTTGATTACCATTTCCCTGATAGTGAAAAAGACATTAAGAAAACATTTTATCCTTGGAAAAACCTCACTGTTGAAATGACTCATGATTTTAGGCCTCTGACTCATTAATTTTGTGTCAAGTTTTATGAGTTTTATTATGGAGTTCGTTTTCATTTTCTTTCTACTTTTGATTCACTCAGCCTCACTGTTTAATTCCTAGGCAGGTCCCTTTAGTTATTCATGTCAAAGGAGCCCATTGCTGTTCTTCTTTTATTTTTCTCCTTTTATTTTGCCTCTGGCTGATTTTAAAAAAAGGCCTCTCCTTGTTTTAAAATTCAAATTGATCTTTATTGATGTTTTCCTTTCATTTGTCTCCTTAACCAGACTATATTATCCACTAATCACCACCTTTGCAGTGCTTATCTTTATGCATTTTCCTACCCTTTACCTACTGCTTCAAGGAGGAACATCTCAGATTAGAACTGAACTACAGTCGGGTCTCCTATATCGCGCACCCGCGATCTTATTTAGGACCCGCGTAGCCCGACTTCCGTGTTGAATGGCGGCCACGCCGCCCCTACCGCCCCACCGCCATCACCCGCACTGCCGCCACTGCCCGTTCTGCCACCTGGGCCGCTGACGCTGTGGCGGCGGCAAGTCGTGCATGCGCAGTTGCGAAACGAGTCTCCTACATCGCTAAAAAATCATGCCACTAAGATCTGAAGCCGCAATATGGGGGGTGCAAAGTGCAAGAGGGCCGACTGTAATTGCACTGCCATCTAATCTGGCAGACAGTAACAAGTCTTATATATGGATATTTCTGAGACCTTATAAAACATAGAATCATAAAATGGTTTGAGCTGGAAAGGGCCATAAAGGTTCACTAGTCCAAATCCCTCCAATGAGCAGAGACATCTTCAGCTAGATAGATTTCTCAGAGCCCTGTCATTTGGCCTTGAACACTTCCAGGGATGGGGAAACCACAACTTCTCTGGGCAGCCTGTTCCAGTGCCTTACCACCCTCACAGTAAAAAATTTCTTCTTAATATCTGAACTAAACCCACACTCTTTTAGTTTAAAACCTTTGAAAATCCCTTTTGCAACAGGCCCTGCCAAAAAGTTTGTCCCCAGCTTTTTCACAGGACTCTTAAGTTCTGAAACGCTGCAATAAGGTCTTCCCAGGGCTTTCTCTTCTCCAGCCTCAACAATCACAACTCTCTTGTCTTTCTTCATACAATAACTGCACCAGCTCTCTGATCATTCTCGTGGTGCCCACCTGGAGGTCTCATGAGAGCAGGGGGGGGAGAACCACTTCCTAATCCTAGTAGAAATACATAAATACCGTAACAGAAGAAACCACTTACATTACCACATTTATCTTCCAGCTAGTATAGGGTTGCTTCTCTAAGTAAGTTTCCCAATTTTTTTTTGGTAACACTGCTTACTGTGTACACTTTCCCTTAGAAGGCAGACCAATCGTTACTCTTACAGAAGGATTTCATGGCTTCAGAAAAGGCAGAAATCAATCATTCCATACTGATGTAATTGTTTTTTAGGTAATTTCTGTGAAACAAAAAATCCAAACATATAAGTAATTTTGGGAAGGGGAAAGAAAATTACTTGGTCTTCCTAAATACATTTGATAGCAAGCCTTCCCCTGTCTCCTCACCCGTTCCCCTAAGGAACCTTAGCCACTCCATTCTGTGTGGAAATATCCTTTCTAAGGGTAAGGAAATAGACCTCAATTAGAATTCACAGACCATCACATTTGAATATTTCCTTGAAGTTTAAGGCAGGTCTATTTCCCTTCTGCTGGCTCGGGCTCTGAGGCTTTTATTTGTGCACTTTAACATTTATCTGTCGTTACACACATGTCACTTCTTCAGATCCGGCCATCTACAAAAAATATAATTTATCATCCATCTATATGAATTTCCTCTCTCAGCTTCTGATCCAAGTTCTCTCCTCAGGTGGTGGTTTAGCAGAAGGCTTTGGGAAGCGTCTGCTACACATTTCTGAAGTTAAACAGCACCAAATTAATTCTTTTCTGTTGGAGTGAAATCTCCATGGTGACAACTGCATCATCAAGCTGTGAGAGCTTTTCAGTGAAGAAGCACATTTTATCATGAGATTCTCATTACAACAGTGCCCTCTGTAAATGAAGAGGAGATGTTACCACGGGGGTTTCTATAAATGAAGAGATGTTACCAGAGTTCCAACTGTCTGAAGCTAGTCTTTACCAATAGACTTGTGTGGCCACATTGCAGATTAATGCCTCTGACACAGTGTGTGTATCCCCCTGAATGAGATGAACATAAAACAGCATCATAGTTAAAAGCCTATGAATTTTCATACCCCAAATCAGCAGAAACAGTGTGCTCTCCTGCTGCCTCACAGGAGTGGATGGAAAGCAAGCCAGCATCCTCATGCCTCGGGGAGTCATTCTTCACCCACCTCATGCACACTTTCACCTCAAGCTACCTGTTGGTCAGGGCTGTCTTAGGACTGATTGCTCTTCATTTTGTTCCCTCTGTCACCAATACAGAGGTTTCTCTATTTTTTTAATTGTTGAAGATGTAACATCAGTTATTTTTAATATGTGTGTGTTCATCAACACCTACTTTGTGACATACACAGCTCACTCTATATTATCTTTATTCAGCTAAGATTTAGCAAAAAAATTTCTAGGAATGAAGCATCTGTGTTGCTCAGTTAAAATGTGTATTTCTCTCTTGTTCAGTAAAGACTCTTCACATGGACAAGCAAACCTTTCCACACTATGCTTTATACACTATTCTTAATATCCTTTGTTTTGTTTTTCTATGCTGTACTAAATGATGGCACATCTTAAAAAAAATCAACTTAAAAGAAGATCCCAAATTTTGCAAATGTGCCAACCCATTTCTCTTGAGAAACATGCTTGATTTATGACAATCTTTTTTAGAACTTTCAACTTAATCCTTTAAAGGTCAGAAAAGCATAGTAGGAACTTTGCAGTTCTAATGCACAAAAACTACTCTACCTTGGCCCAAAGCACTAGGTGAAGCCCGAACAACTCCTTTGTTAGGTTAAAACTAATGCAGTAAACAAGCTTCTTTATTACAGAGAATTTTTGAAGAGCAGGGGATATTTCCCAACCGTCACCTCATAGGGTTATGTGTGATTGCAGTACTGAAAAGTACTAACATTCAGATTCATTAAAGGTTTCTCTACAAGGAACTAGCCACTTCAAACTCCTCCTGTCAAAACCAGCTTCATAACAGACAGGATAAGAGCCATGAGACTGTGACTCCTATCCACACCCAAAAATGACCCCTCCTCGCATGTTACCTTACTTTGACAGATGCACCAATGCACAATTGCTCTGATTAGCTGGTGTGGAGCAAAATGAGAAACCTTTACATGGCAAAGAGAAAAATGTAGAAGCTGCATCACCAAGCCTGGAGTGGGTATCTCCTCTCACCCACTTCTGAGACTCTTACATCAAATACTATAAAGTTGTTGCCCTCCAGTTTTCTAACCAGCTCATCACTTCATCTCTTCCCTTACTCCACCATTCAAACCCTGCAGTGCAGTAAAATTTCACTTCGTTCTGCACTTCTTCCATATAAAAGCCTCCTGCAATAACTCCAGTTCTCGCAGCCAGCTCTAACTTAAAACACGACTGTTGCCTTGTCACTCAGTTCTCTCTCTACACTTGGCTCTCCAAATCACACATCACAACATATCTTGCTCAAGACAACTCCTGCTAGAGCCTAAAGCAAGGCAAAAGTATTTCTGTGTCTTCTACTGTCCGAGCTAGGGTGACACAGAAAGTGGGATCAGGTTTTATTATTGTCTCTTTTATTTGCACTGAGGAAGGAGAGAAGGATGCTTTCTTCACCCAGCAGCTCTGCTCAGTAACACCTACAGGAAGCAGCAGATGGCCAGGTATCTGTTTGTTGCAACACAAGTTAGAACAAACCCTACATCCAGGGAAAATAAACACTACAGGTGTTATCGCCAAATTAACTGTATTAGTATTAGTAATACTGTTTAAATATTTTATATTTTTATTAATAATTCTAAAAATATAGCTAATGTACTGGACAGACTATACAAGGAAGTAAGCAGAAAGGAATACTCATAATCAATTCAAGGACTATGAAATTTTCTAAACAAAGTCTCTTGGCAAAGAAACAGAAAGTTCATTTTTATATTCAGAAGTACAGATGGATTAAGAAGTGGGATTGTCTACATGGTATGAACCCATCCCCAAGTATTCTTTGTCCCTGTCAGCCATGAAAAGTACATCCCTAGCTCACAATTAAAAGAGAGATTACTTACCAGCCTCAGACAATCTTGCTCCTAAGCAATTAATCACTTGGCCACACCAACTACAGTCTCCTATTGCACTGAAGGAAAGTGAATCCTGCTAGTCACCATAAAATCCCCCACTAATTGTGCAACAGATCAGCATACTTGTGATGGACACTTCAAACACCAAAGCAAAGCTCGTACAGGGACAGAGCAGAAAAAACCTCACACATTTAAAACAAATGAGCGTTAAATGGAAGATTTTTTTCCAACATGATCAAACATTAACAGAAAGACTAATTCAGTGGCAGAAGATGTAATTAATGAGTGAATGGGAAAATTGTTAAGACTTGGTGGTAAAATTCAAGTACATCTGGATTAATTTTTTCCTCTGTCATATTTTTTTGCTTTACCAGCTGCAATACAATACTACCATTTAGTGGGCAGACACAAAAAGTGCAGAATCCAGCAGCCCTCTCATATTTTTGTCCAGACAGGTGGCAACTATTCGTAGATACTGTACTCGCATAAGCCTAAGAATCAGGAAACCAATATTCCTTTAATTTCTGATCACTAAGTAAAATAACATTTCTCTGAATTTCTGTGCCTTGTCAGAGGTATTACAACAGTTTCAGAGACTGAATTTCAGAATACATATGTAAAAGGGAAACAACTGACAAGCTGGGTTTTGTTGACAAAGGTAAATGCAGTACCGTGCATTTATTTATTTCATTATTATGGTGGAATTCTATCAGAAATAGAAAAAACTAAGCACAGAGTATGTTGCCTATGATTTAAAGAGCAAGGAATCCTAAGGAAGCTTGTTCATCCAGTTACACTAGGTATGGCTAATATCCTCTGCGTCAAGATGGTGTTTACTTTTATTTATTTGCCATTCAAATAACTGTACTCGTGCAACTGGACTTTAGCAAAAGCTGCTGGTTTCAGAGCAGTCTCTTAAACTGTCTTAAACACTTGTCAATGTGTTCTTCAAAAAACAGTGACACTTCCAAGCTCATTAGTGGAGGAGGCCTTTGTATGACATAACCTCTTGCGAAAGAAAAACTCACAACTTGAAGGTCACATAAATAGAAAACTCAAGTGGCTCTTTGATCATCAGTGATGTTGCAAGTGAAAATAATATTTTTTCCCTCAGCTGGGATCATATTACTTTTAATATACTATATTATAATATATTAATTTTAGTAATATTCATTTTAAAATATAAACCCAGATACAATAAAACATTAAAATCCATAGCTTTGTTCTACATTTGAAATCAACAGCAGGGCACTGGACTAGTTTTTCATGTCTGTGTCTAAAGTATCTAAAATAAGAAAGCAATCATGAATTTTAATTGTTCACATTTCATGACAAATTTTAGCTGACGATCCTTCTAGTTGCTTAGATCATATAAATGAGGAGGCAGAGACCAGCTAAGTGAAATGAATTAATTCAAAAGAAAAATTCAGTCAGGTGCCAATTCCTGGAAATTATAATTACAGTTTCGGAGAGAAGAAGGAAGTGTCTTTTTAAAGTACAGATAAAAATATTTTTCAGGGTAAGCTTTTAGTGCTAGATGAAATGAAACTTTGTACTCAGTCAAGCTCAGTATGTTTAGTAATGCATTATAATGGCCCACTACCTGAAACAATAAGAGGGTCTGCTATTTCTGAAGCAGTTTTAACATATTCCCCCCACAAACCTTGAAAATTTACATTTAATTAATGAATCTCAAAAATAAGGTGCACACAATCAATGTTTCTCAAAATCTTATTTTTCCAAATACCCGAGCATCAGTAAATCCTTCTGATTGCAATTTCTTCTTGAAATCAATACAATTTCTCAACAAAAGGCATTCTCGCCATTTTACCTGCAAGTGTACAATACTGTTATTTCCATGTCCAGGTAAGAGATCTATCAAATTCATGCTATAAGGCAAGTATGAATCCTTGAATTAACTGTTAGAACAGAAGCATTGGATTAATTTTTTACCTTACTCCACTACGTATGTTTCTAGACATCTGCTTATTTTTGGGAAATTCTGCTCAGCAGGAGATTGTAAACTGGGTCCTTCTCTGCTTGGCTGGCCAAGCTGCCAAGCAGATGCTGCTCTCTACCTTCCCAGCAGGGAATTGTGTGAGCAAGCTTCAATTGTTTTTTGAGACACTGGGAGATCACACGACCTTCCCTGGGAGAGTGCAGGAGACGCAGCTTCTCTGGGAATGGGCAGAGATAAAACTTACTAGTTGCCTGGATCCAAATCCAGATGGAAATCTCCGATTCATAATTTTACTTCAAATACTGCAATCCCTCTACAACAGAAATTATATTACATATATACTTCACTGATACAGAAAGTGTCAAAACTTATAATCTACACACCATTACGAAAGCATCCAATTTAGAGACTACCATGTCATCAGGTCCTCCCTGGTGGCATTCCAGGAGGCAGTTTCTTGAAAGACCACTAGAGAGAAAGTTTTCCTTTTGTCTTTAGATTCAGAGAAATTTGCCTCCACAGTGGAACTTTGTCAAATATGGGAATATTTCTGGCTTTCTTATTTTTGTGAGAGATCGTGCACCACAGAAGCAGGTTGAGACACGAAATTTTTTGGAGTTAATACCTTAGCTAAACTTGTGCCTGCAGCACAACCAGATTTCAACCAGCATTTCAAGTAGCAGATGGACAGCGCAAAGACATATAGCCACCCAAATAAATCTAGAGATGAGAGACTTATTTTCCCTTCTTTGAAAGCATTCTAACTCCAAAATCCCACTGCTACAATGCAGGAATCACTTTAATATCCATGACACAATTTTCTCATGTTAGTTTACTGAATAATGGTCTACTCTTGTGATAATGCCGTCAACTCCATTTCTTTCAGGCATAATCATTAATAAAATGCATGCAGGACATCACTCCATCATATACTGTCTGGAACATAACTGAGATGTATGATGGCTTTTGGCTAGATACACATGTTAAGGCTCAGCATGCAACACTGCAAAAGAGCGACATGGTTGACTTCTAAAAAAAAAAGGAGGATAAGAGAAAACAGATGTCAGGGTTTCAACAAGTCATTGCATACTGCAGCTGGAACCAGTACAAAAACAACACAAGTATGCTGATAATGTAGCATTTCATGTAACAATAAGGGCAATAAAACAGCACAAAATGTAAAACCTTGAACAGCTAAACACCTTCCGCAAATTCCAGAGGGTCGGTTGGGCTGAACAATAATAGTAATCCTTTCAATGACCAGATCAAATCATTCAACTACTAAAGCCCTTTATGCTCAAGAAAAGTGAAAATTGAGAGATACCCTTTCTTCTAAGTGCAGAGTATGGACCATAAATCTTAAACCCAACCCAAACAGACATTCAGATGCACACTATCTCATCACCATCACTCTTGAAACTATTTGGCAATAGTTTCCATTATTAGAACAGATGTTAACAAGATGGATAGAAAGCATGTTGTACAAACATTAATATTAACGTATTAGCAAATATCTAGCAAAGCCACTGTTCAAATTATTTATTTCCTCAAGAGCATTTCTTTGGAAATTTATCAGGGAATTTGTCTTGCCAGTAACTGTTATAAAGTCAAGCTATTTCCAAGACTGTATCCTGCAGAAAAACTCATAAGCAATATAAACATGGTCTACATGTGTAACCTGGGCACTAGTGGAGTGATTCTTGCAATTGCCCTTCTCTTTGGGCTTTGGCTCCCTAGGACAGAGCAACAAAGGTAGGAAATAAACAGAGAGAGAATCTAACTTACAAAAAATTTCCATCATCAAAGAGTGCAAAAGCTTAAGGATGAAGAAAGAGCAGACAAAAGTATTAAACACTAGAATCTGGAATTTTAAGCCCTGCTCTGTGGAAGAGACAACTTGGTCAGAATGCTGTCTCCACATCACAGGCAGGCTGGATAAAAGTGTTAAGATTTCTGAAGCATCCTGAACATGAAGATTCCTTTCTCATTTAAGTGTTTCTCACTGGAACACAGCCTGTTTTTTGTGAGTCGTTCAGTGCAGCAAGTCCTGGGACATCACTAAATTTATCAAGACAAAAATAAGTAGAGTTTATAAAACTGTGAATATGACGTGAACTATCAGGATAAGAAATGACATCAAGAAAAGAAGTCACACTGACACTTGGAAAAAGGATTTTAAAAGCAGTGATATATAGAGACAACTGACTACTCAAAGATTTGAACGTTAAAAACAAACTTGCTAAGATGTAGCTACACAAAAAGATGCAGTCAGTTTAATTTTCAAATAAATCCCTGCTAGTAAACATAAATATAAACATAGATAAACATATAATAAATTGGCATAACAATGGGAGCTGAAGAGGAGCTCTCTCAAGCGTGTAAGAAAGTTCTCTCATCATGGCATAGAAAACAGTTCCTTCAAAATCCTTCAATTTTGGGTGAAACCCCCTTAGTGAAGCTATGTGAAGTTCATAGTGAAGCTATGAACTGTGAAAGGAGGTACTTTTATTAATAATCAAAATCCAGAGCTGTTGGTTTCAAGGTTAAAATTATTAGAACGAAATGGTACTAACATTGTTAAAATATACTTGTTGCCTAAGAAAATGTAAAGGAAAATTTCTGACTGCCATATAACCCTTCCACATTCATCATTGATCTGACTGCTGCGTATGTATAGACTGGACAAGTCAAAAGCATTGCTTTCATGCTTAACTTCTAGAAAGTTCATCCTCATCTGTGCATTTTAGGTTAGCTTATTTTAAGCTGTAGCATGGCTCAGAGGAAACACATGGGGACGTAATTAATATCAAAGGAATTTGTGTTTTTATTATTTTTGACAGAGTAAGTTATATCAGACTGACACCCTGATGCAGATGCACATCTCTGCTGGCAGTGTAGCATCTCTTACATGCAACAGTCATACCAAAAATATTTGCCAGATGTGTTTGGAAATGTTATACTATTTAACATACATTTGAAGAAGAACGGACTCAAAATCCACTTTAGTACAGTGGTGAGTGTCCCAGTCTCTCATGTGGGAGACCAGGGGTTCAATTCCTGACAGGGAGGCAGTGGTGCCGTTTAAGAGTTGGACTCGATGATCCTTGTGGGTCCCTTCCAACTCAGAATATTCTATGAATTCTAAAACCCAACTGAAAAAAACCAAAAACTCCAAGACCAAAGCAAAGCAATCTGTGCTCAGGCACTTGTTGAACTGGAGGCCCAGAAATCCAATATAATATTCAGTTCTTATACAATTCCTTACACATAACTTCATAATATTTTAACTTGTATCCCTATGTTTGATTCTACTACTTATTATGAACTCAAACTTAATAGCCTTCAGCTACAAATCCTTTACTTCTGAGATCCTGCATCTTGTAAGGAATGACGTGATAAAGAAACATGAAAGAAGTCAGGCTAGAAAATGTAGGAGAATATAGTACATTTTCAAATCAGAAGGTTGCTAGGCACAGGTAAGTTCAAGAATCAATACAATCACAGAAAACAGCACCATGTTGAGAAGGGAAATTTGCACGAGAAACAATTTCACCTGTGATAACATCTTGCTGTGTTTCTGAATTTCTTTTTCACTCATTGATGCTTTTCTGTAGCACAAAGGGCCATACCCCTAGAATCTCCACCAATCTCTGCACTGCACCCAACTTTATTGTTTGCATCCAGAACAACTGTTAGGAAACTGAGTTCTATATACATATATACATGTCCCTACACATCCCATGTATATCAATATCAGTAGATCTAAAGATCCCAGGATCAATTTGTAACTGCCAACATAATGAACCAGAAAATGTCTGGCCTATAAGGAGAGGAAGAAGAAAAAAAAAAAAAGAGGGGGAAAAAAAAAGAAAAAAGAAAAAGAATAAATTGAAGGCTTGTCTGAACAGGTCATTTCTTTTAATTTTAGGTATGTCTATGAAATGTCATAGCCTCTGTCTTCTATGCTTGCATATGATTTTGTTCCTTCTGGTTTGGAGTGGGATTTTTTTTTTTTAACTGAGAAACTGAAAGGTAAGTATCTTAGCCACCTGAAGAGCAAAGATGGAGCTTCAGATATGCTAATGGTCAAAGCTGGGTCATATGTGTATAAAAAATAATAATAATTACCAAGTCAGGCCAAAGCAGAAAGAAGGAACTGAATACACAACTCACAGATGGTGATACACTGATGAGGATGGAAATAATTATGAGCCGGTCTTAGCCCTGGGACCATTCAAGGAGTCCTTGAAGGATATTCACAAACATTAGGCATATGAAAGTGGATAAGCACTCTCATATTAATGGCAAGGCTCCAATTACTCCAACTGGCTTCATTAGTTTGGAGGTGGTGTTAATTACTTTCAGCAAGTGCAGGTAGTGCTTAAAAAAAGAAGAGAGACATTTCTTAAGAAATACTGCAGTAATAATTTAATATTGGATTCCAAATTTTAAGCCTTTTTATTGCTGAAAAGGGGGAATATGAACACAGAAAAATAATATTCACAACCACATGCAGAGCGCTGCCATGTGCCTGACTGTTCCAGGGCTCTCTCCATAGTTACTCTTCACAATGTAGGTTAGGCAACAATGTATATGAGAAACATTTGTTTTGTATTAACTCCATAATTACAAGTTTCTAGTAAATTTATAACAGGCAATGGATTTTACTCAGCCAAAAAATTCTCAAACACTTACTAAACCCTTACTTGAGTTTTCCTTGTCATTTAAAACGAAGGCACTCCACAATCCCCAAAGATAATTCTTTCCACCCCTCTGCATTTTTCTAGAGGTAGTTACTTTGCCTTTTGTTCAAGATGATTAGCCTTTAGTATAACCCTTGGCAAGAGCCAAGAGGCTGTGGTCATATTTTGCCTTCTTACAAGAAAAATGAACCTGAAAAACAAAATGCCTTTTTTCTACTACACAGCAGTAACCTGGTATAGAAATAACCCACAAGGACCCCAGAATAAGGTCTCAGTAGGAGTCAGAGAGTTTAGCACCATCAGTGATGGATCTGTATGAGTGTAGAAAGATGTTTTACAGGTCTTTTTACTTGGCAATGTATGGTTTGGGCATAGTGTAGGTATTAATAGTCCTTTCAAACAATGATATATAAATTGTATTTCTTTTTACCTGCTATTGTACACAGAGGGAATGTACTCTCAAAAGTTAAATTCATGAAGAGAAGATTCTTGGATGGAAAAAGACAGATTTTAAAAAAGCTAGTTCAGAGATGGAGCAAAACTTTAAGTGTTTTGAATTACCTTCAAGAGGTATGTCACTGCTGACAGGCACAGTAGTTTACAGTCACAGTAAAAACCTCTAGTTAACCTCTGTAAATACCATAACTCACAGGATTCACAGGATAGTCTGACTAGGAACGGACCCACAAGGATCATCTAAATTGCCTCAAAACTTCCGAAACCTGTGAATTAGTGCAGAAGAGGGACAAAATAGAGATGCACTGCTGAACAAGAACACTAACAGATGCTCGTAAGACATATCTAGACATCCTCCGGAGTACATTAGAACTTGTTTCTGCAAACAGAAACTTGATTGTGCAAGAAATGTACACGTTACAGTCGACCCCCGTTACTCACAGGTTGTTGGGCCTGCCCCTATTCACACAAGTTCTGGAATCCACAAGGATAGCAAACCCACTGAGTATTCAAGTACGCCATGCCCATAGCCGTGCCCCCTCCACTAATAAGGTCTGGAAGGCAGCCCTGAGAGCGCAGCTCCCTCTGTAGTGCCTCATTAAAGCCTTTTGCCGCTTCCCAGCAAGGAAAGGGAGCTGATCCTGTGGGTTCCTTCCAACTCAGAATAACCTGTGAACCTGTGCTTTTCCGAGCACAGAAATGGGCACACTTGGTTGAAGCCAGCGCCCGGCCCCCTCACAGATCTAAGTGGGCGCAGAACCTCCTGCCACTGTCCTTTCCCTGCCGTGTCTGTGCTGGGTTTCTGGTTGATGGTCTATCTCTTGTGTTCAGACATGGGGGACATGGCATGCCATTCTAGAGCAAGACTCCGGGGGAAGCTTGCCACTGTCAAAGGGGCTGCACGCAACTACTGCTCGTGGGAGTGGGTGGTGATGCAAGCAAGGCCGCGACCACGCGTCGCTGCTATCTTTGGGGCCAGTGTTTTGAGTTTTCTTTTTCCAGGACTGCAACAGCGCCAAGCAAAGCTTTCAACTTTCTGGCAGGGGTAGTAGTGGTGCGAACAGATAGAGTTGAGCTAGGGTGCAGAGCCAGTGCAGCAGCAGAGGTTTGCTTCTGCTTTGTCGCCTATAGCAACCGGATGCTAAAGCGTGTTCACAGATGGGAGGGCTACAGCCGCCTTTGCCCTGGAAGTGCAGGCGGCTCTGACCTCCCTTTAACCCATAACAGGAGCTCACCATGGCTGGGCGAGCCAGTGTCGGAGCTGGGACCTATCTCGCCCGTCCCTGGTCCCTCACCACCCGGCTCACGTGTAATTAACACATCCATTAGCACCCCCTCCGGGCATTGTCAAGACATCAAGGGTTTTTGGCTCCAAGAAGCCTGGTGCTAAGCATGGTGCTGACAGCCAAGGCAATTCCAGCAACAGGACCTCGCTGTTCTGAAGCCAGCTCCAGTGCTCAGAGCTTTCACAGCAAAACAGGGCGAGCCGAAGCCTTCAGTACACAACCTTTGAAACTCCACTTTAAACATGTTGGCTGTGCCAGCACACATAATGATGCTTCTCAAGCTACCAGGGAGCAGAGCATGGCTACAGCAGTGCCTGCTCCACCCAACATGTGTCCCGTCCTATTTCTAGCACTGCCGCAGAAGTGCAGGGGCCAGGCCAGGATGCTGTGCCTCCTCTGTGCACTCTGGTCCTGCACACGTAACGTGCTACCATTCACAGTCATTCACTGCCGGTCTCCTCGCTCCCACTGACAGGGGCCATGTCTCTCCTGGAGTGACAGGCGGGGAGCAGGAGCAAGGGGAGACAACGGGGCTGCTCCCCCCCGCGGGCTGAGGTTGTTTTTCGGGGATTTTTTGGTTGATTTCCTTCCCCTGCCCCGCCCCTCAGCATGGCTGGTGCCAGCACAGGGATTGGACTCCGACGTCAGAAGTCCGAGCCGCTGGCATCGGGATACACCGGGCTATGCCACCCATGTCACGCCAGTGTGGACAGAGCTGAAATGTGGTGCCGAGTCAGTGCCTCCGCTCCTGACCGCCTGGGGATTACACCTCCCATCTGCCGCCACCCCAGGGTCATCACTGGCGGTGACAACTGTCCCCCGCCATCCCCCAGTTTGCAGAAGTGCCACAGAAGTGCCGGCATGGCCACAGTGCCTCTGCACCTGCCATGCGGCAGCACTTCCAGCTTCATGGAGATGGGACCGGCTCCCCTTTGTCCTAAATGCTGAGAACGAAGGTTGGTTGTATGGTGGAGCTTCTTCAGCACGTGTCACCTGCTCTTGCTCCTCTTCATTACCAAGATCAAAGTTTTCACCTTCAGGCCAATTTGTAATTATTTCTAGGATGCTGTCACAGTCCATCCAGCTAAGCTGGAGGCGTGATAGTTTGTTTACTGGATCTCAAAGTGCAAAGAAATCCCAAACAGGGGTCGGCTTTGGTCAAATAGTGAAACGGGATAATTCCCTCCTAACTAGTAGTAAATATTCAGAGAAATGAATACTGCTTCCAAATGAGGCTAAACAATTCCGTGTCCACCTGCAGTGGCTCCAGAGGTCTTCGTTCAATTTTAATTATCCAGAGCAGATTTCAAAAGCTCAGCAATATATGCCAAACTTGCTTGGATTATCATAAATTTAGTTAGCGTTAAAAGTTAGCATTATGACACTCGAATATTTATTAGAAAACAGAAATTGATGCCAAAAAGCCAGTTAGGAAAAACTACTCAAAGATTTGCATCTTTGAATAGAGGTACATTTAGAGGTGTATTTATTTTATTCAGCCGAAGGGATGAGGGGAAATTGTCTTCTCCAAAACTCACCCCCTCTCCTTGGGAAATTACAGAAGTTTTATACTCTTGTTAAGAGGTTATATTTCGTTTCTATATTCTACTGGTTATTACAATTTACTAACTTTCTTGGCATATTGTGATTGGTTATAATTATTCAAGCAAGCAATTTTAAAAATTTTCTTCTCTACAAGCCTCTATTGTATTATGCTATATAATTAAATATTTTGACAGCTGCAAGGTTAAAATATAAATTTTGTATCAATATGACAGACATAACACAAAAAAACTATAGTGAATACAAGGTATGTCTATAAAGACACAAAGGCCTTTTTGGGTTCTCCAACTTTGTGTCAACTGCAAGGTCAAATAATACAAAGAAATATAGAAAAGAACTATAATGGAATACTGAAAACTCAATAATAGGGTATTGAGAGAATACAATAATGTTCTGAGCCTTAAGGATACATTAGTATCTATGGCCACCTGAGAATGCAGAATTCTCTCTTCTGGGATCTAAATGTACTTGTACTAACTTAGAATATTTTCCCTGCATTTTGAGACACAGAAAGGCCTCTGACCAAAATTCACTAGTCCTTTAGTTTTAAATAAGCAAAATATATCAAAACACTAAGAGGTAAAAAACCCGAAAATACAGAGAAATGCCTTCTCCGGCATCAGGTTACCTACTGATGGCGTGCTCGGAAAACACAGGCACACGGAGGAGGTACCGCACAAAAAAGGCTGGAGCGGAGCTGCTGCCCCCCACTTGCACACACGGGGGAGCTGCGGCCTCGCTCCAATCCCCTCCTCGCTCCCGGCTGGAGAATCCAGCATCCGCCGGGTTGGATTTATTTTAGGTTTTTAGACGCTCTAGCAAAGAGACTTACGGCTTCATACTCGGCATCTTTATATCCAGATAGGCTCATGGGGAAAAACAGCAAATAAATGGAGTAATAAAGGGGACATAAGGATCATAAATGCACTCTTCTACATTCCCGAAGAGGCTTTCAATTGCAGAACTCCAGAATTAGTGACTTCTACTTTTTTTAAGAGGGAAAAATCCAGGAGAAAGCTTTTCTCCCTTTTTAGCACTTCAGGCATGAACTTAAGCTTTTCTTAAAGCTGCACTTGCCTAAGAGCAATTACTCAAGTTAAAATTTGTTTTTCACACTTTCCCTCATTTTTTCTAAACATTGGGAAATAGATTTTAATGTGAGAGTGACTGAGCACAGGCATAGGTTACCTAGGGAGGTGATGGAGTCACCTGCCACAGAGACATTAAAAAGCCATCTGGACACATTCCTGGGCAATCTGCTGTAGGTGACCCTGCCTGGTCTCCAGCAGTCTCTTCCAGCCTCAACAATTCTGTGATTCTGTGGGGGTTTTCCCCTTCAGTTCACTTTCTCATGTCATCACCCTCTCACTCTTTTTCCCATTAATATCCGCTTCCTTAATTGCCTTACTCCCACACTATAGTCTCTCTTGTTACTCCTCATCTTCTATTTTTTTCATTACTAGACATTAGAAGAGTATTCTACTGTTATGAAGTAATTGCAAGAGGCTACATGTTTAGCAATTGGAGATAATCAGATTCTACTGAAGCATTCTGCTTCTCTATAGCTACATGGGACAAGAGGCGATAGAGAACATCATCAGCATGGCTAGAGGACATCATTTCAAGTGTACACACCATCAGACATACTTTATGTAACCAGGAAACTGCACTACTTGTACCAATCTAAAAATGCCTCCCTGTGTAGTAAGGGCTGGAAAGAAATGTACACTTCATTTGTGGAACATGGTAAGTATTCCGCAAAATCAAGTTGATGGGTTTTTTCTTAAAATCCTGCTTTTTACAACAGATTGTAAGGCTGATTATAAAGGGTGATAAACAGACCCTACATAGGCTTGGAAGCCAAAATCCTGACAGGAGTCTATGACTATGCTTCAAAATAGTTCATTGCTTCAAAAAGAAAAACAACCTCAGTATAAGTTCCTTTCTTAAACAAAAGTGGAACTGAAATAAACAGCAGAATAGATTATGAGTCCCTAATTTCCCTGCAAGAATTCTCACTGCCCCTTCTCAGTTTTGTCCTGTGAATAAATTCCTCACCAACTTCACTTGGACATCAAATTACAAAGCTACATATCTTGACTAATCTCACTCCCAGAAGTCAAACTATTCCTGACCATGTTCCTCAGGCAGTGGGGTAACTATTTCATCTAGCTGTGGAAATTTCAGTCAAACTCTAGAGGGAAGAAAAGGCTGATTTTTCTCTCCAGTATCACCTGCCCCAGCAAGCGCATGTGGCATTACTGGGGGAGAGCAGCACCAGCTCAGGAAAGCCCTTCTCTGCTTTGAAAAGCTGAAACTCACCATAAACAAAAGTCAGTGGGGGGAGGGACACAAGCCTTTTATGCTCTCTCTGTTGCCTCTCAAGCTCTGAGCTTACCTCCCGGTACACAATTAAAGCCGTCCTAAGAGTACTAAAAAGAAGTATTTAGTCTACTGCTTACATCCATAAGACTAAAAACTCAAGCCTGTTATGGAATGACATATTAAACAGTGTTCCAGGATTTGGACTTCAACTACTGTGGCTATTTAAAGGAGAAAAGAATAATTTGTCTGAGAGAAGAAATAGTGAGCTCAGTCCTGAGCAATAGTATCTACTGTCCCTTTGTGCCTTTTCCACAAATCCCTACTTCTCACTAACAAAAATTAAGGATTTAACCCAAACTCTATTAAGAAAACCTTTGAAGGAAGTTTGAATGTTCCTCACTGATTTTTTTTTCTGCAGCTAAGGAGCACTAACTGTTAAATTCAGTTTAGTTTATAGTGAGCATACTATACATAGGAGGCTAGGTTGCTGTACTTTGGATACAAGGGGACATGAGACTCATGTACCTCTCAGGCTCATAGACCACAACAGGTGAAAATGGAAGAGATCTCCTAGGGTATTTATGTTTTTTTGTTTCTCATTCTACTGGTATTCTTCAACATTTCGAAACACAGAAAAATCCACATCCTTCAAGGGGAAAGATTTTGTATTCTTAAAAAAATTCCTCCTGCTCAGCAAAAGCCCTACACTCCAACAATTGCTTACTTTCTTGTTACACTCTTAGCTGCAGTGTCTTGATAAATAGATGTTTCCATGGAGATGACAAATGAATATCATCCACATTACAATGAGCTTCTGATTTCATCTAGAACCATTAGCTTTCAAACCACAGCTTATTCATTATTCATTTGCAGTAAGGAAATGGCTGAAACCCATCACATTACAGCAGATTAAAATCTGTGCATGCAGTCTAGAAAGAAGTGCATTTATCACCATATAAAATGAACAAAACTCCCCAGGATTAAAATAATGATCCTAGAAGGTGTCCTAAAAAAATTTCCTCTCAATCAATAGAATGCTTTTATAAAGTATGAAAATCCAGACACATTTAAATATTAAGGCAGACAGAGAACTCTCAGAAGATAAAAACAGTAGGTGACATTCCACTTTTTTATAGTGTAAGAATGACATTAAATGCTTTCTAGAAACAGGCTTAAAAACATAAATCATCAAAACTTTGACTCAACAGCTTAGTAGGAATTTGTAAATTTTTTATACTTTTTGACTGCTCTTGTGCATGAAACTAGTATCTGAATTCCATTCAGAAAATGCCTTTCTTTTATCACTGGCTGACAGGTGACTGGAGTCTTTGGCAGCTCTGAGGAACCTGAAGATCCAGGAGAAAATATTTTCCATTTTTTCAGAAAAATAAAAACCTTCACAGTTGCTGCAGTTATTTTTAAAACGAACCTTAAATTAAAGCACACAAGAGCTTTCCACTCTGCAGAAATGTCTACTTATGTCTGCTCAACATAAAAGAAATATTTGTTCTTCTATATTTAAATAAATAAAAGACAGTAGAATTTTAAGACAGCCAATTCAATTAACTTATAATAGCAGTATTAAAACATTTTTAAAGTCTTATGTACTGGGCTAGAAGGAAAAAAAAGTCAATGCATTTTTACTGCTACAAGTAGAACATTCTGAAAGAAATCCCATGTCTTCTGTAATTCTGCAGATAAGGGCTTCAAATTTCTGGTAATTTGAACAATATGAAATGCCCTTTCTTAAATGCTGGCCTACAACTGGCCTCCTTGGAAGGATGGAGTAACCCAATACTCGAAAGGCATAGCAGACACATGTACTGCAGTGTCACCTAACAAGCTGCTGTTATCTGTCACTGCCTACAACAACATTCAAATTTGCTATAATTGAGGTAGGTAGGAATTTTTTGGCTGATTTGAGATGGAAGCTGTCTATATGTACATGACTTGAAGGATGTTTTGCCTGGATGTAAGTTACCATGCATCTGATTCAGGGGAAAAAAACAGGACACATGAAAGTGGGACGTCCTTCACACTTGTCTTGGTTAATAACATCCATATCCCTGCTGTCTGAGCACTGGAGTTGTCCTGGGAAAAGCACGTCAATTAGAGTAAGTTATAAACAATTACATGTCTCTTCATTTAAATTATTGTCCATTAAGAACTGACCTGAGTTTACAGAACATATTTCATTCACATAACAGGTCTAATACCAGTGCAACAAGAGGTCAAAGGGTAACGAGAAGTGATGAACCAGGATTACTTTGTTACATAGGAAGGGGACAATAAGCAGTAGCTCACTTTTTCCCCACTAACATGACATGCCATTTTCATACTACTGCTATCTCTCCTACTTCCTCAGATTACCATGAAGCTGGAACAGCCACATGCTCCACTGCATAAACAGCCATCTCCATAATGTCTCTTTGTATCTCCCAGATGAGGGTTTTATCCAAGCATAACACAGGGAAGAGATGAAGCATGTAATAAAGGCCAACTTGTACATGTCAAGAAACATGCACAGTCTAGACAAAGCACTAAGCTTTTCCTGTGCTGGTCAGCTCACTAAATGACATTTTCCAAAGAAACATATTTGCCAGGGTCTTTTTTTGTTGTTGCAGACAGAGATGGGGGAGAGGAGGAGAAGAATTAGCCACTACCACCATAATTAATTTAGAGAGTTTTTCTTCTCTGAACTAAAAACAGAAGTTCTAATTGAATCTGTCCACTATTACAATTATTACAATTCACACTATTTAAGGTCTGGAGCTGCCTAAGATTTGAAGTGAGACAATTGAGACATGGGCTGTCAGAAAATGGATTTGTCCCTCAGCACTATTTTCTTATTTGGCAGGAAATCGGAAATGCTCTCTCTTCATCATGCACCTCATTTGCCTCTGAGCACAGATGCATAATAACCATGAGAGCATGTTTTCACAGAATCACAGAATCAGTAAGGTTGGAAAAGACCATAGAGATCATCAAGTCCAACCTATCACCTATTACCTAAACCTAAATGCACACAAGCACAAATTGTAACTTTCAGAGGAAATAAAAGCAACAGGCAGGCAGACAGACAAAGCCATGGAAATCTTTCAGCACAGCGGAGTGAGGATTCCAGCATTGAGCTAGATGACCCACAGAGTGAAACAGGTACTCTTTTCTCCAGAGAATTAAAAACAAGAAACCAAAGGATGAAACAAAGGCAGAAATCAGCATTTCAAGTACAGAAAACTGATTTATTCAAGTTGAAGTCACATTGTATGGGAAGAAATAGTCTTATTCCTCTACTTCAGACAAGCACAGTTAACTGAAAGCAGCAAGTCTCCATACAACAGGGACTCACAAGGCAGCCAGGACAGCCTAGAGCATCTATGTGACACCATCGGGAAGTTGTCCTGCCACTACCTAAAGCCAAATTCAGCGTGCAGCACTGCCAAAACTATGGGTCACTGCCTTCAAAGCCTTCTACCAATGCCTGCTTGGCAAAAAAAAGGAGAGACTCAATTCTGTCTTCTTCCCAACTTGAACAGGAGAAACAGCAAAACTAGCAACTGCTCATCTGCAGAAACACTCTAGCATTTGTTCTCCGGTATTTTTATCTAGTGTAGCTCATCTAATTTTCTCCTTTCTTTCCCTGCTTGAGTACTTAGGGTGAACCCCCCACAAGCTGCCAACAAATAATGGACTCAGGGATTTCTCATCTAAAAAAATTATGAAAGAAGCTGTACAGGGCAGTTACTGTTTTGAAGCCCCTTGAAAGACCAGGCTTGGAACCCTCCTGTCATCTCATGGTGGCAGAAGCCCAATGGAGAGCGCCAGGGGAGAGAAGCTCAAAAA
Organism: Pitta sordida; assembly: GCA_013390025.1. Lineage (NCBI taxonomy): Eukaryota > Metazoa > Chordata > Aves > Passeriformes > Pittidae > Pitta > Pitta sordida. The sequence goes on from WEKX01016072.1 coordinate 60,797, forward strand.
ATGTGACATCCCTGTGAGTGCGATTACAAACCCTCACTCACATAGTCCATATTCACCAGGCAAAAGTAGGGCACGGCACACAGTTTTTGACCACTGTGTTATGTCATCACTGAAGTCAACCTCCATGGCTAAACAGCTTGCTGGGCATTTTCAGAATGTATGTAGTTTCCAACCTGCTTGATGATGAACTGTAACAAAACAGACAAAGCACCACTTCAGTACCACTGAAAGGAAGAGTAACTTTGATTTTAAATTACTATTCTCTTCTGAAAGAGATCTTTTTTTGGTCTTTTAAACCTTCTTTCCCTATTTTTTTTTTCCTGCAGGAGGGAGCATTTATGCACTGTATAGAGCTGGCTGCACTAGTGTAGATAGCACTTTGGATCGTCATCTTTGATGATAATGTCGAGTTTTTAAACTATTTAACATTCTTCACATCAGTGTCAGTCCAGAAAACAACAGGGAAATCAGCAGCAGCTAGCCAGCCATTTCTGTGTTACCAGTTAAGATAAAACTCAAACAACTCAAGTGCTTTATAAGGCAGATTTAGTCCTTCCATCCTTTGGAGCTGGGACTACACCAAGATCATATAAAAGCATTGTGTATTTCTTTTCCAATGAAAACTCCAGTTTGCTCAGATTTTATGGGGTGTGTGTATTATTCAAACGCACATCCTGTAGAAGTGTATTAGAAGGTGATGGTATCTTTTTCTAATGCTCTGCGTCTGTAGAGCAATTTCCAGTCCCAGAAAGTGCAAAGCAACACTGGATGTGCCCCTCCCGACTCTATGGCTCAAGAAACTGAAAATCCCCATTTCTCTCTATGCAATTGCCACTCCAGCCAGCAGATGCTACTGTGGCACTAGAGTGGGATCCAGGGATTGCAGCTACGTACTATGCTCCCCATAGTAACCGCTACTGTGGAATGGACATTACACAGCCTTTAATTACATGATCACAGACTATCTCATCCCCTGAGCTGGTGCCCTTTTGAAGAGGATAATGAAGAAAGCTGTTGTCTGTAGAACCCTTCTTCACTTGCTGAAAAAGCTGGCAGGTATGTATTGAAAAAAATGAGACTGCGGGGGAAGAGGAAGGAGGGCGTCACAACTAAACACAATGAAGCTATGCTGTTCAAGAGACTGCTGAAAAGAGCTGCATAGTTGGGAGCCTGGGTACAGACACACCATTCTGGCTACCCGGAATCAGAGGATACTTGAGACACTATTTCATCTCTCCATGTTTCTATTTCCTCTGTAAAACGGAGGTAACACCTGCCAACATCTGAAATTACTTTATAGGTATTAAATAAACAGTGGTTCTAACACATTAATGTGTTCACACATGAACTAGGTATTAATAACAGTAAGACAACATTGTACACAGTAGAGAATTAAAACGTAGTTCTTCATTCAATGCAGTAATTAATGTAATTTGTTTTGGTTCGGGTTTTTTAAACTCTTCCTCCCTCCATGGCCAGACCTGTATTTTATTTAGCGGCCATTGCCTGCTCACACTAGAGCAGTGTAAGCAGATCAGCAACAGTATGCGAGGCTGATCTCTGCCACAGCAGGGCAAAAGGAAGGAGAGGCACAGCTGTAGAATTAGTACCTTAACTTATACAAAGCAAAGTCATCTTATCATCAAAATGAAGGCAATCATGCTACATGAGAGAGCAATTATGCTTTTTTCCTTTTTTTTTTTAAATTAATCTTAGGATTGAAATGTCCTGATAAGCAATCAGGCTCAAACGTTTAAGCTCAATATGAAGAACCTATGGTTCATTTCTATGATCTAATTTTCTTTAGGTGGCATTTTTTCTTCATCAAAAATAAGTCCTTATCCCTCCCTACTGATTCTCACCTCTTTGGTAGAACACAGTCAGTCCACAAGACCAAAGCCGAGCTTCTGTCCTTCTGTCTTCTGCCTTCTAGCAACTGTCCAGCCCTGTCAAAGTTTCAGCCTTGCCTGCAGTCATTTAAATGTATGGCACACAGATCCCTTTCCTTTCATCTTCCCCCTTTTCCTCCTGTCAGAGGAAACAGGAGTCTGTGAAACAGGCCAGGCTTCCTTCATTGCTTTTACCTATGCATTTTGCAGCTT
>WEKX01016072.1:62913-112618 GCA_013390025.1 Pitta sordida
AGCTTGATCTTCACTGCAAAGCATTCAGAAAGGTTCATAAAGGGATGTGGCTAAAATGGCATCACTAGGCTAAGCAAACATCAGGGATCGCTTTTGTCTGTACAACTGCCTGGAGTGCGGCGCTGAAGGGCACAGAATTGGAATGGGGTAAAGGACGAGAGCAAGGAAGTTAAGGAGTAAGGTAGAAAGTGATAAAGGGAGAAAGAAAAGCATAAAAGGATGCAAAGACCAGATCTTTCTGGATGAGAACTTCAAAGTTTAGTAGCTTTTCCCAGTAATTACTCACCTGGACTTTAAGGTAAGAACTGGCTTCTGGGCTTGTGGTTGACTAAAGAAGAAAAGGCCTTACTTCATCTGGAATGTTACCAACATTTCAAAAGATTTTTTTGAAGCAACAGGACAGTTCTACTCTACTTTCTTAAACAAGTTTTGCAGATTATTCTTTTTTTATGAAAGCCACAGTTGAATTTACAGAGATAAAGGCAGGGGGATGAAAGAAAAATATAAATGGTGTTCATGGGCATTTGAGAGAGAACAGCAACTGCAACTTAATATTTCCTATACATTACCACATTTACATGCATCACGTGTTGAGTTTTGATTAATCTACTAATCAATTATTCTACTTATACTGTTTTGCCCAAATAAACCAGCCTAGGGTATGTATTCAGTAAATAATGCCTCTAGGTCCATTATCAAACTCTAAGAGCTTCTTAAGGAGCAGAATTTTAGGAATACAATATATTTAGGAATACAATATATTTAGGAATACAATATTATCAAAATCCAACACTTCCCATAGAGAGGGATGTTAGTAGCAATAGTTCTGTTTCTTGTGAAGACTTTGCTCCTCTTACAAAGCACTATAAATGGTAAGGGATCATTACACTAAGTTAAACTTGAACAGAATTTAAGCATCTGACACTAAATCCTGCAACTTCCAGGACTGTACAGCAGGAGTATTTTAAGCCTGTTTCAAGTAATTCCAGAAGAAAATTCACTTCTTTCTCTCAGCTTCTACCACCACACTGACAGCAATCACATTTTAACCATAGAAAACCTTTGAGAAGTAGTACTCAGCTGGCCTAAAAACAGCACTGCTGATTGCAATGGAACTTGACTGTCATTTTCAATTCACAAACTCTTTCCGTTCTTGCAGTGTTATGCAAGGCAATTTTCCAGTTATAATGAAGTTTGAAATAACTAGAGAAACAATCTAGAAAAAAAAAAATAGAGCACATGCACTAGGTATTTCTTATGCATTTCAGCTTCAATATAAGTAGAGCTTCCAGCTATATCTTGATACGTTGGTAGAGAAATATGACATTGTTTGATACAATTAAGCGCAAGATTTGGATCCTAGCTGATTGACCCTGAACTTTGATCTGTTTTAACTTTTGAATGCTAACTCTTTTGCTTCATACAAATTTTCTTATTTCTTTAATTTTGCCACATATGATACCACAATAAGGCGAACAGGAATTGCTAGAAGTCAGCAACAGACAGGATCACAACCACCTGCCTAAGGTGGCAAGCAGTGACATATGTCCACTGCGGAAACAATAACTGCCCAGGAAGGTAAAGTAGTCCCTACTGAGCCAGGGCTGCTGCAGAGGCCATGCTTCCAACAGTAGCTTGTGAACTTAAAACTACTCTAGAAATCTCTACTCACAGGCAAGTATTGAGGCTTTCACATGTATGTCAAAACAGTATTTTCCAAAAGGCACCCTTTAGAATAAACAGGAGTGAAACGGAATCCTTGTGTCAATTTTATTTTTCATGCAACAGTAAAACTGTGCATGAGGGTGGAGGCAGTTGCATTTGGACAGAATTTGCTGATCATGCAGTTTTTTCCCCCCTATCACCACAGTACTGTTAATAAACCAGGATATGGAAGACAAAGCCAGAGGACTTTCCTACACATCATTACGTACGTGGGAAATGATAAATTCAAAACACTCAAACTTTCTGACTTTAGTTTACCCAATGACTATTATGTGTCTGAAAGGGGCAGAGAACACCTGCAGAGTTCCAGTAGCTGTTAGAAAGTTACCATTTGAGTGAAATACACTCTGCTTTACAGTATGAGAAGATGCTAAATTACTTAAATGTTGGTAATTCTCTGTCCTTCCAAAATCCCTAAAAGGTGCCAAGTTGGTGCCTGTGAAGGACAAACACATCCCATTACAGTTCAGATGGAAAGAGCTACAGAGCAGCACTAAGGACTGTCCCATGGGACAGGTGCTGCACAGCAGAGGCTGTCTAGTGCCCTTCCAGCTCACAAAGGACTCCTCTTTCCTGCTTCACCTTCACAGGCCTTTGGAGGACTATGGAGCTCATCTGATAGATTTCAAATGGTTGACTTATGAAACAGTGCCATAAATTCCCACTTTATGCAGCAATAATCTTATCCAAGCATTTTATGGAAAATAGCCACAATTTTGCACATCTCCAGCCTTCTAATAAATGTCTTGGTGAGAAGACATGCACTGGCAACAGGAACTTCCTATGTATCTGCCCAACTTTAAGAAGCAGAAGTCTGCTGCAAACACCTCAATCATCTATACCAAAAGAGAGGTTTAGCCAATTTTCTTTGCACTCTTCTTTCTCCATTGCCTGTGTGATACATCTCAGTTCCAAGGTCTGTGCTCTTCCCCAATGCAACAAACATTTCCAAGCACAAACAAACTTTAGTTTGGTTTTATTTAGTAATTTCATTGCATTCTTAATTCTAGTTTCTGATCCAACCTACTGAAAATATTTATTTAAATGCTGCTTCCACATAAAAAGGAAGACAAAAAAATCAGTATGAAAAAACCATAATTTGCAAGGAAGAAAACATTACTAAAAAGCATTTTCATCCTCTCTTTTCTTTCACCTCTCTGCAATATTTCTTCTAGGAGAGCAATTTACATGACAAAAAGTGTCATTCTAATTTAAGACCTCTCCAGGTACTTTTGACATTTTAGAGCAGCTCAACCTCATTTGCTCTTTTGCCTGTCTGCCTCGCCAGCCACCCAAACATTTATCCTCCGGAGATCAGCACAGAATCAAACTTTATCTCGAGTGCCATTTTCTTCTTCTTCCCTTCCACTAGAGTGAACAATACTCTTTTCCATCACTGCACAGTGACTGAGCTTTCACTTTTCCACACTTCAAGACAGGAAATGTATGCCTGATTTCCTGTTGAAATCAACCACTGCATTTCACTGCATCTGTTCTTAAAAACACCATACACAATCACATTCCAAAAAAAACCCCCCACCCCAACAAAAGAAACAAGCAAAACTCAAAAAAGGCAAAATATCTTACTGAATACTAAAATTTGTCTTCTGGATAAAGAACATTGACAATGTAAGTATGTTATCTCAGAGGTAATAATCACAATCTAAAAATTACTGGAGAACAGAAGCGAGTCTGATCTGAATGCATAAGAACACTCACAGCTCCAAATAAAGATACTCCCCAGCTATGCAAGGCTACATATTTCTTCCATAACTGTGGGCTTAACTGACTGGAAAAAAAACAGGACCTTTTTGTAGTCCAGAACCTGTCACTTGGACAATTGAGATAACATGAGCTAAAACCCATGATGGATAAGCAAAAGCAATTTAAAGTATCGTTCATTAAATCGCACAAATGGAAAGGACTGGAATAAGCAGTAGCACAGCAGAAGTTGTAACAGGACAAAAAAAATCCCAGTACAGAAATAAGATAAAGGAAAATTCCTACCTCCAAGGACTCAGGATACTGAAAACATTCGAGCAAATTAAGAACAAAAGCAGTAGTATGGGTTCTCTATGGAAAAGGATAGTAAAGTTGTTACTAAAGAGGCAGAAAAGGTTTGTCTGCATTTTAGAAGTGGCAGAGAAGTCTTTTATTGCACTAATTCATAATAGGGTGTGGTTCAGTTCCTTGAAAACTGAAGAGAATATCAGGAATTAGCTACTACAAAAAAAATTCTTTCAAAATGAGAAGAGCTGGATAAGTATCATTTAAAGGTTTAGAACAGATTAACTGAAAAATATTTTATCTTGTTGAAATATAAATCTTTGGCTGCTATAGGATCTTTTAAGGCCTGGAAGGGTACCAACAGAAAACAAAATGTCATTTCAGATAACATTTTCAGATAAATTCTAGATAAGCTGACACAATTCCTGGTAAATGTCATAGATTGGAGAAATAAAGAATTAGAAGACTGGTATATAATTAGACTTGGTTGATGAAATTCTGTGGAAAAAATCTATTTTGTCAAATAAACCTGGGTTTACCCTCTGACGAAGTAACAATTTTGTTGATTAAGGTAACTACATAGATGCACCAGACGAACTTAGTTATTATTGCCTGACATTCTGATTCATAAATTAGTAGTATTCAGCATCAGTAAAGCACATGTTAACTGGATTAAGATGGCAGTATAATAGTTCCCAAACAGTAGCTGCAATTGGGAAATCACCTTGACAAGGCAGCATTTCCAGCAGGAATCCACAGGGACTATCACTGGACTTCATGTTTAACAGTATTTTTTTTTTTTTGCATTCAGTGACCTCAAAATAAATATAATAAAGTCATTGCTCTTAAGATTTGTGACAGATAAGGACAGGCATAACAAGTAAGAGGCTCCTTAAAAATCGTGTTTTATAGATTTCTAATAATTCTGGACCCTTAGGTGACATTTTAAACAAGTAACTGCAACATTTCCCTAAAGCAGGAGCATGTTAGCTAGCTCAGATCAAGAAGCATTCCAGGGAGACTTCAAAAAATTTAATGTCATGAACAACAGAGTTCTAGGGACGGAAGACGCTGTAGAGTCCAAGACAGACAAAGAAAAATGTATAAAATGTGACATACAAAATAAAATTGAGTAAACCAGAGTTGTTTAGTCTGGAGGTGGAGAAAGTGACTTGGTCATAAGAATTGGTATATAGAAAGGAAAAAAGGGGGAAAAAATATGCTGCTAGGACAAGAAGAAATTTAATGATAAACAAGGAACATTTAGGTTGAACTTTTCTAGAAGTTTTTTGACAGCAAGAATAATAAAGCAATAGGAAGTGTTCCACAGGGAAGTTGCAAAATCTCTTGGAGATTGAATTTTTTAGCCAAACATATGCCAAGAGTTGCCTTGGAAAAGGGGGTTTGTCTCAAGAGGCCACTGAACCCTTTGACGCCCTTTCAAATATTTTTCTCCCACAATGCTGTAGCACACACACAAAAAAATTAATACAATTCTCATCTTCTGGGAGAACAAATGTTCTTCTTCTTAATGTCCTGCCAAAACCTAATGCACTTATGACATAACTTTAAATCCACACAGATAAGAACGTCTGCAGTCACCAAAACACAAAGTCTACATAGATAGTTGTGAATTCTGATCAAGTATATTCTTGTCTTGAATAAAATAATGTAAAGACATGAGCAGTATTTCAGTCATTAGATAAGATTTATAGATACAGTACTCCAAATTTTATTGCGCAGAAAAATATCTACCTCCAAATCAGTCTACGATGAGGGTTTTGGTCAATTCATCTGCAAAGATGACGCTATCTGTAAGAAAGACTATCTTTGTGTTTTGACCTGAGGTGTCAAAACCAATCCGGCTTTACATTCATATTCTTTTTGCCAATACAACTTTTAAGGATATAAAAAGGATAGGATGTAGCAAGTTCTACGCTTTGTACATAGGCGAGGTTTTTTCCCAGTAAAACATAGATTTAGAATAACAAGTTTTAGAAAATATTTATAACATCTCTTAAAAGGACCGTCATAAACCTAATACACTTGGCATACTCTGCAAATTCAGAATCTCTACATTTGGACTGTCCTTCCAGGATATATAAAATATCCCTGCAGGTTTCCCTCTTACAATTCATCTTTAAAAGAAAAGAAAGAAGAGAGCCAACGGCTTCCAATGATCATTCTGTGCCACACAAACCATTTAAAAGACAGCAGCATCCCCTCAGCCAGCATGCCTGCAACAACCTAAGAAGAGCATAAACTCTTTAATTTTTCCTCAGAATATCCAACCACTAACAAAAAAAGCATATTTTCAATGCAATATGACAGTAACAAGAAATAATAATCTCTTCAAGTGACTGAGTATCATCACTTAAAAATCAGTCTAAACCTATTTGATGTTACTAGCTCTGAACCTGATAACTAGGGGAAGAATCTGACCTCTGAGAGAAAGTAGTTTTATATTCATATGAAATGTTCTGCCTTTTCTGTAAATAGAAATTGATTTTTTAGCACACACACACATTTGTTTATACATACAATGGTAACTTGCAGGAGTTTTCAAGTGTCTTCAGCTTAAATAGCAAGACATTACATAAGACCTTTATATTATAGATATAAGCATTTTAATTTAAAAGACAGAAATTAAAAAGGAACTGAAAACCATGATTATTTGTGCTAGCTCAGGATGACAGTTATCTGTTCGCTTGTCATGTTGGTTTAACTAACTGCATCAGCACTACACAAAATGTCTAGTGACATTTTTAAATGTTTAAGTTTTTCTATGAGAAATGACATTACACTTGGCAATTAAGTGTAAAACCTGATTTTTATTTCTATCTGAGATCAATCAACTATTGCTCATTTGACGAAAAACAGTAAACTAATTCCCCATTTAACATTCCCACATTATTCATGACTGTATAGACCTCAACTCCATTTCCTGTTGTTGGCTTTCCTCTCCATGCTAAAAAGTTTGAGTCCTGGAATAGGCTTCAGGTCTTTTTTTCCATGTTGTCTAGACTTCTCTGTACATCAGAGAAAAAACAGGGTTGGGTAGGACTACACACACAACTTGACAAGTGTGCTGTGGACATCAGCAGCATCTGCTATTTTGTCTCCAAAACACTTCTAACATCCCATTTATATCCCTGACCCCTACTGAGCATTGAAGTTGGGGCTCTCAAAGTAAAAATCCATTTCAAGTCCATGATTTGGTTTTTTCCTTAACAGAAACACCTGATTTAGAAATTAATACATGCTTAGTTAGGTGCATTAATTTTCATCTGCTGACAAAAAGTTACATTTGTGCTTTCTTTCTGATCAGTCGTTTAATATCACGAAATGCATGTAAGTCCTTGCCACAAGCTTGAGAGCTGACCTTCCCCGGAAACAAGCTGACAACCCAACACTGACCCTTCTTCCAAGATATTTACAAGCACAATGAAGTTCCATCACAGGTCTGATCTTACTCCCACCATCTGTTTCTCAGTTTTTCATTCACTATAGGCCAAGCAGACACTTTCTTTCCATGATGCTCCCTCACTTATACAACTAATTATTACTCGAACCTTCTGAATCTGAGATCATAATTACTTGGCTTACATAAAACACTCCACAAAAATGAACCTTGAAAAGAAAGCTGAACTTGGAGGGAGTAAGAAAACTTATGAGCAATTCAGACTGGGTATTTCATTTACAAGACATGGCACAGTCATAAACCAAATAAAATAATCTAAGCTTGTTTATTTCTGAGCCATAATTTCCAAGTAACTTAAGATTTTAAAAATATTCAATACAGAACCAAATTTCACAAAAGTCAGATAATTAATTGCAGGGGGGTTGTTTGTTTATTTTTAATTCATGCTTACCTCTATTTTTGGACCAACAACTTTTTATTAACTCATGCTAGCATTTGGCTGCTGCCAAGGATAAACATGGTCTTTCACTGCATTCAAGCTTGTATTTTGCCTACTAAGATTCTACAAGTTTTCATTTTCCAGACTTATCTGTAGACTTCTTGGGCATCTTCTCACACATTACATTTCATGCCTTTGATAAAAGTTCAGTCAAGTGAAAACAAAAAGGTCAAGGAAAGACCACAAAACAGTGCAAAGATTGCAGGGAAGTGTGAGATAGGAGTAATTTCTGCAAATCTTATTTGTACAGTAAAAGACTCAACAGCTCTGTTTATATTCCACTTCTTTATCTCATCAGTTTGTGTTCCAGTTTAGTCTACAAATGGTCTGACATAAAACTATACTGTATATTGTCCAAAATACAGCACAATAAAGTCAATACTGCTTGACCGACATAAACACAGCTCAGCCGAAAACTCTTTATAAACACATCACTCCTTAGAAACATTTTATTTTGGCCTTTCTGCTTCCTCTTCACATCTGCAGAAGCTATATCCATGAACCCTAACATCCTCCCACATGCGCCAAAAGAAAAGGCACAATTGATCCCTATGCTATTACCAAGCACCTAAGTGATAGGTACTGCAAATTAAAACACCTCAGTCCAAGTTGTTCCGGGTTTAGAAGTGTGTTTATAATTTATTTTCATCTTTTCTTTAAACAGCATAATTCACAACGCTACAGTAGCATATGTAGACAACAGGAAGATACATACATTCACTTTTCTGTAGCCATTTGCCTGAATTTCCCTGTTGTCAAGCTACCAAAGTATTCTAACAGCCCCGCAAATTTCTCCACAGTGTTAAAGAATTTGGGAAGGTTAAAGGGCAGGAAGAAGATTTCAAGTCTTTCTCTCTGAAGGAGAAATCTCAGAAATTTCCTTAAAGAACGGCTGCTAAAAGGCTATCGTGACTTCATATAAAATCCAGACTGGATCTTGAATTAAGCAGGAGTTAATGAGTTGAACAATCTGACATGTTCCTTTGATAGGGAGTGATGAAAGGCCAGCTGTCAGATTTAATTTGTTTGAAGATAAGGGGATTTACTGCTTACAAGTAGTATGGCTGGCACAGGGCATTTGTCTTAGTAATAGTATACATACTTCAAACACTATCATGAAAACATTCAATTCCAGTAGAGTACCTTCACTATTCAGAAAGAAAAAAAGCAATTTTCCAAACAAGATATTATTTTATCTGTATCATTCCATGTGGGGAAAAAAACAAAAAGGAAAACATTTTTTTCTGTTAACTCAATAGTCAAAACCAGGCCCATCACATAACTCAAAGTGTTACATGAGTTTCTAACTAATACTGAACAAGGAGCTTTAAATGGGAAGAAGATCTTTACACAATAATGGATGAAAGGAGAACTAAAAGAAGCAGCAGAATCAACAGACGAAGGATGACAAGGTACAGAGCTGCTGAGTAAGAGGATAAGATGTAGAAAATTGATAGGGGATACCAAGGTGAATCCAGTCAATCAGAAAGGATGGATATAGTTACAAAGAAACTGGACAAGGCACGTAAGTCAAAGGTATTTCCCTTTTGCTGAGGGAAAATAGTAACAAAGGTAGAAGTTAAACAAAGAAAGTTTGCAAGCTGTTTAACAGAAAAGAGTGAGGATGCTGAGGCAGGAGGGTCTACTGGAGAAGGCAGAACCAGGGAAGTGGAGGTGACCAACTCCACTGCCCTCCTGCTCCAAGACTAGGCATTCCTGAGATGGAGAAGCCTCCATAAGGAGCACTACCAAGGGCAGGAGTTTAGACAGAGTGCAGTACAAACACTAACCTCATGTGAACAGAAGATTTTAATTTTAAGATCCAAAATGGGCATTCCAGAAAGATCAAAAGAACAGAGAAAGTAGGCACAATCAGACACCCTAGTTTCTCTTGCATCTGAAACTACTGCTCTATTTTCTGCCCTTCTCCATATTCACAGGCAGGAGGCAAGACTGTGTTTAGTCTTGCAACTTCAAACCTCATCTCCGTCCCTAGTCTACTTCTGGTCACGTCTCTCAATATCCACTGAAATTATACTCGCCAAACTCCAAAAGGATCTCTTCCTTGTCCTCACCAGTTCTCCACATGTGACTGTATACTCTCAACAACATGTTGCATCATTTAAATGTGTTGCTATAATGGACTGTAAAAGACATAAAAATTAATCTTGGGAGGGGGAAAAAAAGGACTCTCTATGATATTATAATCAATACAACGGCATTTCATGTTAGTCAAGGCTATGCACACACTAATGAAAATGAAGGCAGTAAGTCTTCTCATGAGGTCATGAGGCAAGGCTTGAAAGAAACTGCACAAGCCCCAGCGAGAAACAAAGCATCTACAGCCGACAGGAAGCTTATGTTTCAATTTACCCAGACTTTTGTAGAGATGATTTCTCAGGGAACAGGATTTGAACTGTTCTGATTTCACTTGGAAAGAAAAAGCTACAGTCTTGATATGAAGAGGAAGCTCATGAGCAAAAAAAAATAATAGCAGCATGAAAGAAACATATTTTTGAAGAGGAGAAGATGAACAGGGAGTTGTATTAAGTGCCCTAGGCATCACCATGAGAACAACAAGAAAGCTTCCCACCAGGCTTCACAACAGCCATCACTTTCAGCTCCTAATGCCATCTTATGCCACGCCTGTCCGTGCAGTGCCCAACTATCTCCACAGTTTGAAGTACCTGAGAACTTCTTTCCCTGATAATTCACTGCCCTACCAAGAAAGGCTTCAGATGCTTGATGGCCATAATTTGTATGTCTTACAGCACAGGGCTTCAAAGTAATTTTTGTATTTCAGTGTTGAGGCAGGGTAACATAGTGCCATCTGATCCCACTGCAGCAAAGTCCTCCGTTGGCCACCCCTTGCTGAAAATCTGCCCTGCACAAGCACATTTGCCTACCAGGCTGAACCATGCCTGTCATGGGAAACCACCACCCTCACTATACAGTTCTTTCCCAGAGATGTTTGGGTCAATTCTGGGATGAACTTTACAACAGCTACAGCTTTGAAAGCTGCTTCTTAGATGTTAGGCCATAATTAAGTACCTTACAGATAAAAAGTGGAGGTCGCAAATACTTCCACCTAGAGACACAAACTGATGAAGAGATCAGTGCAAAGCTGTGAAGTAAAATTAACCAGATGAAGAACAGTGTTTATCTAACTGAAACACATTATACTGCAGCTTTTACATAATTTGGTTCCAGAGGAAGGGAAGATGGAAGAAGCAGAAATTATATTTCATTTGGAACTTCTTTATTAAGTAGAACAAGGAGGGGTAACTCTGACCAACCAAGTAAAATCAGATGAACAACAACAACAAGTCAACTAATATTTAGACCTATATCTCCCCAGGGTTTCAGGAAGCAGTAAAGTCTATGAACATTGGTGTTGATGACAGCACTAGTGACCTGAGACTATGACAGGTATCAGCTTTCACGGTGACATACCAGTGACTGTTTTACATGCTAGAAAAAGTTAGAGATAATTTTTTAACTCAACAACAACCATCAGCTAAGTGCTTTAACTGTAGTTTTATTTTATTTCAGAAAGGAAAAAAAAAAGTATTTTTTTCTGAAGTTTAGGTTTGTAGACCTCATTAATATGATGGAATAGAGCAGCTTTAATGGAAAGTCTTAATCTTGTAAAACTGACACTTTGAACAACAACCACGACATTTGCATAAAGTTATACCTAAGTTGCAGATGTCTCATTTTAGCAGAAACAGTATAATCAACTCTGTACAATTCAAACTATGAGGAAAAGTCCCTGTGATATCCAATACATTTCAAAACCACATGCCAGAACAGAACCTATTTAACTAACAAAAAACCCCTCAAAACTCAAAAAATGAAACCCCAAGTTTTAGACAGGAACTACAAATCACAGAAGTTTTTTATTTTATTATAATTTGGTTTAGCCCACGGCTTTTGTTACGGAAGATTTTCAATGAACAATACTGTCATTCCTGCCCAATCTCTGAATTAATACATTCTGTCTCACTCTAGACAGCCTTAAGGAAAGCACTCAAGGTTGTGCACGTCAGTAAAGAGTTAAGGCAAGAACTACAGCCCTAAGTAAACCATTTCCATCATGCGCTATAAAAATGGAATCTCTCCAGAAAACAGCATTTCTAAATATAATTTGAAAACAATTTACATTCATTTCACATATCGGTTCAGGGGAAAAAAAAAACAAAAAAAAAAAAAACAACTAGGAAAAAAGGCAACCCCCCCCCAAACCAGCACCGCAATGAAGCAGAAATATCAATGCAATGTTTTTATATTATGACAATATTATAAAATCTGATCAAAACATATAGGACAAGACCTGGTCTGTAAAGCTTTTTTATACACAATATGGAACTTAGGAAACAGACAGATGAATTTATTGTAGTCCTGCTCATCGCAATATAAGAAAGATATTAAGCTATTAGAGAGCATCAAAAGGGAGGGCAATGAAGATGGTGAAGGGCCTTGAGGGGAGGCCATACAAGGAATGACTGAGGACACTTGGTCTGTTCAGCCTGGAGAAGAGGAAACTGAGGGGAGACCTCATTGCAGTTACGACTTTCCCATGAGAAGAGGAGGAGTAGGCACTGATCTCTTCTCTGTGGTGATCAGTGACAGAACACAAGGGAATGGCCTGAATTTATGTCAGGGGAGGTTTAGGCTGGATATTAGAAAAAGGTTCTTCACCCAGAGAGTGGTCGTGCACTGGAACAGGCTCCCCAGGGAAGTGCTTACAGCACCAAGGCTGACAGAGTTCAAGAAGCGTTTGGATGATGCTCTCAAGCACATGGTGTGACTCTTGGGGATGGTGCTGTGCAGGGACAGCAGATGGACTTGATTATCCTTGTGGGTCCCTTCCAATTCAACATATTCTGTGATTTTGTGATTCTATTTGTTGAGGAAATATGTGCCATGAAGTTCCCCCTACATTGCCCAGTCCAGTGCTTTATCTTTTTCTGGAGGCAGGTATTTTTTGTAACAAATGTCTCTCAACCTTCTAAAGCATGAGAAAAACTGAAAACAAAACAAGATCGGGACAGACAGTGCTGTTTTTCATTAAAATCAGGAAGCTACTCTCACCTTGCCATGGACTGACTTTTCATTAATGCTTCACAGAACATAAATAAATACTGCTTGAAGCAGTAAAATGAAATCATCAATAGCTTAGTAAAAGCAGTTCCTGTGTTCCTAGAATAACCATCAAGATGTGTTAAGGAATAGATGAAATCAGATAAGGTTTCACCTATCTCAGAATGAAACCAAGCCATTCCATAGACTGAGGAGTATTAATACTAAGCCTCGTCTCAAAGAGGGCAACCAATGCATACATGCTACTTTGATACCTAACTTTTGGAATGTCGCAGAAAATTAATATAAATTATTTTTATTTGGCTAACAGCATGGAGAAGGCTTACCTCAACTGTTCCTGCAAACTTATTCTACATTCAAAAATACTGCAAAAGCACTAGCACCTATAAAAAGATGTGGAAGATGACATTTCTGTTGAAGAAAACTGTGAAAGAGGGGAAAGATAAAGAAAATACAGGCAGGAAGGAGTCAGGAATGGTTAATTTTTAATTTTTTTTAATCAACGCAGAGGCGAATAATTTTGTTTTATAAGGTGTTCCTTTCATTTCCTGTTACCATTTTTTACTGTAGCTTCAAGGGTGATGGTAGTGAAACACCCTTGTAGTCAAAATAATCTAGTTTCTCAGTATAGTTGTGTCCTCCTAGTGACCCCAATTCATATAATCTAAAAATCTTTAAAATCTTTAAAATCTTGAAACCAATCATACTCCAGGCTTAGTTTTAATTTAATCTTGGCTCAGTCTGAACTTCTGACTTCTGGAATCCAAATTAAACTGTTTTAAACTTCATTAGTACTATGTCCAATTCCTTAAGAACTTGCCACCTTAGAGACAAATCCTCTCTGCACAGAAAGATCACAGAGGTGAAGGTCTTTGCCTTGGATTACTGTGCTATCTCAAAGAGAAATCCATATTAAAGGCCTTCTTCCAATTCCCTTATTCCCCTGGTACCTGCTCACTTCCACTTAAAGCTTGTCAGCAAATCTGCACAGAATCCTTCCTGTTCTGTCTCTCCCCCAAGCTGCCTTCTTTCTTTGATCTTTCATTATATTTCATAATCTTTCATTTCATCTCGTCCTTCAGATGTTACCCAAATAATCCTCTCAGTCACTGCTTTCCAGCCATTTGCAGAAGTTTTAATGCAAGATTCCTTTTAGAATTAACCATCCCAAGTTCAATATCTTCTTTATATTGATCTCTAATTAATGCTGCAGCATTAAAGTTGAAGTTTGCATTTAAACAAAGTATCATTGTATGCATGCTATGTTTCTTAGAAATGCTACAAAATTCAATGTGTGTAACTTTGTAGAGCATTTTTGATATTTTTATACGGTGTTCCAAAAAATACTAATTACCATCTTTCTTCCTCCACATCTTTGCCTCCTCCAAGAAGCCTGAATAACTGAGATATGCATTTTAATTGGAACTTCCGCTAGTAATTACTCTCTAATAGCACCTTGGAAATCAAATAAAAATGCTTAGCCCCCAGGAAGAAGTCTTTAAAAAATCCTAAAAAACTATACTATTCAGCCAGAGCTCATGATTTCTTGAAAGATATTATTTCTGTTGGTCCCATATTATGTTTTTTCTAGGGTAGTCAACAGTAACCAGTAATACAAATAGATATCACATGACAAGGTAAAAATAAAAAGGTATACATATTAGCACACCCCACATCTTTCATACCTTTGAACAACTAACATTCTACCATGACTTTTCTACTTCCACCGTCCACAGTCAGAACAACAGACGGAAGATGAACTTGAAGACTCAAAGCTCCAAAACACATTAGTGTCTTAAAATGGATACACAAGGGCAGCTTATGATCAACTACTGCAACTCACTGACTAACCCAGTGGGGGTTATGGAGAGCCATAGTCATCATTTTTACATCTTCAACCGCAGCAGTTCTGAAGTCTAAAAGACAATCTTAAATGCCAAAAATAGTACCTATAAAAAACTAATCCACAGAGTTCCCAAAACAATGACAAAAATGTGACAGGTTACTGGAATTTTTTGAAACAGAAAATGAAATGCAGTGAATTTAGACTTAAAAAATACTGGAGTAATGACTACTGTGCAAATTGGGTAGTAACATTACTAAGCCCAAATTTTCATCCTTCTTGTTTAGTTGCACTTGGTGGCTATTTATGAAACTAGTCCATCAAATATGAAGTCTGTAACACTTTCAGAAAATGCAACCCTTCTTAGCAACTTCTCTAGTCACTATATACATAAATGACTTATGCTTTTTCTGCCAAGGAAAGACTCCGAACATCAGCTTGAAAACCAGGAACAGTCAGTGCAGAAAGATGCAGCAGGGCTAATCTGCAGCAGTGTTCACTGTAGCTTACAAAAATATTAAGAAGCAAAAAGAATTAAAGCTTCACTTTTGCTCCAAACTTTTTATTATAATTATTCTGTAGCAATACTGCCTTGATTTCTACTCAGCCCAAAACACTATCACTCGTGTCTTTGAAGAATAGCTGCATTTTTGAATGGGCATCATTCCCAGTCCCATTAATCTCCAGAAGACCTGTCAAGGAAACTTGCTGGGTTTGGTCTAAATCCAGAATACTAGTCCCTTCAAATCCCACACATGTCACAAGAAAAGCAGCAACCTGTTTTAGTTTTGAGAGTTTGAAAGAAAACTGCCTCATACTCTTTGACTAGCTAAACTGTGCAGATCTTCAGATGCCCTTCAAAGCCACAGTCTGGTTTTCCACAAGACAGCACTGAATCACAGCAAAATATTAATAAATCAACAGCAGCAGGTACTTGGCATATAAAGTACACCCTCTCATAGACATCTTTACACTATCACTCCATATACCATCCTTCAAAAAACTGCTCAACAGTCATTTTCCCATGCCTCAAAAAGTCTAAACCTTGCAATTTGACACAGTTTCTAAGATTTCAGAGCATTATCATCCAGAAAGAAATTCCACTGCTAAGTATACATGAAAAATAATTTCAGCAGAGGTTTAATCCATCGAAGAGCATATAGGGAAGGAAAAATCTTTCAGTGAAACAAGGTAAAGGTGATGTAGGAATAACCCAACCTATGATACAGGTAGGTGGAAGGTGGATTGTTTTACGACGCAGCAAAATTAACATGAAGATAAGCATCTTTTTGGAAAAAACCGAACAAAGAACAAACAACAGACCTAGAATAATACACTAGAAAATCCTTGGTTTGTCATCAGAAGTTACATTTTTATTTCTGAGTGGATCTGTTCAACCTAGTCTAACTAAAATCTATCCACTAAAATATAAGTCAAACCTACCTTTTTTCCCCCCCTCATTTTTTGCAAAATAAAAGTTTTAAGATGTGGCTTGAAAAATAAATAGCCGAGTCTTCACAACCAGAGAGCAACCAAGTCACCATACGCTTTCCTTACTACACAGGCAAGGGCAGATTAAAGAATGTCAGAAGTCCTCAGTAGCAGCTTGCAATTTATAAAAAAGGTGCTTGATCTGCATTTAATGACAGTATTTCTCTGGATTGTCTCTAAACACTGACAATTTTCAGCCTTAGTGTCATAATTCTGCTCCTTCTGTAGCCTGAAGAAGAGCACAGGGAGCAGCTGTTTTAATATTTGGAGAGTTGGTGATTTGTAGTAGGGTTTCCCAGTAGACGTGGTAAAATGTGTAAGTAGAAACATCTACAAAGGAATAGAAATAGGAAAAAGAAAAATTTTTTATTTTCAGAGAAGGCTTCAGCAAAGAAAAGGAGAGCCTCCTGTCACTTGAATAACTCTTTAAATAGGAGAAATAGTATGATCCTGGCACTGAAACCATTCCATGGCAGAAGTTTTTGAGAAAGCTGTTCTGGCACAGATTTTGTTATAGTGGACAACATGACTAAATAGTTAGCTACAATGGTTACATGCCAAAATAGAATGGTAGCATGGTTTGGATTCATGTTATAAAATCTTAGTTGTTCATTTTCCTCTGTATTGGATTAGTTAAAACTCAAGTCCAAAGCTGCTTTAGACTTCCAGGACACTTGCCCTTCATCGAACAGAAAACTGTTGCTGACTGTTGCCTTGTAAACATAATTACAATCAAACCCAAGTATTTCTGGTTCCTGCTTCGATGGCAAAGAGATCCTACACCTACAATGCAACCTGGCAACCTCAGTACAGACACCGAACCAAACCAGACCTGTGCATGTGTGCCCAGCTGCATTTGGCAGCCCACACACTTCAGGAGACAGCACAGTCACAGGTGCATGGCTGTGCTGTGCTCACTGTGCCTTTTCCTCACAGGAGAGCTTGGTTCAGTCCTGAATGTTAACAGTCCAAAGAATACAAAGTATGTACTTTTATTTTTATTATCTAGCAGGCACAACTCTGAAAACATCTGCTGTGGATGACTGCTGAAGCAGTCACCAAAACAATCCAAAAGGAGTGGCAAGTGAATGCATTTCTCTCTCCCTATCTCTATCAAATAAAGTCTAAAGGTGAGTGTCCTACCCCTCTGCCTACCCAACAGTTCCAAACAGGCATTTTCTGATCTACTTTCTTAGCACCACGTACATAATTCTTGACAAAACACACTGGTGTATTTTATTTTCAGGAAAATTCATTATACTAGTGTACAATTCCTAACCAAAGGAACCCAGATATTTCAAATGATTTGGTAAAAGAGTGAAGATAGAGACGCAAAACAGTAAAATGCTCATCTGGTCATATTAGTTTCGCAAGCCAACAATTTAGCAACAGATGATTTATTTTTATGCATCATAAAAAGACTCCCATTAAGTACCCAAAATCCAATTCTGTCATGCATGCAAAAATTAATTCCTACTATAACAAGTAGATTTTAACTCAGTGTTTTGTGCTGTTGTGTAGAACAGGATGAAAACACTGGATTTTTTCTCATTGGGAAATAAAGATTTGATTTAATTAAAACATTTTGTGAGAACATAGGCATTTCATCAATATTTTAATAAAAACAGTGCCAGTGTTTTTGAAGTGCTCCATCCACAAATGAGATTGATATTTTGTCCCAATTTAGCACAAAATTCTGACATAACAGAATCTCCCACAGAAAGAAAATTCATGATGAACAGTTACAGACAGGAAGCTTGAGTCTGCAAGAAGCAGTCCTGATCCATTTCAAAGGCTACTTCTATTCACAGAAGAAAAATTCTTCACAAATATGAACTTGAAAAGTCTTGGGAAAAATCACCACAAAAATCACCACAAAAAAGTCTTGGGAAAAATCATCACAATTACACAAAACCAGTGTAAACTCTCCACTTCTTCAACAATAATTTTATTGTCTTTGAAATTAAAAACATGTATCTACTGCCCATTTGGAGTAAAACTAAGATTTCTTGAAAGAAAATCCACAAAAGTACGTTTTTGACTCTTAAGTTTCATAGACATAAACTGAGGTTTTGAGTGACACTACAGAACTGCCCTGAGGCACCAGGTTACAGAAGCTGAGGGGAGGAACAGGGATAAGAAGTTAACCTACACAGCCATGAAATCTTCACAGCACAGCAAAACATGATAATGAAATGCTTTTGAAGTTTATTACTTTCACATCACAATGTATATCCTTAGGACATCATTTTTCTACCTTCCTTTACAATTCTAAACTTGAATCTATCACAATAGTCAGTATCAGTGACATGAGAGGAGAGGTATGAAGTTCCTTTACCCTTCTCTGTATTAAAACTCCACACGCTCTTAATATCATGAACATTACCTTCTCAATTATGAAAATTTTTGGAAATTTCTTTTAGGACTTAATCATAACTGATGGACAATTCTTCCCAGGTTAGGTTTTAATTCACCCTTTACCCAGCATGGAAAATGTATGTATTTCCTAATACATACAATCTTGTTAAATACACTTTATATTCCATTAGCAAGCATTTGTGTAACAGACTTATACAGAAATATTAAAAAAACATCTTCCTATGTACATTCATGATAGAAGCAAAGATAATACAGTCTAATCATTCCTAAGCTACAGCAATTCTTGTAGAACTTGAACTGCTCAGAAGGCGGCTGCCATTCATCCCTTTTGGCCTGAGTGCAGGGGTGGATGAGAGCAGCAAACTTTGTCAATAGTATTGTGGAGTGCCAGAACTGAGGAGCAGCAAATATCTTAGCTGGAGAAACAGTTGGAGACTTTCCCTCCTCTTCTATGCTTAGTGTGCTGCTGGCCAGTAGGAATTTATATACAGCTGACAACGACCTTATAAAGACAAATTACTGAAAGCTGGAGCTGGATAAATTCAGATTGAAATGTGCACCATATTTCTCAACGTAGGGAAATATATAATCACTTACAGTAACTACCAGGGGTTATGGTGAATTTTTCAGTCACTGGGAACTTTTAAAAAATCAATGTTTATGCTAAGGTGGCTGTTATTTGAATATAGCAACAACACTGGGAGCCTCCCAGTAAGCCCCTCTGTTCTGCTTTACACAGCAGATTGGGGTAGGTGACCAAAACAGATCCCTCTAGTCTTTTCATCTCTGCACTCACGCATAACTTTCCCTCATTTTTTCTGTAACAGATAATCACTATGCTCTGTTACAGGGTAAGTCCTTCTATTGATTCACAAGACCCTGGAAATACATAGTACTTATTTTGTACTTCACTGCAGTTTTGAACTAAAGCCATTACAGTCATGGCTCATCAGCTCAACAGTTTTAGGATGCTATTTGCTTTATTCTACACCCTCAAGAAGGCAGTCCTAGTTAGTTCAGAAAGCGACCTACTTGACTGAAAATATAAGCCCAGCAAAAGCACCATCAGCAAGTACTGGACCTTCCATGGCACTATGTGCTCTGTTCACAATGTGCCACCATACTATAATCCCGTCTTTTCTTTCCAAAAGGAAGATAATACCAAGACAAAACCTCACCACAACCACACCTTAACAGCAATGATCATCATCTCTTCATTACTAATTTTCTAGACTGCTAGTAAAGAAATCTAATCAGAAGTACATTGTTTCCACAAGTAATTACCATGCCACACTTTGATATTCATCCCAATCACTCCCCTTTGGTCAGTGACATTAATGTGACACACTACTGGCTCACAGGAAATCTTGAATTCTCTGCAGATGGTAGAAAGAAGGACAGAAGTTAGCCATTTATGTTTCGTGACTATATTAAGGACATATTTGTAAAATGTCTTCCCATAGCTTTAAGTACATCTCTATGCTGACATGAACAGTTGCCTTGGAAACTAAACTGCTCAAAATGTACTAAGGACAGAAGATATGTGAGCCAATAGCTTCAGAACTGTTCTCGTCATTGAGCAACTACAATATCAATAGATATTTTGTCCTTGCAAAACAAGAAAGTTCCTTGCGGTAAGGTAGCTGCTATCATTTTTGCATTTGTAGGGTTTTGGGGTGGGTTTCTTTGGGTAGAGGGAGGTTAGATTTAATAGAGAATTAGCAGAGCTCAGGTTATTATTAGTAGTGCAGCACTCTGACATCCAGAAGGGAGAAAAAGCATACAATAAATGGCTTTTACACTCCTCATTCATGAAAGATGGAACCACTGTCTTCACTTAAAAATTTCAATGTTGCTGACTGCAGTTCAAGATGTACACACACAAGTGACTGAATAACAGGCTGCAGCAGGAAACAACTTTCAGATTTGTGAATACAGAATAAAAAACAAAAATAAAGTATTATTTGTCAGGTTCATGGTCTTTCCCATTCAGCTACAGAAACTGTACCACATCCCCTAATAAAAAATTAGAATTCAGATGACTGTTCAAAACATACCACACTGGCAAACAAGATATATTTGTAATATCACTGCGGTTTACTTCAATGTGAAGACAATGTCACACAGAGAGGCAACAATATACAAGACTAATTTTTGAAAAGCCCTTCCTTACACTGATGTAAAACTCTTGAAATATTATTTATTTTTATTATCAGTAATATATCAGAAATGCCCTAAGTTTTAAATAAGGGAAGCAGAATTCCACACTAGTATGCAAGAGATGAATTTTCAAAAGTATTCAAGGTCATCTTTGCTAAAAGACATTGTTTTATGAAAACATAAGAAAACATCACTTTCTTAAAAATACTTCTGCTTAAGGAGATTTTGTATTAAACTCAGGAGCAGAGTCACTTATACCCTTCTTTCAAACACATCACATAGACCCACAGATAGGGTAAGTGGGACAATGAAGAAGAAAACTTGACCTTATAAGAAATTAGCCCATGATACCATTAGTAGCAGCTGGATGCCACAAGAGTTCACAGAAGTATGTATCTGTGTTCTTCCACTTACTGCTGCTTGGGATCCTTTGAGTAATCCTATATTCTAGATGTCATGCTTCTAATAAGAGTTATCTTACCAATATGACTCTCAAATACAATTTCTACTGCCTTCATGACTTTTTAAGTACCACTTCGCAGCCCTACAGTTTGGGGGGAATCTACGACAAGCCTAACCGTAAGACTTGACAGAAGCATATTATGTTGGGTTAGGAACTGGTTGGATGGATGAGCTCAGAGAGTGTTGATAAATGGTGCCACATCCAGCTGGCAGCCAGTCACTAGTGGAGTCCCACAGGGATCAGTGTTAGGCCCGGCACTGTTCAACATCTTTATTGATGATACGGACANCACCAAAACGAGAAGACATGGCTTTAAGCTATGCCAGGGGAGGTTTAGACTGAATGTTAGGAGAGGTTTTACACAGAGAGAGTGATCGCTCATTGGAATGGTCTGTCCAGGGAGGTGGTGGAGTCGCGTCCCTGGAGGTGTTTAAGAGTAGTCTGGATGAGGCATTTAGTGCCATGGTTTAGACAATGGGTTGGTGTTGGGTTACAGGTTGGACTTGATGATCTCCAAGGTCTCTTCCAACCCTGGTAATACTGTGATACTTGCCTAGCTGTTACCAGTGACTGCTTAAAAGTAAAAAATCACAACTTCCGTCCAAATCAACATTATCCATTCTCTCACAAATCACTCAAAAGCGGAGGAAAAAAGGTTAAGTACATAATGCTTGGAGCCTGGTTCCAGCTCATCACCTTTCTCACGGCTTAGATGACCCTGGATATCCCAGACAACCAGCAGAGCCCCTTGCCGTAATCTGCAAAACTGCTCTTTGGAGAAGCTCTCCATTCCTCCCCCTCTACTACGTGCTATATACTAGAAATACTCTCTTGCAATTATTTCTGGAGTTTAATTCATTATTTGTTTTCTACTATGTTCCAAACATTCCTGTTACATTCCTATAATCAGTCAAAATAATATGGATAGTTATCACAATCAATAATACTGCAGTACATTTTTCTTTTTTTTTAAACCTTTCATATCACTAAAGTCAGTCTGTGACAAGAGTCTGATCTGTGATGAAGATGTAGAATGATGAGTCAAGTATGTGTATTCAAGATGACTGGAACATAAAACTGATTCTGTATGAGTTTCTTTTCTCTTTCTTGGCCTCCAGAATGGCTGCAAACTTTGCTCTGATGCTGCTGCATCCATTAAGGTAAACGTCCAGACCTTTAAACCCAGAGCTCTCCATGCAATTATTCATATGGAGCTAACAAGATTTAAGAAGTGATTTCCTAGTACCCTTGTATAATCCTCCAAATGGTCTTTTGTCACAAGCAAGGCAACAGCAAGAGACATGTTTTGAGAAGCCACAACCTTCCATCTTGTTTGTGTACAGTACAGATGAAACCTTTTCAGAAAGATGTTGGTGTTGGACAGATGATATCTTAGCAGGTAATGGCATTACTTCATGCATGTGAGGCAGATTAATTATTCAAGCAGTTGATAACAGCTATACAGTTTCCAAGACTTGCACTCTACAAAGGAAAGGTGATGGTACAGTCAGATTGTACCATCTGAGTCTGCAGGCTCAGTGGACTCAAAGTCCTTATTCATGTCAAATACTGCTTTGCAGACAACTAATGCATAAGCTTGATATGATGATAGTTATTAAATTTCATTTTGTAGCATTAGGAAGGTGGAAGAGAGTAATGGCATAACAGGTAAACTGCTTGGGGTCTTTCTGAGATTTCAGGATGAAGACAAAAAACATGACTAAAGAAGTGACATAACAGTATACAAAGAGCTAGCATTGCATTTGCACTCTCTACCTACAGAGATTCCTTGTTCTCTCCCTCCCTAGGTCTCCTATTACCCTTAAACACAACAAAAAGCCTACCACCAAATAGATAAAAATAAGAATTGCAATACTCACTGTTAGAGGACCAATATGCCATTCAGTTCCTATAGAGCTTAAACATAAACACAACCATAGGTTTTAAGACTGTTTAATACTTTCTCTATTTATATGACCTTACAGGAGAGGGTGGGACAGAGTATTTTGGGGTTTGGGGAGTAGAGGTGTGTCTGAGTTGTTGTGGAAGAATGAAAAAATTAGAAGCTAAAAGACTACTCTGTGACTTTAAAAACAGTATATGACATGCCAAAGAAGGTTTCAGTGTGTTGTTTGAAGACAGAGCATATTTAACGGAGGACAGCAAACCTGAAAGGGTAATTCACTGTATCAGTTGTATCAAGACTATTTCAAGAGGAATTGAATTGCCCTGTGGAAATATCTACTTATCTCTAAACAATTACCTTAGACTAGACACTGAACTTCAGAAAGTTAGTACTAGGTGAAATGAATCACTCCTTTCTTTATTCTCTTCCATCTCTGTACCTTCCTTTGCCTACTGAAACGTAAGGAAGAGTCCTTGTTTGTAATTCATGTAGGGTTGACACCATTGTATACTATGCAGCATCTCAAGTTTCTTGTGTATTAACCCCTGGGTGTCTCTAGCCTAGGGGGAGCCAGTACGATACAGATATATGTACAGTATCTGGTTCTGTGGAATGATAGATAGGGTTAAAAACTAGAGGAGACCAAGAATTAGAAGGTAAAATGCAGATGCTTCTCCCTGGCTGGAAGACAGTTGACATGCCCCACGTGTCTCCCTAAACACAGAATCACACAGAATCACACAGAATATTCTGAGTTGGAAGGGACCCACAAGGATCATCGAGTCCAACTCAACACTGTCTCCCTGGCGGGAATCGAACCCGGGTCTCCCACACGCCAGGTGGGGACACTTACCACTGTACTAAAGTGGATTTCAATGATAAACACCTTCTAAGGGGCATCGAACAGAGGGGACTAGTGTGGAAGCGCCTCCCTCCATAAGCATCCTGCAGGGAGGAGAACATGGTAATGCTCTGAAGTTCAAAGACTGTATAGTATCTGTACACCAAGGACAATTACTCTACTAAGTGCTTATGACTGAAGTCACTCAAGCTCCACGTAAACATAAAGAATTGGAGAAAGATCCCATCATAACTGCTGGTACCAGTTGACAGTCTGAAGCTGTCTTCCTGCTGCCCCACCATAGGGATGCCTATTGGACAAGAACTGTATTCTACGTATGTTAAGTGCTGCTTTTAGGACTAGAGCTTCTTTTTGCTCTTTATTGTATTAGTACATGGCCTTGTATTAAAGCCTGGGTTTGTGCTTGCTTTATCATGCTACTAGATTGCTTTAATACGTTTTTGCAGAACTACACTATCACTGACAAGCTGTGAACCTTATTAACCTGCCACAATTGGTATTAATAAAGAATATTATTCCATAAACTGTTAGAGTGAGTCCTTTACAAGGTGCTAGCAGTTGCTGGCAGTGGAGAATGTGTTTGGAAGGCCCACTGAGAGGTCTTCTTTACACTGTTGACATTGAATGTCCCTGGGCATTCAAATCCCCTTCTGACCTTGTGAATCTGAAGGGTTCAGTGAAGGGTCCCCCTTACAGGATGCTGACAGACTCATCAGACATAAGGGTTTCAGTTTCCCTGGGACACTGAACAGATAAATAAATCTCTAATGGTTGACAAAATCCACCCTCTTTAAGAGTCAGAAAAATCCACCAATCCCTTTCACGTGACAGACGCTCATAAAACAATAATCCCAAAGCACAATAACCCAGAAAATGAGTTTGTCATATGTTTATAGAATATTAACTTACAGGTGTTAATATCACAAAGTAAAAAAAAAATGACAGTATGCCTGCAGAATAACCCGTCAGTATGCTTCCAGGAAACATCTTCAGCATTCACTTAAATGCTTAGCAATGACCAGTTTTGTGGTCTCTTATAGGTGCTGCCATTTCAGGTCCTGGTGGACATAGTCCCTTAGTGATACAAGAAGCTCCAGACAAAATACATCATTCAAGTTGTTGCCAGTGAAAGCCTCCCACTGACTGATCAACCACTTCACCACTTCTTACTCTACAGCAGAAAATCAGAGTTGACAAGTAGGCATATTTTGTCCCTCCCCTAGAGGGAGGAGGAACTTTCACTTGGTGGGAAAGGGAAATGTATTCAGCAGAACTATTGGGCAGCACTGAACTGAGGCTGTGTAAAGTGAACCATGGCAGGAAATTTGCCCAACGGAGAACAACCTGGTCAACAGCATCAGCAATGTGCTCAGATGGCCAAAAAGGCCAAAGACATCCTGGCTTGTATCAGAAACGGTGTGACCAGCAGGACCAGGGAAGTGTCCCTCTTTATTTGGCACTGGTGAGGCCACGTCTCAAAATCTGTGCTCAGGTCTGGACCTCTCACTGCAACAAGAACATTGAGATGCTGTACCATGTCCAGAGAAGAGCTATGGAGCTGGGGAAGGGTCTGGAGCACAAGTCTTATGAAGAGTGGCTAAGGAAGCTGGGGTTGTTAACTATTATTTTAATATGATGATTATTTGACATATTAACACCGAATATAAACCCCAAAATCTATTATTTCAATGTTGCACATTTCAATGCTGCACATTATTTCAATGCTGCACAGTTACAAAAGTATGCACTAAATAATAGTTGTACACTACTCAGAGGAACAGTGAAAATTTAACATTTTCATGGTACATATTAATTTTTCATGGTGTCACATTTTTCTTAAGTGAAAATCCAGAGCAATAAAGTTATACCCCCTCATTTGCGAGGAATGGGTCATGCCACAGGCCTCGCAAAAAGCCAAACTCGCAAAGAAGCACAGGTCATTAATATGCATGCAGGCCACGCCCATTGCCCCACACCCCAGAGCACTGCAGACACTTTCTGCTTCTGAGCCCCCTCTGACTCGGGAGACCCCTCCCCTGCCCCGAGAATCTGTGGTCTTCTCCAGGCTGCTGCAACCCCGCTCCCACAGCCCAAACCCCATGCCGCTTCCACCCACCCAGACCCCAGTGATCATGGCGTGGGGACTGCCGGCACGGGGGCTGCTGGCACGGGGACGATCACCAGGGTTGAAGGTGGCGGAGGGGGAAGCGGCGTGGGATTTGGGCTGTAGGAGCGTGGTCACAGCAGCCCAGATAAGCCCACAGGGTGGCAGGGGTGGAGGGGTTGGGTCGTTATCGGAGTTTCTTTCCCTTTAGCATCCACCAGTCACGGGAGAGGCAGCGCTGCCCATACAGTCCCAGAGGGTGGGGGAGCAGAAGCCTCCTCCTGGCGCAGTGACAGTTGCCCCCTCCCAGCACACAGCGCTTGCCCAACCTCGCTTGCCTCACTTTCATGGGGCAGTTTCCCAGGTCAGGGATGAGGGCACGGTGCCGCCATTGCGAGCCCCCTCCCCGCAGGGCGGAGTGAGTCCCGCCCCACAGGCACCATCCTTCGGCAGAGCAGAGGCACTGCGCATGCGTCGGCTGGGTAAACTCACAAATGGCTGAATCAAAACTGCGAGAAAATTGCCTTGCAAATGGGTGGGGTCGTAATGCAGAAGTCACAACGTACCAGGGATTCACTGTATATTAGATTTGTCTCAACTTTGAGATGTCAGTAACAACTGTAATACTTCCAGTATATATCTTTGCCGAAAATTTGCATCAAGAAGATCAAGATCTGTAATATAAGGGGGTAACTATAACATGCCAAAAATATTTCTAACTTTTATGGACAAAAATACAGCCCCAAATATGTACTGTCTAGTTACAACAATTGATTTTTCCAGATATTGAACTGGCAGGTAGGAACTATGAGCTTGTATGTTGCTGGGAGCATAAGTACTTCATGGACAACTTATAGAAATACAATCTTTCAAGTATTTTCAAGACGTGTTTGGCTTCCAGTGTCTCAGAACTAGCCAAGTGTGACTTCACTGCATTTTTAGAAAATCCTTAGTAGTCAAATAAAAACTGTGAATAGAGAAGCAACCTCAGGTATACTTAAGAAAAGCAAAACCTTGGACAAGACTAATGAGGCATTTATCTTCCATAGTGGAAAGGCCATCAGGTATTTCTACAGTACTAGAATAGATCTCTCAGTAACAGGGTCTGAAATTACTAGATGCACTCAGTGGAGTACCTGAGCAATTAGTAGTAAACATGAAGAACTGGGCAGAGGGAAGGCTCTGTCTTAAGTATCACTTCTGCCAAGCTTAAGAGCTTCATCCAAGCATTTATCCAGAAGCCAAAGCCTCTCCATGAGAGAAAAAACCCCAAAGAATACCTCTTTTTAACCATCAAAGTGGAAGACAATCAATATTCTAATGGTTAAAGGAGATTTCCCTTTCTTCCGGAAAGTACTTTAACCACCAGGTCAAACTGTACTGGGCAATAGCACTTAACCCCATAATGAGGCTGCTTCATTTTGCAAGCACCACTCTTTCACCACAGATCATTATTAGTTTAGAAAGCCAGCTAACCTTAAGGATCATAATCTTCCATCCCAGATATTAGCATATTCAAGAGCAAAGAAAACCAAAATATCAGTTACCACAACTGTGTTATTCCCTTGTTTTTAGTTTATAGTGTGGTAAGACTGGTCATGCATAGAAGTGCAAATCACCTATGCAGGGTGACAACTAGGTTGAAAAATCGAAGATCAGGTCTTCTTTTTTTTTTTTAAGTTGTCCCTACAATTTTCAGGAAAGTATCTGATTTTCTGATTTTCACACTTATAACTGATGATTCATCCATAAAACCATAAAACCATCCATAAAAAGAAAAGTAGCATCATCACAGGTCACATTATGTAATTGCACAGTATGTTTACCCCCGAAGTCACCTTGCCCTTAGAGTCCTCTGCCTCTGATTCACCACACAGCTCACACCTACCACAAATTTACTCATATGGATGCAATGGAACAACTTTATCTCTTCCTTTTCCTGTAACTTTATTAAACAGTCCTTGAAATTAATTTTGATTTAAAAATTTCTATATATTATAATAAGGGGGTGGTAACAAAACACCTGGAAGTGCTCAGCCCTCAGTATCAAGTCTGCAACATTTGACAAAAAAACGCAAATAAAAACATTTGACAAAAAGCACCTGACAGGAAAAAAAAAAAAAGACCTAAGATATCTCAAAGACTGCTTTCTTTTAAAAATCAAATGAGGAGAGAAAATGCAGCTATTTTAAAAACTGCTGGCAAAGTGAAAATTCTGTTTGTAGTTCACTTCCTGCCAGAAACATAAAAAAGATGAGTGAGGAGAAAGTGAGTAATTCCCTCCATTCTTACTAATGGCAAGGTAATACAACTTACTACATGGTAGTGATTTTCTTTATGAGGAATGACAATTAACTTTTTCCCCCAAAAGTTTAGCACAAGTTAGTCACAGGTGTAGACACTTACATATGTGATCCGGGAATGTAACAGTACTCCCCCATACATATCTCTTCCTATTCCTCCCCCTCTCCTATTTTGCACTGCAGTCTCCATAGAGATTAGCTCTTCAGTGTGGTAATAGCCATAATGAAGAACAAGACTTCTCTGCATCTGCCTCTGTTCAAGAGGTAGATTAAATACTCACAGTTGCTGACACTGTATTTATTTTTTTCATGCACGGAATTATTCTACATGCATTTCCTTACTTTCAGTTTCAACTCTCTGATCCTACGAAGAGGGCAGACTTAGCAAGAGCACACAGCTATGGATAACACCTTTTGAGCAGAAGTATCAATAAGAAGACAGCAACTCCTGTTTAAAATGCTTCACCTGTATCTAAATGTGAAAGTAATGGCAAACACAAGTGTCGGCCTATAATGTCCCATAAGAAAGGTCAATCTAATGTGCCTTTGGAAATACCTTACAACAGGAGGTTCACTCAAACCACCACTAATGGACAAGAGCTGACAACCCCCTGCACTGGGCAGGTACATGTTTCATTATATCAGGTACCTCAAATCCCCATCCAACTTGTACTTAAACACTTTCTAGGTGAAACTGAGCACCCAAAGTCAGCTGTGAGTTGTTTGAAACGCAGTTCCTCAAAACTAGCCGGTGAAGGATCTTTCACCTTCAGATAACACGCGCATAAAACAAACATTACACAATGTGTTTTGGAGGTCAGAATAAAAGAGACTCAGAACTACTAGCTGAGAAAAGACTGCAGCCCTTTCCCTTCCTGAAACTAGGAGGCATTGGGATGCAAAAATGCAACATGTATTTATGCTGTGGTTTGGTTTTGGAGTAATTTTTTTTAATCAGGCAAATAAGGACAGAATACGAAGCAAGCACTCTCCTCCAATATATGTTGCTCATATTTCTAATTTTTATCTCATTCCTGAACTACATACATACCTCATTCTGAGACTTAAAATTATAGGAAAGATTTTCTATTTTTAAAAAAAATATCTGATTACCCCTAATAAACCCTTTGCTTCTGAGAAGCGATCTGTTCAAAGCGATTTATTATTTCCCATCAAACACTGTGTATATTTTTGTTTTGGCTCATTAACCTGAGCTGGGCAAGCTGTAAATAGAAAGCTCTGTTCTCATTGATTCAGTTTAAAATTAAAACAATGGATTCAGCAAAAGAGGCAAAATGTTTATCATTAGCACTGAATCACTTCAGCCAGTACCTAAAAGATAAATGTCACTGAAAAAGTCTTATGATAACACAATGTAAATAGACTGAATTTTATTCACAGGCTTACTTTTAATATAAAAGGCCAGATGCTGCCTGTTAGAAAGATGTACTTCAGCCAAAACTGTCATCATCTTGTTTGTGTTATAATGACAGCAGAATTTCTACCAGATTATGCCCTTTGATTTTCACATATCTATGTGTGCAGATCTGGGCGTGGGAAGGACTTGCAGATTCACAGCCTGGAAAAACCAAACATGGTTATTTAAAAGCTACTGAAGTTGAGCTTCGATGAAGCTTCTTGTTTGCTAGACAAAAGCCATTGATTTCCAAGACAGAACTGATAACCCCCAATGAAGCTTTTTCAGAGAAAAGAGAATAAATATACTCGCACATTATTTTTAATCAATTGTATCTCAGACTAATCAGGTTTGCCTGGGAAGCCAGATTCTGAAAACTACTCTGAGTTCTGCTAGATCACCAGAGCAGAACTCACTCTTCCTGCCAAAAGTCTCAAGACAAATTTATGAAAAGTGTGTAGCAACTCAGGCTTTATGAATCCTCAAAAAAATCTTTTTTTTCCACACATATTCCCTCCATATTAGTAGACAAACGAAAGTTTGTCAATGAATTATTTTTATGTATCACAGAATAGATGTACTACAACATAATGTGAAGGTTTTATTGAGAGAATAACAAATCTCCCATGATATTTCTTTTTCATCCCTGTACGGCTTTTTTACCTGTGTAGCACTGCACATAACCATGAAATAAAAGCTAGAGAAAATATTATCCCAGTCTCCTAATGCACATTTTCAAAACTGACTCAGATAATGAGGAAACCAAGGACAGATACATATTTGACCATTTTTTACCTAGACTCTGTAGCCAAACAAAAGTCTGGAAGTCAAAGTAATGACTTGCAATTTAATGACCTCTTTAGAATCATAGTATCATTCTGGTTGGAAAAGATGTTTGATTTGACATCATTGAGTCCAACTATTTAACCCAGAAATGCCAAGTCTGCCACTAAACCATGTCTCTCGGTGCCACATCCACATGTACTGTAAATACCCAGGAGGTTAGGTATTCAAGCACTATGCTGGGCACTCTGTTCCAAAGCTTGACCACTCCCCATGACTAGTGTTCTAGAGCCTTTACCAGCCCTATTGCCATCCTCCAAACTCACCTCAGCACCTCAATGTCTTTCTTGTCATGAGGGGCCCAAAACTGAACACAGGATTTGAGCTGCAGCCTCACCACTGCTGAGTAAAAGGAGACAATCACTGCCCGGGTCCTGCTGGCCTCACTACAGCTAATACAGGCCAGGATGCCATTGGCCTTCTTGGCCACCTGATTATACCAATGGCTCATGTTCAGCCCCTGTCAATCAGCACTGCCAGGTCCTTTTCTGCTAGGCAGCTTTCCAGTCACACTGCCCCCTCTCTGTAGTGCTGGATGGGGTTGTTGTGACCCAAGTGCAGGACTGCAGTGGTTTGACCTACCCACTAAAGCCACTCTCTCACTCCCCTCTGCAAATGAATAGAGGGGAGAAAATACATACAACGAAGAGTTCCTGGGTTGAGATAAGGACCATGAGACATCCCTTACTAATCACCATCATGGGCAAAACAGACTCAAAGTGCAAATATTAATTAAATTTATTACTAACAGAGCGTGAGAAGGAGAATAAATCTTAAAGGCACCTTCCCTCTCTAACTCTAACTCTAACCCTCTCCCTCCTTCCAAGTTCTACCTCCCCCCCGCAAGCAGTGCAGGGAGACAGGGAATATGGGCTACAGTCGGCTGTTGTTTCTGCTGCTGCTCAGAGAGAGGAGGCCTTCCCCTGCTGCCCATGGAGTCCCTCCCACAGGAGACAGTCCTTCACAAACTGTTCCACTGCAAGAGCATCCCATGGGCAACAGTTCTTCAGACACTGCTGCCACATGGGTCACTTTTCCACAGGGTGCAGTCCTTCAGGCAAAGGCTGCTCCCGGGGGTCCCCAACAGGCCACAAGTCTAGCAGGAAATC
Organism: Pitta sordida; assembly: GCA_013390025.1. Classification (NCBI taxonomy): domain Eukaryota; kingdom Metazoa; phylum Chordata; class Aves; order Passeriformes; family Pittidae; genus Pitta; species Pitta sordida. The sequence goes on from WEKX01016072.1 coordinate 94,549, forward strand.
CTGCTCCACCATGGGCTCCTCTCCCCATGAGTCAGCAGGACCCTGCCAGGACCCTGCTCCAACATGGGCCTCCCATGAGGTCACAGTCTGTTCGCCTCCTTCCAGCATCCACCTGCTCCAGCACGGGCTCCTTCACGGGCTGCAGGTGAATCTCTGCACCCCTGTTGTCTTTCAAGGGCTGCAGTAGCACAGTTGCTCCACCATGGTCTGCATCACGGGCTGCAGCACCTCCTCCTCCTTCTCCACTGACCTTGGTGTCTGCATTGTTGTTCATATGTTCTCACTCTGCTCTTCAGTGGCTGCAGTCTTCATCTCACCCCTAACTTTTTTTTTCTTCTTTCTTAAATATGTTATCACAGAAGCATTACTATCACTTCTGATTTGGCCAGTGGTGGGTCCAGCCTGGAGCTGCCTGACATTGACTCTGCTGGACATGGGGGGAAGCTTCAGGCAGCTTATCAAAGAAGCCTCCCATATAACCCCTCACCCCTCCACTACCAAAACCTAGCCACAGAAACTCAGTTTAAGGACCCACCACTTGACCTTGCTCATCCAACTGTCCTTGGCCAAACAATCCAGCCTGTCCAGATCCATCTGCAGAGCCTTCCTGCCCCTTCAACAGATCAGCACTCTGGCCCATCTTGATGTCATCTGCAAACTGACTGAACAGCGTGCACTCAATCCCCTCATCCAGGTAATTGACAAAGATACTAAACAGGACTGTCGCCAGTACTGAGCCCTGGGGAACACCACTAGTCTGGACACCAGCTGGATGTAACTCCATTCTCTACACCTCTCCAGGCCCTGCAGTAAGATAACTTTCACCAGAGATGTTTGTCTCTTACTGTATCACACAGTCACTTGGTTTCCTTTCAGGGAATTCTACTTCCTTATATCAGAAATATTAGAATAATTCTGCATAATCATAAAAGCACATTCAAAAAATCTAATATTTAACACACTGCTCTAGAGCGTAAAAAGAGCGCTATCAACTCTGATTGTCCTGAAAATGAGTTCATTAGCAGCCCAGTGAGTAAACAAAAAGAACAATACTCAACGCAAAGTTATCTAATGAAAACAGAAAGTCCTCCTCAATAAACTGGAAAGTTGTGAAGTAGGTTTACTGTAGATTAGATGATAAGCGTAGAAAGCATGAACTACAGCAAAAGCCTTGCAGAGCAAATGAAGACTTTCTGGGTGGCTTAGATTTTGTTTCTGTAAAGACACCAGCAACGGAAGTAAAATCTGTCTACAAAGGAATTTTAATAATAAATTACAGTAATCCCTTGATACTTCGCAGTTCACCGTTCGCAGCTTCAATATATCGCAGGGGGGTTTCCCTCAGCTTCACTATATTTACCACTACTTCATGGATTTCGCTTATTGTGGCATTTTTATGGAACCGACCCTCCACAATATTTGAAGGATTACTGTATAAACAACTGCTGAAAGGATGTATCACAGTGCTTGGTAAGGAAACCTGACACTGTTATTCCTATTACTCAGACTAGAGCAAGCCATGCAAGAAGGCACTCACTCAACAGGTCTGGTTCCTCCCAAAACCTCCTTTCAGCCTACTGTATAATGGAACAGGGGATTCTGGTAGAACTTCAGACAACACTTAGCTTTAAATGGTTGCAAAAGAAACAACATTGAGATGGTAGGTTTGGTCTGAGATGTTTCATATGGTAAGCACTTGTAACACCTCAGAGGGTCAGAGCAGTCAGAAGGTTCCCAAGAACAAACAGCATGTCTGCAGCACCAGGGATCACCCAACACGGCTTTTTTCCACAGAGAAAAGTAAACTTTCATAATCCCCTCCCCAACAACCACTAATAAATAAGCCCAGATGCTTGCATCTGATATATGGCATTTAACAATTGTCAATGGATGGTGTTTGACACCTAGGCTGACTTAAAGCAACGTATATTTGATTTCTTCTTTGTAATCACGGTACAGAAATATATGCTATTCCTTCGACAAGCAAGTCTCCTTTTGTCAATAAAGACCTCCTTTTGCTTTTCATTGTGATTAGCAGAAAGTCCTTATATTTATTGAGACTATAATGGCAATTTCAGCAACAGTATTTCCATTTCCTGCAATATGCTTTCTGGAGAAAAAAATATACACAAACACAAAACTACCAGAGAATATAATGAAAAAAGTTGCCAACACATTTAAAAAGAACTTTAAAAGATTTAAAAAATTAGAGGTGATCTAGTTCACAATTCTTCATTCCAATTTGTTTTGAAGGTACAAAGTCTTTGCTAACAGCCCTCCCTTGCCCCTAGTATTTTAATTGCAATCAAATACTTGAAAGTGAGTAGTTACATTCATGGTCCAGTTCCACATACATCCAGTAATCACACAGGGATGCAAGTGAAAAGTACCCACTTGGTTCATGGTTAGGTTCCCTACAGTAACAGGCTCTGCACTTACGAACTCCCAGCTGGGAAAGCAGCCTTGGTGATCACTGATTTTTCCAGTTCATTTAAAATGAAACAGTTTCCATCAGTAGATATCAGACTAGACTCCAAACTCCTCTGACAGTAGACCCAATGTATTCCTGCAGGGTTTTTTTCTACACACTGTGCTTCCTTTATGACAGAGCTAGCAGCAATCCAGTAGGGATTATTTATTAATTCAGACCGCTTACTGGTCTTGGACATGATGCGTCTTGGTAGTAGATAAGCAAGTCCTTTATCTCCTTGGTAAAGGGCTTACTTATCTACTGAATATGCCATTTGCAAAGGCAAGGCACTTGAAGCTGGGATCTAAGAAACTGAGCGGGACAGTTTAAACAGAGAAAAAATGCATTCTGTGGTAAATCCCTAAGAGCCAAGTGGCACAGCCATTACTGGTGTCCATGAGCCACAGCAGATACTTCACTCCAAGAAACCCGCACCTCTCACACATGTCCTAACCACTGTGTTACTGGATTATGTCATCTCCTTCTCTTCAGACCTATAAAAGGACAGGACATGGCAAGCAGAGTATTTTCTTAGGTTTGGGAACCAAATCGGGGAGGAAAGTTGTTTCCTACATGTTTCTTCCCTATGTTCCTTTCTGACACCAAGCTTATCACTAATGCCTTTTAATTGTCATGGACAACTATGGAAAACATTTTCCTTTAAGAGGGAATCAAATCTTTTAAGTATCTGATAGGAAACAGAGCTGAAATCAACATCAGCTGCACTTTATAGATCCCATTCTTTAAAACAAGTAAGAACTAGCTTAAAATTATGTGCACACTGAAGAAATAAAAGTGTCTGTCTCTCTGAACTGTTCTCACAGTGTTGTGAGAAGAAATACCATCAAAACTTCTCAGTGCTAACACACAGAAACACAGCACGAACTTTCAAAAGAAGCAATAGCGTCATGTATTACCTTTTGAACAAGCCAGAAGCACTACAGGGAACAAATATCCTAATATTTCAGCCTAAGCACATAACTGATACACAACTCAGGTGTTGATGGGCATCGACCAAGGCCAACGCTCAAAACAATTCTCATGAATCTGCAAAAATAGTCAGAAATTATCAGCCACACAGAGGATACACAGACATTTTATATTAAAATCAACACCACCACTAGCCTTCTCTAACTTCTGTACAGTTCTATGCAGCTAGTATTCACAGGTCTTCCTGCTCACACCACTATAGGCTTTAGACAGCATACAGAAACAAATCTGCATTTTTATACTGTTGAACCTGCAGCAGAGATGCTGGATATGGGCCCCCAGAATTCATTTAGTTATGCTCCAGACAGCTTTGTTTCCTCAAGGCAACATGCAAATTTAAGAAAAGAGACTTGAGGGCAAAGGCTGGATTCACTGCCCTGGCAGCTGCTGCAGAAGCTTAACCTGGAGTCTTCTTGCAATCCCTCAAGCCTATCATGTCACCAAGTATCTACAGCTGCACTGCTCCCCAGCAATACCGAAGCTGTCATAGAAAAATCACAGAACAACAATGTTGTGAACAAAGAGGTAATCACATGCATGCCGGAACTAACCATTCCTCTGTACAAGTGCAATACACATCTGTCAAGACTTTGTAAATCCAAAGTCTCCAAAACCACTATGGATATGCATTGGGTTTACCAAGTGGGAGGAATGTCACACAGCTCTCTCATCTAACACTAAAAGGATTTAAATCACTAACCAAATATTGTGCGTGTTCACAATCAATAGTGGATTTAGAAAACAGCATTTTCTATAGTTAAATCTTTTTACTTCTTACATTTGAGATTTACTGTTTTTGTCTTGAATGGATTGAGGCTATCCAGAAACTCAAGAGACCAAACTGTTCATTGTAGAGTTTGACCAGTGTAGATAAACTTTTGTTATGTTCCTCATTTCTAAGGTGCAGAAGATGATGGATACCACCTAAATATCTACCACACTTCAGAAAGAGAAAGAAAATATAGTTTCAAGAAATTTCTAACTGGAGAAATACAGCCTAACAAGGGAGAAAAAGAAGTCTAATGCAAGTTCTAAATTGCAAATGTTCTATGTTTTGCATGTCTGTCTGCAAATTTTTCTGAGACCAGAATTGAACTTAATCATTTTCTTTATGAACACTGTAGGAAAGGCAAATATCGCAGGACATAGCTCTGTGTCTAATATTGCAGAGAGGATCATTAAGTTGTACTACAGCAGTTGGTAAGCAGATATTCATTACTGCTTCAGAGTGAAGCTACAGTACAATCTAGGGTAACATGTAAGACACTTTTTATTATCTCCTCATAAATGCCAGGCACATTGGAATAGTCAAATCTCACCTCCAGTACTCTAATCCTACAAAGCTGGTTTCACAAATTCCTTATTAAAGGATGCACTGATGCAGTTCTGGTGCATGTCATAATAAATATGCTGCCTTGTTTAATTCGGGTATCTCACAGGAAAAGCCAGATCATTGAATAATCAGATTTAGCTATTAGCACAGCAGGAGATCTCTGTTTTAAAGCCATTTAAAGACTGCAGTTACCATATGCCATCTGACAAAATCAAGCAACTAACTGACTCAAATGCTATCCTCTTCTCTTGTTTATTGTGGGACAATCCATGAAGCTGCCCTACAAGAACAGCCACAGCTCCTTTTCTCAGAGTCCACTTAGCTGGTAGGCTCATTAAAATGCCTTCATACACAAACTGCATGAATAAGTGAAGCTTACGATTTAACCATTAGACACTTTAAACTTGTTTGCAGAGAGGCAAGTTTAGGGAGAGGAGGAATGAGAAAAAACTGTTTAGTGTACAACAGTTTCTAGTTCCTTTTGCCAACAGTGTGTGTGTCTTCATTGCATGCTCACTCCATTCCCATTGTTAAGAGAGGGGTTCCAGTCTTCTGTTCGCTGCTTCTAGTTCCTGGCATCAAAAGCAGTTTATCGGGAAGGAGGAAAAGCAGAGGCTGTTGCAAGGTTGGAATCTATGATGTTGTGGCTAGAGAACAGCCACCATCTGGCTTAAGGTTAGCTCAGTATGCATTGGGGGAACTGCAGCCACCCTCCTGACTGCATTGTAGACATGCCAGGAGCTTTTATCAGTATAATCTCTGGAAATTTACAAAGAAATATGGGAGACAACACAAGCACTGCTGTGACCGCCACCACTCTTGAGCTTCTCAGTCTGTGGATTTCAGTTGACAATCAGAAATATTTAAGTTACGCAACAAAAGTTTTACAGGAAGGTATTCCCTAAGGTGCTCTACCCCTCCTGACAAGCAATTACAGCCTCTTATTGCACAGTTCCTGTTCAAAACTGGCTGGCATAAGAAGGAGCAAAGAGGAAACAGATTCGTTTTTTGCAATTTGGGGTTTGTTTTGGTTTTTTGGTTGGTTAGTTTGGGTTTTTTTTATTTTTTAAATGTGGTCATCCAGTATTTTCCACAAACTACTGTCTTTTCATGGCAGTCTGCAAATCCAATGCTCATTACATTTCTACAGGTACTTTAAGAGTTTTGTGGGGCAGAACAGCACAATGCAAGTACAACTCATTCACTTCTATGAAATAACAGAAAATTCTGTCTTCTGCAGGAAATCAGACTGAAACAGAGAGCTCAAAATATATAGTATGAGAAAGTCACCTTCCAAAAATATATGGCCCCCCACCCTTCAGCACAGTCAAAGTGTCTCTTAGAAATGGTATCCATTTCTATATATAAAATACAGATCAGGACTTCTTTCCAGTTACATTGGAGTTACATTAGCTGAAGAAAGATCAGAATAAGACCTTGCTCACCTATGAGTTCATATACATCACTGTAAATCTTTTTATCAGGATAGCATACAACTAAACTAATTTCCATACACCGCAGAAATGAAATATTATTTAGGGCGTGAATGGAAGGAACAAAAAGCTACCATGCTACATTCATCTTCGGCAAGTGGTGAACGTTCTGTCTCTAATATGGCCATTGGGATATTTTAACTGATATATACCACCAGCTATCATGGAATCACAGAATCACAAAATCACAGAATCACAGAATCAGTAAGGTTGGAAAAGACCTTAGAGATCATCACGTCCAACCTATCACCTATTACCTCATCTAATCTAATCAAACCTGTTACCTAATCTAACCTGTTGCCATCCTACTACCAACACACCATCCTACCTATAACACACTACCCTAATATCTAGGTCATGTCACCAAGTACACCATCCAACCTTTTCTTAAAGACCTCTAGGGACGGTGACTCCACCACCTCCCTGGGCAGCCCATTCCACTGAGAGATCATCCTCTCTGTGAAAAAGTTCCTTCTAATGTCGAGTCTAAATCTCCCCTGATGCAGTTTAAGACTGTGTCCTCTTGTTCTATCACTGGTAGCCAGAGAGAAGAGACCGACCCCCACCTGGCTACACCTCCCGTTGAAGTAGTTGTAGAGAGCCATAAGGTCTCCCCTCAGCCTCCTCTTCTCCAGACTGAACAACCCCAGCTCTCAGTCGCTCCTCATAGAGCTTGTGTTCCAGTCCCTTCACCATCCTTGTCGCCCTTCGCTGGACACGCTCAAGGATCTCAACATCCCTCTTAAACTGAGGAGCCCAGAACTGAACACCGTACTCAAGGTGAGAAAACTATAACAAGCAGTAAACTACAAGTAATTCCATGTCCTTGACTATATTAAGGCAATAGTTTCTTAAATGTTCTCTGAAACCAAATCCACACAATGAGAACATGAATGATTGAATATTAAACCACTCAAACTCATCTTATTGCCTTGCAGTAAGCCACAGAAGTGATCCATACCACATCCTATACAAGTACAAGCATGAGTTAAAAAAGCCTCAAACCTTAAAAACACTGGACTGCACCAAAATTAACACTGACAATAGCAAGTATGATTAGGATGAACACACCCCTCTGTTGGGTTTTGTGTGCATTCTTGACAAGGAGTATGTGAGACTAGAAAGCTGTTTAAGATAAATACACAACTGCATAACTAAAAAGACTGCTTGTGCTCACACACGGAGGCTGAATACACTTATGTAGACAAGAAATGGCCTCTCAAAGTACGTACTAGATTTTGCGATCTCAGTGAGGGCATTTTCTGAATGAAGACTTCCCTCCATCTTGCACTGTTTTAATGCAGTTTTATGGAGATTACATTAAAAGGACAAATAAAACCCATGATTATACACAAGATTTACTGTAACTGTCAGTAAACAGCAGCATAGGCAGAACAGTAATATGAACAAGATTGCCACAGCCATTGGCCATGTCATGAACATTTTCTAGAACTTCGCTCATTCTTGATGTTCTTGCATTTAGCTTGTCTCCAACCTTTCAAAAATATTTTCTGAAGCATGAAGCACTATGCAGCATAGATTTAATTTCACTCCCTACTTGGCACCTTCTGAGCCATACCAGTTCTGCATATAACCACTCTGTTTATAAAGCCAATGGCAATGTTTTCCAACAAGATGTCTTTCCCAGTTAGCATTCAGCTGGAATCAACCATGTATTCAAAATTCTTTTATTAGGACCTGCTTAAATAGCAACCATTTCTCATGTGATATTTGATTATTTTGCCCAACTTCACACTTAGCTTTTGCAGTACTACAAGAAGGAAACCTCAGTTTTAAATCTGTTCCCTAACAGCTTTCCTCTCTTTGATACAATTTGCTGGACAGATCTTAATTAAAAATTCTTCTTATTCACAGCATTAATATCAATTAGTAGCAGACTCTGGACAGGTTACTGCAAAATCCAGAAATTCTCTGCAGCTGGAAAAAACCCACCTCAACCATACATTAAACTTGGCTCTACATCTACTTTGTACAAAACTTCAGCTAGTTAGTGTTTTTACACCCTGTTCATAGTGGCAGTAGAAGAATGTTAAAAGCTTTCCTACAGTCAAGATACATCAAATCTTTTTCTCCTGTATCTAGCAGCCATGTTGCTCCACCACAGAAGGAAGATGAACTGATTCAAAGTGATTTGTCTTTGCCATGTCAATGTTGATTGTTGCTTACCTCATCTCGCTTTCTTCAAAATGCTTGTAAGCTGCTTTTTTCAGTATTTTTCCAGGAATTAATCTGCCTGGCCTGTAGTTATGTTAGTCATTCAGGCCTGTAGTTACATACTTTCAATCTCTGATCACTTTAGAAACGGGCACTAAGTAGGTCTTTCTTGGGTTTTCCAGCATTTCAATTATCTTCTGTTCATTCTCAAATAAGGCCCCTAATAGCATCAACCCATTTTAGTCATTTACCTAAACTTTCTATCTGCTGTAAGAGTATTTAGAAAAGGACCCCAAGCTTCAGTCTCTGTGCATGCTAGGCTGTGTTCCGACATCTTAGCCCTTGCTCTTGTATGCTTATAGTTAATCCTGGTCAGTAAAGTAAAAATGGTGCTTACAACCTCTTTAGCGAGATTCGTGGTTAACTTTCTTGTCTTTCTGCCTAACAGACAAGTTCTTTCTTTAGTGATTTTCCTTGCTACTAATATATTTACAGAATGTTTTCTTTCTTCAGCTTTGCCAGCTCTTTCTTGTTTTGTACCAAGCTCTTTTGATAATGCTTCTACACACAAGTACTATTCTTTTTTTAAGATACGTTCAAAAGCTGACCTAGTACCCAGTTTTTTGCACGGCTTTCTTCAGAGTCTGACTAATGAATAACTTGTAATTAGGCAGTGGCAATTACAGCTATCTATTCTTCAAGAAACAGCTTGTACTTGTGCCCTTACGGCATGTCTTTAAGAAACCGCTAAATATTCTGTCCTCAGACACTGACAAATTCTTTAATTTTCTGAAGTACGCTTTCCAGGCCATTGCTTAATAGCTACTTTCATCCAATTCACCACCCTCCTTCATCCCTTCCTTTCTTTTAGTCAGAAGCAAATATAGAAAACATTCACCATGACTTGCTTTCAGCCTTGCTCATCAAAAGAAATGATGACATTTTGCTAGACTGTGCATGTTAAAATACTATTTTCTGGAAGTTGCCAGAGCAGTTAAGTCCCCCGAATACTGTAGCCTGTACCTGGAACGACACATAAATAAGAAACAGCCTATTTGAGGAATCTAAAGAGAATTAGCACTACCTTTTTTCCATCACTGTACCTTTAGATAATTTTTAACACTGCCTAGGGATTAAGTAATCTTTAATAGACAAATAATTTCTCCTCTTACGTGTCCATCTTTTGCTTTAGTAAACTATTTATTCAACACTTTAGTCATAAAAATTACTGCACTCACTTGAGTGACCAATAGATCATTCTCCTCCTCTGCTCTGATGAGATCCCACCAGGAGTATTGCATCTGGATCTGGATGCACAGGAAAAACATGGACTTCTTAAAGTGAATCCAGAGAAGGGCCACAGAAATTATCAGAGGGATGGAACACCTCTCCTATGAAGAAAAACTGAGAGGGTTGGAGTTCTTCAGCCTGGAGAAGGCACTGGGAAGACCTCATTGCAACTTCTCAATATTTAAAGGGTTCAAATAATAAAGAAGGAGAGAGACTTTTAAATCAGGGCCTGAAATGATAGAAGAGGAAACAGCTTTAAACTGAAAGTTTAGATAGGTCATGCAAAAAACATTTTCTTACAATGTGGCTGGTGAGGCACCAGAATAGGTTGCCCAGAGAAGTCGTAGATGACCCATTCTTGGAAACATTCAAAGGCCAGGTTGTATGGGGTCCTGAGCAACCCGGTCTAGAGAAAGATACTGCTGCCCATGGCATGGGGGTTAGACTAGATTTCTTTCAACTCAAAACATTTTACTTATGCTAAATAAAGCGTGACTTTGATTTACAAGTACATTCAGTTCCTCTTACTTCAAATAGACAAATTTCCACAATTTAAACAGCATCTTCATGTCCTAGATTCCAGGATGAAACAGGAAGGTATTTGGTCCTTACTACCACCTAATAAGAATAGCAACACTTACTGTGATATGAAGAAAGTGGACTATCATAATGGGAGACTTCAGCTCACTTTTTTTCAATGTAGATCACAAACATCCCATCATATCAGGATGTGACTTTTTTGCATTAAATCAGTGACTGTTTCACAAAGCAGCTGGTTACAGAGCCCACAAAATAAAATGCAGTCCTTGATTTAGTCCTAAATATAGAGTGTCTTTTCAACTATAAGATTTTGAAAACTCCATGCAATACCTTCCCATTTGGAACAATGGAGGTGAAAAATAAACCTATACGTAGTTGCATCCAGCTTCAAAGACTGCAAGCATGAGAAGGAAAACTTATTAAGAGAATCTGAAAGGGTTAGACAAATCTTTGCAGGCTGTGGAGATTATGAACCGAGATAAGACCAGAAAGACAAGGTAGGTATGTATTTCCTATTAAGTAAAACCTGAGAAAGGAAGAAAGGAAACCAGAAGGGTTAGAACAGCAACGCAGGAGCAAGGTTACCCTCAGAAAAGCTGAAGTCAAGCCCAAACAGAAAAACACAGCTCAATAGATCATAAAATGTGGCAAATTAAACATAAAAGCACACCATGGCAGACAAAACAAACAAAAGATAAGATATAACAACTGGCAGAGAATAATGATAAATCTTTTTTCAAGTACATCAGGAACAGGAATCCTGCGAGCAACTATAGGAGGCAACTCATCATTTAAGTAGTAAAGGAGAGCTCAGAAGATAAAAGCACTACAGAAAATACATCATTTAGGCAGATTGAGTGCAGCGATGGTGATAGTACGAGACAATAGGGAGCCTCTGTAAGAACCTTGACAGAAATATGAACATTAGTATGAATGGAGAACAAATGTTAATGTTTAAGCACAAAAAGCACTATGAAAAAACCAACAGAAGAGGGAATATAATAACCGCATGTGTTGATGGTACCTAGATTACCATGTCAACAAATTGTAGCACATTTACATGCAGTGTTTCAGGATACTCAAATCCAGAAAAGAAGTTTAAAAAAAGGGAATTAAGCTATGCAGAGACGAGAAAGGACAGAGGTATTAACCACATGCCTGCCTGACAAATTGTCCAGAAATTGCAATGAGATCTCAACAGCTGGACTCCTTTGTCTTCCACATCACAGCAAAGAAGCCTGAACCAACAACTTGGATACACACATCTTGGTGCCTGAATGCCATCTTGGTGCTTATAAATACATGGGTGTGAGAGTTTTGTATCAAAATAAAGTCACTTTTCCCTCCCATAAAGTCTCACTGAGTTTTGTCACATAATTGGTAGGATATTGCAACCCTATTTCTCAGGATTCTCCTACCAGGATTCCTTTTTGCAGGGGACTCCACTGATGTGTTTGAAATTCCAGCGACTGAATGGACTGGAACAGCAGGAACCAATAGAACAAATGCGAACAACACACTGGGACCAGATGGCACTCAAGCCAGGAATCCTAAAGGAATGCAACCATTAAATCAGTGAATTACTAACACAATGGTGTGTCACCTCTCAACTAAAATTATCTTGGTAGGAGAGTGTTATGGTTTAGGGGGTTTTCTGCTGCTCTGGTAGCGAGGGGGTTAACAGCTCAGCTCTGGCCTGAGCTCTCCGTGCTGCCATGGCCTTCAAGGTTAGAGNCTTTTTCTCCTGGTGGAAAAGGGAATATTACATCTATTGTAAGAGAAGGAGGGGTGGGGGGAGAAAGGTTGCCTTCTAAATGATGCTTCCCTTGCAGTTCTGAGCTTGTTAGTTAGAAAATAAACCCTTTATGTTCTTTATTTATAGTTTTGCCTTGCTTCTTTTGCCTGTGACCAGTTTTATTTTATTTTCCAGTTTTATTTTCCAGTTTGTTTTTTTTAGTTTTCTCCTTCAGGAGAAGTTGGGGTGGGCCTCTGGCATCCAGCCAGGGTCAAACCACGACAGAGAGGACTGTGTGGTGGAAAAGGTGACAGACTTTTAAGAGACTGCAGAGAAGACTTTAAGCTTAAGATTTGTGTTGTACATACTAATAAAAACTGCAATGAAGAATGGAATTAGGAGATACCTGGATAAATACAATCTTCTTGGGAAGAGTCAGCATGGCTTTCATAATGGAATGTCCTGAATTAAAAACCTATGAAGTTCTAGCCAAAAAGCAGTGCAGAAGGCTAATCCGATTCCTCTACTTCAAAAGACTTTCAAACAAAGACCTTTAAGGTCTCAAAGTAATAAATGTAAAAGGCAAACTACAGAAATATGTTGGGTTTGGCTGGGATAGACTTAATTTTGTCCACAGTATCTAGTACAGAGATACGTTTTGGATTTGTGCTGGAGACAGTGTTGATAATCCAGGGATGTTTTAGCTGTTACTGAGCAGTGTTTTCACTGAGAGGCCTGTCTTGTCTGGAGAAGAGGAGGCTGAGGGGAGACCTTATCGCTCTCTACAACTACCTGAATGGGAGGTGTAGCCAGCTGGGGGTTGGTCTCTTCTCTCTGGCTACAAGAGATAGAACAAGAGGACAGAGTCTTAAACTGTGTCAGGGGAGATTTAGATTGGACATTAGAAGGAACTTTTTCACAGAGAGGGTGATGTCTCACTGGAATGGGCTGCCCAAGGAGGTGGTGGAGTCACCGTCCTTAGAGGTGTTTAAGAAAAGGTTGGATGATGTACTTGGTGGCATGATCTAGATATTAGGGTAGTGTGTTACAGGTAGGATGGTGTGTTGGTAGCAGGATGGCAACAGGTTAGGTAACAGGTTTGGCTAGGTTAGGTAATAGGTGATAGGCTGGACTTGATGATCTCTATGGTCTTTTCCAACCTTACTGATTCTGTGATTCAACTCACCAGCGAGCGGGCTGAGAATGCACCAGAAGTTGTGAGGGGACACAGTCAGGATAGCTGACCCCAACTAACTAAAGGGATTTTCTGTACCATATGGTGTCATGCTTAGCATATAAAGCTGCAAGAAGGCTGTTAGTGGGCTGCTGCTCAGGGACTGGCAGGGCATCAGTTGGTAGCGAATAATCCTTTTCATTTACATTACTTCTCTTTCTTAAGTTTCTTTTCCTTATTTTTTATTACAATTTATTACCATTATTGTATTTTAATTATTAAACTGTTCTTAGCTCACAAGTTTTGTTACTTTTACCCTTCCAATTCTCTTCCCCTATCCTAGTGGGGCTATTGAGGAGGGAGACTGAGAAGGTTCCTCTGAATTGCTCTAGTTGCCATTTGGGCTTAAATCAGGCAAAGAAAAAATACTTTATGAAAGATTACTGAATAGATAATAAAATGGGAGGTAACATTCAGTTTAGTTAAATAGGAAACATAGAAAAACCAATACTAACTTCAGAAAGACAACAGTGCACCTCAGTATACAATTGCCTGTTATCAGCAAGATCTTGTATTTATGATAGATAGATGCATTAAAGTATTGGTCCCCTGCTCAGCAAGCAGTTAAAATATGAAATAAAGTGTCAGCAATCATTACTAAAGAAATTTCAATAAATATCTAACAGAGTTGCAGAAGAACGAGGAAGGACACTTTGTCCACCAGGCCTCACTTATTCTGGAGAGTAGCCAGAACTGTTTGAAGGAAAGCTTTCAGAAACTTCCTTCAGAAAGGCTGAGTTACCAGAGTACCTTCTCTTATACTTGCCACGCAAACAGAGCATAATCTAGCTTTTACCAGATTTCCCTTTCACTATGAGCAGTGAAATTTCTGAAACAATCAGCAAGACAGTTTCAGAAAAGTATCTGTGTTAGTACCATTCCCTACATCTTACATAACAGAACCTTTCAATAGGGATTGTTATACTGATCTGTCTGTATGTATTTTCCTAGCACAACATAAACAGCAAAAATAATTACACCAACATGTCCTGTGCTCTGACAATTGTTTTACTTCAGGTTAACAAATGTAATTATATGTTCATAGGCCAGAAAAGCTACTAAAAAACCTAATTTCTTTGTTGTCAATTACAATCACAATGAATAAAAACTGAAACTCAACTGTACTAGCTGCTATTTTTCCATTGAAAGACAAAACTTTCCAACTTCTTACACAAAAAAAACCCAAGACATTGCCAATCTGTGTTCTCTTCCACTATACTCAGTTTTGAGTGATCTACTCAAAAGCATATCAAAAAAGGTTCTCTATACGTAACAATAAAAATATATTCAGCTAACTTTTGCCTAAATAATTAAATCAAAAACTTCCTACAACACTGTCAAACCAATGTGCCCGAAATCCACAAAGGTGGCCCCAAACTTCCAAATGTAAAAAAAAAAAAAAAAAAAAACGAAGTTCTTCAATGGTTAATAAAAAAGTATATGTGGATAAAATGCTGTAAACTAGATCTCTAGAATTTTTTCTGTAGTGTAATACCAAGAAACTCAGAAGAAAAAGAAGCAAAACAGATCCTCACGCAAACCTGCAGGAGTTCTGAATCCACATTTTCCAGACAGACAATGCCTACTGCAAAATTAAGGACTGAAAAATTAGAGCTGACATCACAGCAATTCATCACCTCTAAACAGCCCAGTTTATTTAAAATTCCTGGGCAAACAGCATCCTTGGTTTACCCTTCTTACCCTGTAACTGTGTCACCACTCTGCTGCTGTGAATGTGCTGACATGGTTGTCACCTTAATCCCTCATTCCCCCATGGGATTCAAACAAACCTCACAAAACAGGAAACCAACAGTTCTTGGATAGACTATGCTCCTGTAAGAGCTCTATTACAACATTGTTCCTGGTGTGGATTCCCAGGAAGCAGAGATTCCCAGATCCTTTCTATTCCGTTCGCTTCTAGCGGTGTCCAGGGCCAGGAATGTCCTCTAGCATAGTGGTGAAATTCTCCCCTAGCAGTGACTTTCCATGATGCAAACATCTGCATGTGCTCTGGTTACCTCATTTCCATTTTACAAAGGAATAATCCTCTCTTGCAGGTTCAGCTCATCTTCCCTTATAAAAGATCACAAGTCATGCCTTAGAAATGCCTTAGAAGTGTCTTTTCACTGGCTATTACAAGTCTAGACAATTAGCTAAAGGAGAGGAGGACACAAACATCTCACCTGAAGACATGCTTATGGCTGTGCAAGGTTCCTTTACTGTATACTCAGGGCTGGGCTGTCTTAGGTCATGTTCGCATTCTCTTTAGGTCTCTGATATATGTCAGTTCTCAGCCTACAGATCCTGGGAGCTGAATTTAAACTCTTAATGACCTCCTTGATGAATATATACATTCATAGCTTCATTAAAATTCCAGGTCAATAACCATTAGGAAGAAACAAGTGCGAAAAGATGTATGTAAAAAATGTACAGAAATATTCATGATGAATTAAACAAACTTAAGTTTCCTGATTAGAGAGAGGAGTTTAAATAGCAATTTAAGTGAATGAACTTGCTAACCCCTACTGTCATTGTCTAGTTTCCCCCAAATGAGTAATTTTTCCTCAACAAGCAAACCAAATGCAGTCGCAAAAAGAAGCATAAGCCCTAAACCTTATCTGGGGTTTTGCTGCTTTTCAACAGTATCTAGCCATCATTCCATGCTTTGAAGTACTTAAAAAATTACCAAATTAAAAATACCATCATACCATCGTGTCTCCTTATTCATTTCCCATGAAGCCCGCCTTCCATGTTGATTGGCAGCTCATTAATGTGCAAATTTGCCCCACACAGCCCATTTTCGCAATTGCACATGTGTGACCTGCCTATCCACCGCCGCTTCGCCACTACCCTCGCCCCACCCGGGCTCTGCCACTTCCCCACACCCCCACCCCACCCCAGGCACAGCTGGGGCTCCGCCGCTTCACCAACCCCCTCGGCACAGCCACCACGGCAACCGATACACAGCGCTGAAATGGCACTGGGGATCATCTGAGGGTGCGGGGCAAATTTGCCATTCAACGCGGAAGTAGGGCTTCACGGAGCCCGATTAAGACCGCAGGTCCGTGATATAGGAGACCCGACTGTACTCCCTGCCTGGGTGAAACATGAGTGCCTTCAATCAGCTGGATCCTTCCAAGCATCAACAAGAAAGCACCTAATCTTATTCGTAAGAAAGAGGCAGAGTTGCATTATCTCACCCAGCATCCTTACAAAGACTCAGTCATTCAACGGACACAGAGGTTTCTCCAGCTCTGAGGAAAATCCAAAACTACCCAGTTCCTACCTTTTGGTCCTTTTCACTTCTTTCTTGTCTCAATCAAACATCACACAGAGCTCTAACTTCTCAGCAACCTCCCATTCATTAGTATGAACCTTTAAGAAAGTGTCTCTCAACTCCTCCATTGTTTCAGTATTTCTGAACATCATTGTTTCATCATTTTCTCTCATCTGCTTTTCAAAACCACAAACACTGCCTTCCACTGCAGCACTTGCTTTGTAGATAAGCTTTTTCTGCCCTAATTCAGGGCATCCTTTCTCTCCACCCTCTGATATGGCAAACAATACCACTCATTGCCACTTTAATTTTCCCTTAATAATTTAGAAAACTTGAATATTCAAAACAGAATTTTGAATTCTATTCCAAATGTTGGAAAGACGAACATCACCTTTGTTAGTTCCTGGTCTGAACAGTCCTATCCCTCTTACCCAGTATTGCAGGAGCTATCCTCCCATTGCTACCTGCAAGTTTGTACCAAAAGATTTAACAAGACTAAGTGCCATGTTCTTCACTTCGGACATAACAACCCCATGCATCGTTATTGACTGGGGGATGAGTGGCTGAAGAGTGGTGAGATGGAGAGTGATTTAGGAGTAATAACTGACAGAAAACTTAATGCCAATAGCATCCTGGTCTGTATAAGGAACAGCATGGTCAGTCGGACTAGGGAGGTTGTCCTTCCCCTGTACTCGGCACTGGTCAGACCACATCTTGAGTACTGTGTCCAGTTCTGGGCTCTCCAGTTGAAGAAGGATGTTGAGCTGCTTGAGAGGGTCCAGAGAAGGGTGATAAGGATGGTGAAATGACTGGAGAAGGAGCCCTATGGGGAGTGGCTACGGGAACTGAGGTNTGTCGTGCTGCTCAAGGCCGACACAGCCGGCACCCCAGCACTCCCATCCCATCCCAGGCACTCGCAGCACCTCCCCCCATCCTGGTCCCATCCCNACTGAGGTTGTTCAGCCTGGAGAAGAGGAGGCTTAGAGGCAACCTAATTGCTGTGCACAACTGCCTGAGAGGGGGTTGCCGCCAGGTGGGTGAGGATCTCTTCTCTCAGGCTGACGACACCAGAACAAGAGGACATGGCCTTAAGCTATGCCAGGGGAGGTTGAGACTAAATGTAAGGAAGAGGTTTTTCACAGAGAGTGTGATCGCTCATTGGAATGGTCTGCCCAGCGAGGTGGTGGAGTCATTTAGTGCCATGATTTAGACAATGGGTTGGTGTTGGGTTACAAGTTGGACTTGATGATCTCCAAGGTCTCTTCCAACCCTGCTAATACTGTGATACTGTGAAAAGCACGTCAATTAAATACAGTGAGCCTTTACATAGCTGCGATCTGTAATTTGCGAGATCCCATACTCGCTCTTGATTTTTCAGTGAGCAGTGGGACCTGGCACATGCGCAGAACCTACTGCAACCGCAGTCTGCTCGGCCCCCTTGTCGTGCTGCTCAAGGCCGACACAGCCGGCACCCCAGCACTCCCATCCCATCCCAGGCACTCGCAGCACCTCCCCCCATCCTGGTCCCATCCC
>WEKX01016072.1:126506-160986 GCA_013390025.1 Pitta sordida
GAGCTTTTGCATCTCTAATTTTTTTTCTGCATGACTTGACAACATCCCTTAACAAAGTCCTAGTTGCCTTCCCCTCCTTCCAAAGGTGATACATCTTTTTTTAACTCTTAGCTCATTCAAAATCTCCTTACTCAACCAGGGTGGCCAACTACCTTTCCAGCTCAACTTACAACACACCAGGACAGCCTGCTCCTGTGCCTTGAAAACCTTGTTCTTGAAGTACTCCCAGCTATCCTGGGCCCCCTTGTCATTAAGGGCAACCTCCAAACGAACTTCCCTGATCAGTTCCTTAAATAACCCAAAATCTGCCCTATGGAAATCCAGCTTAGCTGTTATACTGCCCCCCCTCTTTGCTGCACTATTTATTGAAAATGTAATTATCTCATGATCGCTACATCCAACATCCACATTACCCACCAGATCATCCCTATTTGTGAAAAGCAGGTCAAGATAAGCCTCACCTCTGCTTCCAGCTCTTCCTGTTTATTACCCATACTTCTCGCATTAAAATATAAACACTTTAGTTGGTTTATAATATTCAGTTTTGGCATGGGTCCACCACCCACCTTAACGCTCTGAGGGACTTGGTATCCATCCCCATCCTCTTAATCCTGTCTTGGTTGACATATATAGAAGAACACTTAACTGCTGGCTACAAGTCACAGAATTGGGACTTTTTGTAAAATCAATTCATTTTTTAGCCAGAGAATCACACCATTTTTTGTATGGCTGGTTAAACTGTTCTGAAAACATGCATTTTCCAGTGCTTTATGTCTATGCAACTATTACATTTCTCACAAGAATTTTGTAGCTGTGTGTAACAGGAGGTTTGTGGTAGCTTAATTATAAAAACGATGCCAACACCTCAATTACACCAAAATAAAGTTTAACACTCAATATGGAGGCCATACTCCATCGAATATGAAGCTTTCGCTCTGACTGCCTGTTAGTGCGAAGAATGAAATCACTCTGTAGCAGTGTCCCTGCCCTTTGTGCGGCAGAAGCTGTTTCTTGGCAACCAATGCAGACAACTGAGTTGCCAGAGAAACAGGAAAGACTAATTTATAAGAACTCTGAAACAAACCAGCTATACAGGCAACTCTAAATAGGGCAGGAATATTCCATATTACTTCCTACAGCATTCCCTCTGTTACACGAGCCAGAACGGAAAATACTAAGTTACTACTTGTAATTTTCAATATTTTTGTAAAATGAAATTTACAGAAAGCTAATGTTTTGCTGTATCAGCATCCAGTAGCACATTTCTCTCTTTGGTTCAAGCTCGCAAATACACCTGAAGATTACACAGTCAACCCTCTCCACTTCGCACTTCCCCTATAGCATCTTTACTTCTTCATGGCACGATTTTTCCACAATTAGGGAGGTCCGTTTCGCAGGGCACTCATGACTGTGCCTGTGCAAAGTGGTAGTCGTGAACATTCGAATCAACCCCCACACCATGCCACACAGACCACAGGCACACTGCTCTGCCCACGCCACGCCCGCCCTGCTGTGCTCTGAGCGTGGTGGCCGCAGCAGTTTCGCCCACACCGCGCTCGCACTGCGCCCAGCCCAGTGGCACCTGCCCAGCTCCCCTCCACTGTGAGTGAGGAGGCTACGGCAGGTCCCCCTGGCACTGTGCCTGCTTCACTCTGCTTGGAGAGAAGAGGATGCGTGCAGTCATGAAAGATTTACACACTGTAAGGTTAGATGTCGTGTCCGAGACTTTCTCAGGGTAGACGTCTAACCCGAGTCTGGAAAGACCAGGTCTACCCACCCAGAGAGACACCAGGAGAGCAGCGCAGGTGGCTACCCACACTAGCGGTCCCGGTCGAGCGGAAAAGGGATTTTTCCTGGCGTGGGGTGGCTGTGGGTGCCAGGAAGTGCTGACACAAACACCGACACACAGCAGTGAGGTGCCGAAACAGCACGGGAGTGCCAGGGGGCAGTGTGAGGGGATGCGGCAAAGTTGCCTATTAATGAGCTGCCTATCAACGCAGACAGAGAGCTTCACAGGGGGAACAAGATCCACAGTACCATGGTATTTGAGGGCCAACTGTACTGCAGTTGAAGAGGAACACTTCCCATTTCAGCCAGTGTTTTCTCTTTCAGGGAGGAGGAAGGCTGAAGGAAAATGACACCACACAACTGTTGCAGGGCACGTGCAGAATATCTGCAAACTATATAAAGCAAGTGTTAACATCGAGAAAAGGCAGAACAATGGTGTACATCATAGCCCACCTGAGATAAATGGATATTCAAGTTTCCTATTCATTTATAAATATTTATTATCAGAAAGTATTTTATTTTCTTTAATGACTAGGGATATGTCAGAGATGGCCATCTTCTGAATGCATTTTAACCACAGTTATGTTTTGTGCACATGGGGAGCACGCTCAAGGCATATATTTTTATCAGTGAACAAAGTGGGGAAAACTCAGCACATGTTGTATTTCCCAACATAACAACAAGTCCTCTCTTCAAAGAGTTCATTCAGCTGCCTAGCCAGGCAATTTAACTCCGCAGAATACATTTCAGAAAGAGGTGAAGAGAGCCTGCACACATTTGCTCAGAGACAGACTCGGTGGCAGTTTCCCACCAACAGGACCAGGATGGATTGTCCTCAGCACTGCCCAATTCACTATGATATCTCCACAGACTACCTGACAATGGCCAAACACAGCATCAGTGATAGGAGTCCTGGCTGCCTCACCACCTCAAAAGGAAAAATCCATTTTGAGCATTGAGGGCATAAATCCAAGTCTATTTTTACTAAGTCATAAAGTTGCCTAAAGCCATTAGAACTGCTACAACATCTATACTGTTCTTTCAAGTTTGACTTGACCAGACCCGTAAGTCCAAAATACATTAGGTGAGGACTAAAATAAATAGTCCATATGCTGTTTCCGTGTGAAACTAGATCAGAACATTTCAAAAGAAAATGCATCCTCTTGATGCTTTCTGCAAATTAAGGATCAGTCACAACTGTAGTCATGCTCCGCTGTTCAATCAACTGCAAAAGTCAGTGTTATCTTGGTGATTATCACCAAGATGGTCAGGTGTGTAAAACCCAGTGGAGCCATAAGAAAGCAGCTGCTCTGCAGAAATGCTGCGTATCAATTGGTTATTGCAAATTACAAACAGAAAAAAATATGCCTCCCAACTAAACAATACACTAAGTTTTCTTAGTTTAACACCTTAACTGTTATGTACACAAAGAAATTCTGCATAGACTTCATTAATTTTAATGTAATAGTGAAATAATTTCTGAGCTATAAGGTGCTTGGAAGAAGTTTCTCTGGTGTATGATATTACATACCAACAGTCCCATCACAGACAGACTCGTCCAAAGAATCTGAAAAATACTAGTGCATAAACCTTCTCCAGAGAGGAAGAAATAAGCAGAGGTTAAAATTCAATTTTTATAGCTTGAAGGGTTGGTGTACCAAATATTGCCCATGAAGTTCTCTCTACTGTGGTGCTCAAACAGAGCTACAGTAATTTATGAGTTATTCTTAGAGAAACCCAGGAATATCAAAAAAGACAAAGAAAGTTCTTTTGACCAGACATGGAACAGAACAAATTCACCAGACAGAAGTGTAAAAGAGCTGGGTAAGTTTCTCACATCTCAGAAGTGGCTTTATACTTCAATTTCTCCGGTCTGGTGCCTTAAAAGAGCTAGAGGCACTGTCTCCTTAGCATACATTCTTCACTCTTTACAGCCCATGTCCTGCAGTGTAAGAAGTTTTTATTAGCATGTGAGCTGTTAACTTGTTCCACTGGAATATATGGTTGCACATTCTCTACTCTTTGAAGAGGTAGGTAAAGATACATTCTCTGTTAGGCGCTCAGCCACAGTCTGATAGTAAGTCATCTTGAGCTTCTCATCATCTCATGAAGCCAGTCAACAAAACTCCACCTGAATATCTGACAGCATTATATTCTGAAGACTCAAACAGTGAGTGAAAAATCAATTCTTTACCATCTACATTAATCCACTTTACCCACAGAAAAAACTAGTATCTCCAATCTTTCTTCAAATTATTAACGTGTTGGAACAAGGCAGCTGTTATAATAAATGTAGTCTATTGCCTATTTTAACAGTTCTACATCCTAAACTACTCACTGGATTAAGAACCCATTCTTATTCTGAAACATTTTGGCCAGCAGCCAGCTGAACACGACCCAGCAGTGTGCCCAGATGGCCAAAAAAGGCCAATGGCATGCTGGTTTGTATCAGAAATAGTGTGGCCAGCAGGAACAGGCAAGTGATTGTACTCCCATACTTGGCACTGGTGAGGTCACACCTGGAATTCTGTGTTCAGTTTTGGGCCCTTCACTACAAGACATTGAGGTGTTGGAGCATGTCCACAGGAGGGCAATGGAGCTGAGGTAGGGAACAGCTGAGAGATCTGGGGCTGTTTAGAGAAAAGGAGGCTCAGGAGACACCTTACCACTCTTTAAAACTACCTGAAAGGAAGTTGTAGCCAAGTGGGCACCAGTCTCTTCTCCCAAGTAACAAGTGATAGGGCAAGATGAAGTGGCTTCAAGTTGTACCACGAGAGGTTTCAACGGGTTATACGGAAAAACTTCTTCACAGAAAGCGTTGTCAAGCATTGGAATATGCTGCCAGGGAACTGGTGGACCCACCATCCTAGGAGGCATTTAAAATGTCAGGGACATGTTTTAGTGGTGGACTTGGCATTGCTGTGTTAATTATTGAACTCAGTGATATCAAAAGGCTTTTTCCATCTAAGTGATTCTACAAGTAATAATAAACATATGCCCAGTATCTCTGAAAGTAAGGACTTTCAGATTTTCATATGAGAGCAACACACTTCTATACATGTAGAGATCAGCAGTTATGGTAAAACAGTGAGTCTGTTGGTGACAATTTTTTTCCAAAGCCTGGAAAGATTTCAAAAGATATTTTAAGCAAGTGGCAGACTGCTCACTTTTGCAAGTGATGAAGTAAGATCAGGGAAGAACCAACCCATACATGCTACGTCATACACAAACCTATTTCCTTATAAAGCCATCTGCCATGCTTTGGTCACGAGCTTTGTTCAATACTAGATCCCAGATTAACCAAACTTCACAAAGCTGAGGGAAATGTGAGCCATTATAACAAGGAATAGGGAGAGGATAGAGGGTAAAAATCCTCTTGGAATAGCATAGGTTTCTTCCACAGACAACTCCAACTGGAAGAAAAAAACAAACAAAACATCAGGAAAAAATTCCCCTCAAGAATTTGTTCTCAAGAGAAGTGATGCACATGTTGAACTTGTGTGTGTGCACATGTACATAAGCACACAAAAGATCTCTAACCTGTCTTTCTCAGATAGGCAAATTACTGAGCAGCCAATAGGGACACAGGTGACTCAAACAAGAAAACCTGACTTATGCAGGGTGATTTAAAAAAAAAGCCTTTTTGGTGTAGAATGATTGTAACCTTTTTTCAGGAAATTACTTTTAGTAGGAGAAGGAAAGAACACCCCCAAATCAACCTTCCTTTTCCTTCCCTGCCCCTTTCTAGATACCATCTTCCCTATAGGAAGGGAGAAAGCTAGGAAGAGTTCTCTCACCTGTTTTGCAGTGTTGGTAAGTAGATGATAGTCCTCCACTACATGAAAATTTAGAAGTGAATGAGACAAAATGTTTGAAGAAAGTTTTCACAAAAATTCTATGAATGAGAGTAGCACCAAAAAACTCCATTAACACTTAATTGAGGATTTTATTGAAGGACATGTCACAATACCCAAAACTTACTAGCATTTCTTGTTGACTCAGGATGGTATTATTCACAGAACTTACATCTTTCTGAGAAAGGAAAGTTGAGAACATGAAGCCTACAGAATATTTTCAAGTCATACAGAACCTAAGTGCTAAAGGGAAGAAAAACTCAAAATATGCTGCAACTAACTAGACAAAACAACATTAAGCTAATAGATCTTTTTATCTGCTTAAATTTTTCCTTGAAAAGCCCTTACTTAGCTTCCGCTACAACTGTGCCAAATTAACCCAGGATATGTCAAATACTAGGATATTTGACAGCTTCTGTCAAGGCAGAAGACTCTCTAAATCACAAGTTTTTTTCTAATGAAGGAACAACTACATTTCTAGGGTCTAGCATCCTTTCTTCTTTGTAATACAGTGATCCTCCGCATAGTCGCGGTCCGTAATTTGCAAGATCTCATACTCGCTGTTGATTTTCCAGCAAGTTGTGGGACCAGGCACTTGCGCAGAACCTACTGAGCCCTCAGTCTGATCGCCCCCACCCCCCGCCCCTCGCACGGCTCACGGTGCCGGCCCCGCTCCCTCCCCCGCCTCCCCACTCACACAGCTCACACAGCCGGCCACATACCCACTCCTCCCCCCCGCCCTGCTCAAGGCTCCAGCCCTGGCCCCACTCCCCAGCCCTGCTCGCACGGCTTGCACAGTCGGTCCCAGCCCCGCTTGCATGGCGAGCACAGCCGGCCCCGACCCTAGTCCTTCACACGGCAAGCACACCCAGCCCAGGGCCCCCCTTGCTGACGTGGCAAGCACAGCCAGATATCTGAAACAAGCCCTGCTCTCAGGACCGTCCTCCAGACCTTATATAGGGAGGGGGCGTGGCTACAGGCGTGGCATACCTGACTATGTAGTGGGTTCCCTATCTTTGCAGATTCCACGACTCACGTGAGGCAGACCAGACCCAACAGCCCGCGAGTAACAGGGGATCACTGTACTTGGAATTTGCTAGGAGACAGCTGTTTCTTCTCCTGCAATGACCACCAATAATCCTTCTACTCCCAGGCTCCCATAATTCCACAGAACTGTAAGTTTTCCTAACTTACATTTAACAGAAATTGTTGTGTAAAAGGCAAATCATCTTTTCATGTCTCCTCAGTAGCCCTGTAGTACTTTCTACAATCTCACGTCTTCTTGTTGTTTCTCTGTGTTGCATTTAGCCTTATTGTTCCAACCTACTAGCATCAACCATGACAGCTTGATATTGTCCTCTCAATTTCTGTCTATTTTCTCCTTGCACAGAGGGTAATTATCCAGCCTCATCCTCAACTTCATGTTCACCGTTCAGTATTTCTTTCTCTACATCTCTATTTCTAAGTGATTGAGATCAACTCAAAGCATTATGTACACCTTGCCAAAGGTAAAATGTCTTGGTCTTATTTTGCATAAGCCTCCAATCAAACAATTACCCATCATTTTCTGCCTAACATTGATTAGGGCTGCAAGGATGGAAAAGCAGCATCTTTGTTCTTTCTAATGCAGCACACACCCACTGCACCTCGGGAAACTGTCCCAGTTCTACTTGCCAAGCTGAGGAGGACTTGATACCTTTTCTTACCTGCCTGGAGAGTTTTGGTACCCAACTTAAAAACTTATTTCCAGGGAGTAATCTAAAATAATACAGAATCAAGCTAAGGAAAGTTGATACACATTTGCAGTGAGGCTTTCTTCCCAAACAACAGAAACTTACTGTACAGACAGACTATCATTGATTCAGGATATAAAACGTTCCCACACACTCTACCTAGGTTATTCACTTCAGAATTTCAGAATGTTAAGCTGTGACAGGATGCTCAAAAAAAAAAAAAAATGTGGAGGGAGGGGAAGAGGTAAACCTGAGGACTACACCATAACTCTCCTGTTTCAATGCTGCAGTAGGACAAGAAGCTGCAGTTTGAAACTAAAGTCAAGGGAGAGACTCTCCTAGCCAGAGGAGGAATTGGAAGCAGTGGTGAAGAGCTTCAAACAGTACAGAGAGAATATCAGCCAGTTTTCAGAGTACCTGCCTATAATTTCAGAGATTCTTCTGATTATTTATCTATAAGTAGGACTGCTAAAAGATTTTCTCTGCCTACGGAGGCACAAAGTGACATTCAGTTTTTCCTCTCTCCCTCTTTCTGTAACATTTAAGAGAGCAGTTCCTATTGAATGCTGTGAAAAATGACTGACATTCAGTTGGACTCAGCACAGGAGGAACCAGAGCTTGATTTTCTTTTCTAGGACAGCCCTCCTCCATCTGCAGATGGAAGGGTTAGTTTTTCACAGGGATGCCACATTTAAAAGCTACTCCTCCTACAGTGTCATTGAAAACTTGCCAGAGAAAGGAAAGTCTCATCCTTTCATTTTCATCACATCCTTCCCTACATAAACAACCAAAGGATAAAACACAGCAGGCCACATACTCATACATCTAATTTAAATACTGCTGCTTAAAGGAGATTTAAATCAAGCTGTAATGTAGATTCATTGGGAAGTATTTTTTAATAAGGTGACATTCCTACAAATACTATTAATCTATAACTATGCCTATTAATCTTTACCTATTTTCTCATTTGGTCCCACATTTAAAATTTAGTACATGTTTTAAAATTAATTTTAGCTTCACAGCATTATTTCTTGCTCGTTTCCTAATGAAACTGTCTGATTAAAAAAATTCAACGGTATTGCTTTTTGTCAAAAACAAAAGTTCTTGTGTAAATATATTCATTCTGACAAATAGTTCAACTGAAAACATCACATTTAATTAACTACTGGAACACCTACACATGATTATAAAAACGTTTGGTTTATATAATTTCAGTCTTCTGTCATAGAAATAGAGCACCAGAGACACTTTACCTAGTTGCTTGGCATATCCATACTACACATATTGAATGTTCATCTCAAGTTTGTTTGCTGCTAAATTCAACCAAAATAATGAAAAGTTCAAACACCAATGTCATGGGGTTTAGCTAATTAGACTAGTTCTGTTCTTCTTATTTCATCCCTTAAGATATTATGTCTCTCTCAATCTCTGCTGGCAGTAATCAGTGCTAATTTTTGTCCAATTTTCTTTACATAAGGTACAGAAATAAATTTCAGTTTGCCTCCGAGAAAATAGAGATCAACAACTTCATTCACTAAAATGCTAATCAACTGCACAACCACTAAACACTTCTGCTTACATCCATGTTTTCCCACTATTTCATAGCAATAAAATGTTCAACAATTCTTGTGTTAAAAACCTTCACATATCACTCTTACTGCAACTTACCTGGTTTCTATTCCTCTAGTTTCTGACAGGCCACCTGATTATTCTTTTCTACATCAACTGCTTCATATTTGCCTTAAAAATTGCACACTGATTTCAGTCCATGCTCCTAATTCATCAAGATCATACTCTATTTAAAGACATTACTCCAGAGTATTCACAATGCTCCTCAACCTGCCCCAGAACAGATGTGGTCTGGTTTCAAAACTGAAACATCCAAACAGCCATTTTTTTCTCCAAGACCTATAAGCAATCTTGTTTTTCACAAATATACAGAAAACTGGAGGTGCTGAATCTCAGGAAGTACTTTTACATAGCAAGTATAAAAGAAATACAAAAGCATTTCATATAGCAATACAGGCTACTCAGATAAAAGGAGATAATAACACAGTGAACCCTCATTACTCACGGGCTGTTGGATCTGGCCTACCTCACGCGAGTCGCGAAATCTGCAAAGATAGCGAACCCACTACATAGTCAAGTACGCCACGCTCGCAGCCACACTCCCTCCCCATATAAGGTCTGGAGGAGGGTGGGTCCTGAGAGCGGGGGCTGTTTCAGGTATCTGGCTGTGCTCTGCCGAGGCAGGCGAGCGTCGGGGCAGGGGGCGCAAACGCCGAGGAGGGAGACAGGATTGGGGCGGGGTGAGCGCTGGCACGGCGTGCCACGGCGAGCAGGGCGGGGACGGGATCAGGGCGGAGCGGGAATGAGGCTGGCTGTGTGGGGGGGGGGCAGAGCAGCGGGGCAAGGGGCCGATCAGACTGAAGTCACGGTAGTTTCTGCGCACACACCAGGTCCCGCAACTCGCTGAAAAATCAACAGCGAGTATGGAATCCTGTAAATTACGGACCGCGACTACGCGAAGGATCACTGTAGTGCCTTTTTGTATTCCAAGTGCTCTCACCCTACACACAACTGCTTGCTAGCACCATCATACCCACACAAGGGCACTGACTCTATATGTACTCCTGTAGCAGTAGCAAAAAAACTACTTTGTATCAGGATCAACAACGCCATATATAGACCTTTCCTCATGATCATGGGTTTATATATTTTTAACCCTTTTATTCTTAAGCACAAAGATGGAATTATATCTTCGAGTTTATTCTCATCTGAACAGAGGATTTCTCATTATCAATGCCCACTGTTCCAGGACCACTTCCTACAACACATACGTGCTACACTCACCTCCTTCTCAAAGTTATTTCCCCATCAAGGAGCATGTAAATGCCATTTAAACACTCCATATATAGTTATATCCCATCATTTGCGAGGAACAGGTCAGGCCACAGGCCTCACGAAAAGCTAAATTTGCAAAGTGCAGGTCGTTAATATGCATGCAGGGCACACCCATTGATCCAGCCCCCGGCACTCCAGAGTGCTGCAGGCACTTTTCTGTTTCTCCCCTCGAGCTCTCTGAGCACAGGGGAGCACAGGGAACCATTTCTGAGTCCCTTCTGACTCGGGAGACATCCCCACCACCCTCCAATGCCCCCCCACCCCGAGAATCCACAGGCCTCTCTGGGCCGCCACGACCACGTGCCCACAGCCTAAACCCCACGCTGCTTCCCCTTCCCCCTGACCCCGGTGCTTGCGCCCAGGCGCCCCAGTCCCATGGCCGTGCTGGCAATCCCAGTGAGGCATACTGGACCCATGGCCGCGCCGCGCTGGCAGCCTACACCGGCGGCCCAGGCGAGGCGTACAGGCCCCATGGCCACACCAGGATGCCCGGGCACGAGCACCGGGGCTGAGGGGAGGGAGTAGCGGCGCGGGGTTTGGGCTGTGGGCGCACGGCCACAGCAGCCCAGAGAGGCCCACAGATTCTCGGGGGGATGGGGTGTCTTCCGAGTCAGAGGGAGGTCAGAAACCTGGATGCTGGCACCACGCACGCTCGCCATTCCCTTTAACATTCCCGGGAGAGGCAGCGTTGCCCGTACGGTCCCAGAGGGCAGAGACAGCTGCCCCCTCCCAGCACACAGCACTTGCCCAACCTCACTTGCCTCACTTTCGTGGGGCAGTTTCCCAGGTCAGGGATGGGGACATGGTGCCGCCATTGCAAGCCCCCTCCCCGCACCACGGCACAGCCTCTTGGCAGAGCAGAGGCACTGTGCATGCATCGGCTGGCTAAACTCACAGACAGCTGAATCAAAACTGCAAAAAACTGCCTCGCAAATGGGCAGAGTTGTAATGGAGAGGTTGCAATGCAGCAGGGATTCACTATATTACATTTGCTTTAATGCAGATTTTGTGTGGGTGTAAATGCAAACACAGATTTCATACACGGAGAAACAGCAGAAGGTTAAAGAAAATTTGATTATGAGTACACGTGGTACAAAATCAGAACAAAATATCTGGACTGTAGAGTCAAGACATGCTCGGGAGACCATTTCACACAAAGAACGAGCTTTACAGAACACATTTTTTGGCATTTCCTAGATTTTAAACAAACAGAGGAGTTGTGACTATAAATCAAAAAAGGAGATTATACTGAAAGATGTAAGAAGAGTAGTTAAGTAAATCAGAAAAAATGAAAGACTCCTAGAAAATCTTTAGAAATGGACAAATGACTCAGAGGTATATAAGAAATCAAGAAAGGGAACATGAGAGAGCAGGACATTTCAAGGACAACTAGAATAAGCAAAGAGTCTCAGGTTTAGCTTTTGCGTAGACACTATACAGCAGCACCTGCAGTTTGCAATTCAAATTAATGCAAAACACACATATAATCCGTATGTAAAGGAAGGCAAGTGAAAGTATTCTAAATAGAAAACATTCCATTTAAAAAGAGGTCAGCATATGCATTTTAGGCACTGTCTGTCCTTCCTCACTTACAGTCAAAGGCACTCTACCCTGGCTAATCTACAAGATGCCCTCTGTTGTCACCTACTGCCTGGCAGCTTCGAGAAACGAATTGCTTAAACCAACTCAAAAAGATACATAAAAGCAGTTCAAACTGAGATTTCACTCTCTATTCACTTGATGAGTAAATGTCTCTTACAGTTCTAAGCTATTAAAACTCAGTGGAGTTTTATTTCAAAGTCTGAGAGATCCAGCATTTAATGGAAAACCAAATCCACTAGAATACATGATTTGGGAGATACAATCAGCCTTAACTACTTTACATGAGTTTTATTTACACTAAAATCCAGCTCTGAATTCAAATCCTTATAAAGTTATGTCAGTTCCAGTGGGACCATAGTACAGTCTTCTGCCTGGCTTTTGGGGGTTAAACTCACTTAGATAATTTCATACCCATTTGTATTCATTTTTATCAATGTGTAAATACCGTACTCTGTCCTCAAGTCCCCAGAGACTTCTGTATTCCTTGGTCTATGACTTGAAGAATTCAATCCTACAGAAGAAGCTAGATTCCCTCTTCTCAGCAGCTTTCTCAAGAAAAATCTACTTTAAGCAGGCAGTCTGAATTACTTCAAAAATTTTGGGGGGTAAAACATACAAGAAAGTACTTAAAATTGAAGGCTAAACCACGTGATATACATCTTGTCATGTACCATTAACTAGTGACATCAGAAAAATAGTATCAAAAGAGTTTGATGGACTTAAAAAAAGTCTAAGCCATCTTCAAGCATTGCTGTCTTCAGTACAAAAGAAATATTTTCACCTATTGGTAATTGTATTAGTTTTTAATCTGATTGAGTCTGAGCATTCTGCCCTCATGAACTGGCACACAATGGTGGGGACATAGATTCAGAACAGATTAAGTCATTACTTTCTATAGGATTGAACAGATTACTTTCAAGCTTAAGGAGGAATGAAGGGTGAAAGAGGTAGAATACATGGTACATCAGTGGTTTTAATACTACAATAATACTGCTGTCCCTGAAGATCCTCAGGGATCAAGTCTCAGTCCCACTTCCAAAATTCACAGCAAAAATCCTCAGACTAACAGAGTGAGGAAACTGAATTGCATCTCCAACTACTATACACAACAGGGTTCATTTAAGAAAGAATCCTTCTAGAGGCAGAGACATGGATTCATCTTGATTAACTTGATGAGCACTGGAAAAGTATGTCATTGTCCCAGATTTGCCTTCTACAGAAAGAATCATGAGAGGCAATCCCAAACCAAATAGGTAAAATATCCAAAGACATTTGTGTTTCTTGCCACTCACTAAAAGCAATAGCCAAGGGTATAGCTTAAGAACCTGGAAAATATTGTTAACAATTTACTGCAGTTTCAGAAAAGAAAATGGGTTCCTAAAGGCTTAATTAGAAAAACAAGGTACAAAACTGGGTTGTCACTACCATTTCTTGCACTGTCAGTAATTTTTTAATTATTTTGCTAGTATTGGTTTCCTTTTGTAGTTTTTGAAAGATTTCGGTTCCTAAAAATGAAAGGATTTGTTTTCAGAGAAGAATACAGCTAGTAAGAGAGTATTTAGTCTGCCCTCCCAATATTCACCATTCACATAAGAACTTTCTTCTACTATACAACAACTTGGCAAAAAGGTGTTGATTAGAAAATGGAGGGGAAAGAAATACGTAATCAAGGACATACATGCACTAAGTCTTAGGTAACTGTTCAAACCCGAGTTTGACTAAGTTATCATTCTTTAGTTTACTAACTCAACTTTTTTTCAAAAGAGACATTCTCAATATTTTCCAGGTGTTTGTGTAATCATTCAAGGCCCAACAACCCAAGGACAGAATTATACAAAAAGACTTATATGAAAAAGAAAACACTTAAATTCTGATAAGCTACATGCAGTATTAAGAATTTTGCCTATGAAGAATATAATTTCAGTTCTCAGGAAAGAAAGTCATATGCTACCAAAAAATGGAGGAAAATTCTTCTGGTTTCCTTTAGATAATGCTTACATTTGTCCTAAAAAGCTAGAAGTCCTAAATCCTCTTGTAACAACTAGTTTTAGAAGAACAGAAACAATCCAGCATACCCAACATGCATTACTCTTTTTTACAGTCTTATTACATCACAACAAAAGAAAGGAAGGACACACTTATGCCAACAAAAAAAAGTATTACTAACAGTAACAGCTTCAGAGAATAAAAATAAAATCATCCCAGTGAACACAACAGTTTGACAACACACTGTAAAATGTTCAAAGCTATTGATCTCATTTCCTTCAAAGTCATGAAATACAGTGTCTTACCAGGAAGGGGGCAGGAAGCGGAAGAGACAAAGTTTAGGATGAATCTTGTTTGAAAGCATCACAAAGATTTCAGCTGTTCACAGAGAACCTGAGGATTGCTTGTTACTGAGCAGTGGAAACTCTTCAATGACCACCAGTAATCTCATGCCTATCTCCATAAAATAGTTGTACAGCATCCTCAAAACTCTGCAAACACTTTTCCAAGATCTCTTTCACAAAGGAAAGAAAAAAAAAAAAAGCAAACAAAACTATCTCCAACAAGATCATTCAGTCGTGGATGTTTCCATTTCCTTTTCTTCTCCTCCCCCATTGGCCAGTATTACACAAATCAGAACTTAACTAGATTAATTGTTCTTGGTTATATTGTACATTTTAACAATGAAGCAAAGTCCAGATGCAGAGGAAAAAAACACTTATTCTTGCAATGAATAGTTCTGAATGACTGCACCCTCTCCTTTCCACTGAGAAACAGTTCTTCACACTTACACGACATGAAACTCCACCCTGAGGAGTTAGAAATGACTCTTCCTTTTAAAAGGCTTCTGACAGTACATAAGATCTCTAATGAATAGTTGGATACCCTTAAAAACACTAAGATCAACTTGCGTGATATTTCAAGCATATTGAAGCAGCTGTGCAAGTTTTCCATCACATTAAATTAGTAACAGCTCTTCTTTTGCACAGCACACAAGCCAATCCAAAGGTCTCAGAAGATGGCATCTTCTCTTAAGAGTCAGTCTGCTGTTCCTGTGGGTGCCTAGCAACCATCGAAACTCCTATTGTGAGGCAGCTTTTGGAGACAGAGCAACACAGTTGTCAGTCTCGGCTTAATAAGAACTGATCCTAGACGAATGAACACACTGCTTTCAATTAGGAATGGGCCCCTGTTCAGTCCTTTACAGAGAACTTTATCTGAGCAACAATTAAAATTGTTGGCCAATGTCATAACATGACATCGAACCTGCCTATCCAGACATGAGTTCAAAGACGTATCACAGCTCTCCTCTTACACCAGAGTAATACCAACAGCCAGCAAATTTTCTACCCTAGCACAAATTATTTTGAATCCCTTTTTTTCTGCTTTTCTTAACATACAGTCTAATTTGTGACAGAAGTCCACTTTTCTCAACAGCAATCATAAGAATCTCCCAAAACCCCCACAATTCCTCACAATTTGTTGAAACAGGTAATTTTCAGTAATTGACTTTTTTGGTTTGCCTTTCAGACTATCACGTCTTCAAGGAGGGGCCTTATACTCAGTTTTCAGGAAAAAAACCTTTTTTAATACTTTCCCAAAATGAGATTCAAAACACGAAAGCCAGAAATTACATATCTTCCAAAGGAAGAAAAACAATTGATTAAATATAATGCAGGCAGGAAGGAGAGAAATTGAGGTGCATTACAAGCTGGAGAGGTGCTCTTTGGTTCCTTTTTTTGGTGTCTCTCACAGCTGCATAACATGGTGGTCTGTCAGCATCATCCAGATAGGGACTTAAAATTCATGTCTAAAATAAGCAGCACAGGTATTTCCTCAGGGGTATGGTCATCTTCCATTCTACATTAGAAGCTCTTTAGGATGGAACAGCTTGTGCAGTGTAAGCACAATGGGTTTCAGGTCCCCAGATGGTAGTGCAATATTAAAGTACCACCTCAAAAGCTGTTACTTCCCTGACAAAATGCTTGAGTGAGTTGCAAACACCATTTTTCTTAATGTTTTCTTGCAGTTAGTCAGTATCTGCACAGCCACAACCCACACAGAATTCACCATGGCTCTCTGGTCAATCTACGTCACCCTTGTGTGTCTGTGGCTGTCAAGGAGCTCCAAAGCCTTCAACAAGGGAAAGAAGATAAGTTACAGTGCCGAGAGAGATACAGAACATGCACTCAAATTTTTCCTATTTTTAAAAACATGGCGAATAAGTGTTATTTTGAGTGGATTGTAACTACAAATGAAAAACAACTAAAAAGAACATGCATGACCAGTCACCCTTAAAATTAAATGCATATTCTATATTGAGTAGAATTGATTGCGAACACTAATGTGAATCAAAATTACAGAGCACACACAAAACAAGTCACTTGCTGCACATAAATTTTAACACTAATTTTATCTAGAATGTTGTGCAATATACACTACTCAAATGCTGAATAGAGAATGTAATTCTGTGAATAACATCTACCTCCTTTTATGTAAGTATCTCTGTACCAAGGACAATCCAGGTCTAGAGAAAGACATCTGAGATATTTAAGTATATCCTACAAAAGGGTAGATTTGGCCAAGAACTTAATGTAGAAAATAGACAATTTTCAATTGTTTTTCACTTTGTTAAGAACAAAACAAAAAAACCCATGCTCAGTTTAGGTGTAGGTGCAAACAGTTGTTTTTGTTTTCTTAAGGAAGTATTTTCTTAAAACAGTAGTATTCCTCCTTAAAAATTAAGATATCAGGTGTCTTCAAAAAGACAAGTCCACAAGAGAGGGCATTTGCATCATAACATATTCCATTTAAAGTGGGTTTCCACTGAAAAACAAAAGCATATTACACTCAGTGAAGCAGCTTCAAGCTTTCCAGCACTGTGATGTTCCCTTTCCTTGTGGCCACAATTTTTAATAGCTATTCTAATGGCTTAAAGCGATATCCTATGCCACACACATATACAAAGGTCTACGTCTTTAAAGAGCTGTGGCTGTATTTCATATCTGTAAAGGTTCACAGGTTATTCCAAGTTGGAAGGGACGCCAAGGATCATCTAGTCCAACTCCCAAGCGAATGCCCTTCCCAGGGATCAAATCCACAACCGTGGAACCATGGGCACCACGCTCCATCCATTCGAGCCTCCCATCATCTAAACCATGTCACTGAGTAAGGCAATTTGATTTATTTTATTCTGCTATCTGTGTCACTGACCGTTTATCTGTTTGGAGTCAAATCAACAGCATAATGCATAAACTGAAAAATTATTTGTATGATTGCATCTTATTAAGCTAGGCAAACCACCTGTTCAAATTAGTAGGTCCTATTATAAACCAGATGTTTGTTCTGCCAAAAGCAAATGGAAGACTTACAAGGTAATAAAGCACTGTTGTCCAATCCCTAGTCTTTGTCCAGACATGCAAATTGTATATACGTACCTCACACAAATACATCATTACACTTCTAAAAATGGCACACTGTTTCATTTTTTTTGCTATTAAGTATGACCTTCATTAGTTTTCTCCCAATTTAGTCTTTGGTGTTGTTCTAAAAGTGCACCAAGGAAACAGAAACCAGAAAACAAAGCTTACCACAAAGCAACTGGGCTCTATCTCCACTTGCACCTTGCATCCTCAATGTTTGCATTGTGTGTCCACACACTGCCTTTTATAAAACCATATTTTAACACACAAAAATATCACCTTCTGTTAAGGAAGGGTTAGAAATCAAAATGCAACAAGTGTAGCTACAGTAAAGCAAGACAGATTTTAGTTATGAGAAAGTGTTTCTTCTCTGCCCAAGTAGGTTATGATATTAAGGATCAACATTGACAATACCTTTTCATGCACTTAAACAACCTTTTAATTTCAAATACTAAATAATGCTCATAGTATGAGGACACCCTCATTATCTGTATTCCTACAGGCAGCCATTAAACCTATTCATTCATGGCAAAGTTGGCACAGAAAACACTTCAAGATCTCCCCTCAAAGCTTTTGATTTCAGCCTGAGCTCATAAGACTACTAAACTCTTCTGAGTGTTCCACCATCTTCAAATCCATCAGCATGTTACAAGGAAGTGATTTTCTCTCTCCCTGGAGTACAAACAGCACCAGTGTCTTGTATCAGTAGAAATGTAAGTATATCCATAAAAATATACATCAACTATTCTAGGCACAGTATGAAACCTATCCAGGTCTGAGGAATCATTAATAATTGAACTGCAAAATTACACCAAATGCAGGCCACTGCTGTGCTTTGAGATCAGATTGCAGTTGTATATTATGCCCCTTTTAGCACAAATTAAATGATATTTTGAATTTTCAGAAACCTTGAAGTGAAAATACAGATTCTGAATTGTTAAAAGGAAATGCAAATAAATCCCTAGTTACCCTACTTATAGTAAGAAAAACACATTTTAACAAAACTAAATTACACGTATGAAACCCGAAATAAACCCAAAATAAACCTACCCAGTATTGGAAAAGATCAAGTTTTAGTCCCTGAACTGCCACTGACCCAATCTGACAAGATTGGTTGAATTTGCTGGGGTTTGGTTTTTTTAAGATTGTTTTCATGGGGTTTTTTGCAGGTTCAGTTTTTCCCTGTTTTTATTTTGATTTCTCTCTTTGTCTGTCTCGTTTCTTCTGCTAACCAGCATTAAAAAATTGAAATGGCTAGTACAACACAACTACTTAAGCCCCTGAAGTTCTAAGGAACACTCATAAAGCATCACATGTAGAAAAAATTATTGAGTTTTCCAAAACCAAGAAGGAAATTTTGATGGGGGAATCAACCAGCTGTCATAGGAGAGCTTTCTTCCTAGCAACTGTAACTTTTCTCAGGTTATGACTGTCCAAGCATTACCTCTCATCAGGACAAGCTCTTCACATTGTTATTGAATTTTATAGGTAATCATTTAAATTCTTTTTAGCTGAACATAATATTTATTAACATATTTTAGAGATAGAAATCAAGACATCACAACTAACAAGGCCGTTGCAGGAAGAGCATTCAAGCCCATTTTCTCAAGGTGTAGTGCCAGTATGGGACAACAACCTAACATGGATGCCCAGATAAAACTGACTCCCGCTACTTTCTTTTTATAGCATGAGGCATCTAATAATAGTATCCAACAACAGTGTACACACCACATTGTCCACCTGCACTAACAATACAGCAGATTCATGTCAATTTTTGCCATGGGTGGGCAAGTCCAGTGCTGGCCTCATAAAATAACTCACAAGAGATGACTGTACAGAATAGCCTTTCTCCAAATTATACATATTCCAAGGAATAATCGCAGGAGAGCTTTATTCTCCTATCCTTACACTAAATTACTTTTCTTGGCTCAGAGGTTTAAGATTTTATTGCTTTTTAAGTTAGAGATGAAAGATTTAACTACAGATTTGTTAGATTTAGCCACTGAGCATAGGCTTTTCCAAAACCTTCAAAGCTCCAGCAGGAGTCACAGTAGAAGTTCCTAACTACAAATACTACTGAAAAAATTTTGGATTTACCATGGATTTCAGCCCAGTAAAAATTCACAGCTTGAGTTTGCCAACAAGAAAATCCATCACTGTGTCCCCAACGCCATCTGGGAGATCAGGCTTTGGCAGAGAAAAATGGGGCAGCAACTGCCTAGCAGCACAGGAAATCAATGACCTCCCCACACAGGGGTAAGCAACAGGCTGCTCCTGCTGAGCACAGAAACATCCATTTCCCTTTCTGCCAGTAATGCTGCTTTATACATTCTGTGAGGAAAGTTTCATTATACCTGCAGGACACAGACAGACACCTTCCCCTAAACCTTGACCTTACCAGTAGGGTCAGACAGCAAGCTACACAACTGTACATGTATATTCAGAAAGGGAGAAAGTGTGAAGACAGAAGTCTCTTGGGATAGCTTGTAGACACAAGGATTTCAGGCTGTAAAGTAGGTAAGAAGTTCCCAGCACACCACTGATTTAAGCTCATCTCAAAGCCCGTGAGTTGATAAAGGATTCAACTGAACTATAGCAACATCAGGGTCAAGAAAACCTGGTCTTCCCTCTCCTCCCAGTAGCAGGATAGCACTATACACTTTTAGGAATTAGAGTTCCAAAGCAAGTGTAAAGGGTTTTTTTTCTGTGTGTGTGTTCTAAGCACAAACATTAAAGGGAAATTTAGAATATAAAAAGATAAAAG
This sequence comes from Pitta sordida, assembly GCA_013390025.1. Lineage (NCBI taxonomy): Eukaryota > Metazoa > Chordata > Aves > Passeriformes > Pittidae > Pitta > Pitta sordida. The sequence continues at coordinate 146,560 of WEKX01016072.1, forward strand.
TAGCCACATCATCCAGCCACACTGCCATCTTCCCAGGCTGTACTTCTTCATAGCTAAAACACAAGTTTGTTTATATATACAATACAAAACAGATATGCAACCCTTTTTTATTGAGAGGGTTTGCAGGAACCAGAATAGTCATTCAAGATATTCTGTGAATGTCATAGCACAGACCACCATTGATCTCTGCAGCTTTAAAATCCCAACTTTCCTCAAATTTACTAGCCTTAGTGCTTCCTGGAGGATGAGGAAAGGTAAGGAAGGACAGGAAATGAGAGTTTCCCATGACACATACTTTACCTTTGCTGAAGACAAAAAGAATTTTACATCCATATTTTGCTCCAAATCAAAGTTTCCAACAAAGTCACAGTAATAGGATCATTACAGGCATGCATGTAGTCATCAAAAACTGCACTACTGTCTGTAACTGCTGTCAGAGGTTATTGATATAAAACAGCAGATGGAAGAGACTTCTGGTCAAGCTAGACTTGGCCCCAGTTTGAACCAGTGCTATGAATAAGCAGCTTGTCCATTTCTGAAGTCAGAGGGTACTGCTGTAGCTGTTTCCAGAGCTACGTCCCAGGAATTGCAGGCATCTAAGGACACCTGCAGATCTAGCTGAGAATTTACCTGTATCTAGCATATTTGGCAGCATCTCCCAATAGCTACACTGCTTCATATCTGTTAATCATTGAACCTAGAATCTGTAAAACAAAGTTACATTAACAAAGAAACATTGTGGCCTCTAGCAGCTTCTAGCTTCTCAGGGAGATTGTTCGCTCACATTTCTACTCACATTTTACACCTCTATAATTTCTTCGTTTTTAATAAGTTAAATCTGTAAATGCAAGTATCTGCCTTATTTCTCTAGAGTCACCAGTGCTCTAAATCAATTCAGGTCGTGCTGAAATTAGCCTTGTCCTTCACCAGGTTAACAGCTTCTCCAATTTTGCTATAATTAATACATGCACATAGACAAATTACAAATAAAGTGAAAGACAAAAGAAGTAGGATTACTCAAATATCTTTTCACATCACTCCATCCCCATGTTCAACAAGAAGCCTCAGAAGTCTCACTCTACTGCAATTTTTTAAATCAGCAAAAATGAGACATTGCTTGCAGTTATTTCATAGAAGAAATAATATGTAACGGACATTAGATTCTTCAATAAATGTAAGGACCACACACAACCCTACCTGTTGTCCTGCAAAAAAAAAGGAAAAAAGCTCATCCATTTTCTTTGCTTGATCTTTCTTCATTTTGCATTCTAGATGCAGTAAGATTCATCATCTAATCACTCTGGACAGCAATAAGCCTGCATTTATCACAGTGCAGTGTCCTCACTGTTTTTTCTTACAGTTTATGGAAAGCCAAGTACAATGACTCATAAAATTGCTGCAAGAAAAAGCTGAAACGAGTTAATAGAATGAGCTTCTTTAAAGTGAGATTCTTCATCCTACATTTCCGGCATGCAGAGCCAGAACCACATCACACTTTCAACTGACAGATTTAGAACTATTATTTATCATAAATGACAAGACCTTCACTAAGGTCAAGTAACACTTCATGGTATGCTCCTGAACTGCTCAGAGATCTCATGCGTGCTATAAGCAGTTGAAGACCTGGCTGTATGTTCTCAAGAAAACGGACTTTTTTATCAATGTACCACTCTTTTCCTTTTGGAAAACTGTATTTTCTTCTTGCCAAGAATCGTTATGATGAAAATTCTTACCTGTTTTCCATCTAGTGTGTATAAGCGTTTAACCACCCCTGAATCCAGCTTGATGGCATCGGTTATATCAGTAAGAACCTGTTCAAATGAATGTGCTGTCTTCTTGTTGAGCAGAATCCGGACTGCTTTCCGTGGTTTCACTCCGCTCCTAATGATAGTGACTAGTTTAGGCCTAATGAAATCCTTATTCTCTTTTGCATCTGGAGTGCCTCCTTTAGCAGTGGCAAGAGATGGCACTGAGCGAGAAGCAGAAGTTGTCTTCACATTCACTGACCAGTTTGGGTTTACATTCTTTGTGTACTCCAGTTTCTTAAAGGGTTCTATGGAACCACATACATAACTTTCCCCTGCAGAAACAAAAGCAAAAGACCAGTAAGTCAGCCTGGAGAGGAAGAGAAAACGAATAATGCAGAAAAATACAAAATCAAATAATTCTCAACTTAAACATTATTGTTATTGCTCTTGATCTGCAGCACATCTAGTATTGACCTCATCCCTTGACTGTGTCCCTGCACTGCCAGTAGCACTGGGTGAGTTGGATAAGCTCAGTGATCTAATTGAGCATAACAGACAATACTAATTTTGCAACAAGCTGGTCTAGTTCATTCTCTGGCTGAAAAAAAAGAAAAAGAAAAAACCGATACCTCAAAGAAAACAAAACTAGATACATCAAAACCACACCTTCTGGCAGCCTGCCATTTCCATTACAAATAACACAAAATTCTATCCTGAACAATACCACAGTCATCTGAGATGTTTTCATTCTTCTGGGTTCAGTAGTTCAGTGTACGCTAACCCCAGAGTCCTTCATGCTAGTAGTTTAGCCTGGGGTAACAAAACCACATGATGCACATCCTATGCCAAAAATCATGTAAGAACCAAAGATATTCCCAGAATATGACGAGTTGGAAGGGACACATAAGGATACTCGAACCCAACCCTTAGCTCTGCACAGGGTCATCCCCAGGAACCACACAATATGCTTCAGAGTATTGTCCAAATGCTTCTTTAACTCAGACAGGCATGGTACTGTGACCACTTCCCTGGGGAGCCTGTTCCAGTCCCAACCACCTTCTGAGTGAAGAACTTTTTTCCTAATATCCAATCTAAAACTTTCCTGACACAACTTCAGGCCATTCCCTCAGGTCCTGTCACCATAGGCAAGAGATCAATGCCTGCCTCTCCTCTTTTCCTCATGTGGAAGCTGCAACTGCAATGAGGCCTCCCCTCAGTCTCCTCTTCTCCAGACTGAACAGACCAAGTGTCTTCAGCCACTCCTCATATGGCTTCCCCTCAACACACTTCACCATCTTCATTGCGCTCCTTTGGACACTATGTAAGAGCTTTTTCTTATATTGATTGCAGTGCCCAAAACTGCACACAACAATCAAGGTGAGGTTGCTCTGAGGCAGAGCAGAGTGGGACAATCACCTCCCTTGACCAGTTGGCGATGCTTGGCCTGATGCCCTCCAGGACACAGTTGGCCCTTCTGGCTGCCAGGGCACTGCTGACATATTCAACTTGCCATCAACCAGGACCACCAGGTCCCTTTCTGCAGCACTGCTTTTCAACATCTCATTCCCCAGTCTGTATGTACAACCAGGGTTCCCCCATCCCAGGTGGGGAATCCAGCATTTTCCCTTGTTAAACTTCATATGGCTGATGACTCTTCACTCCCCTAATTTGTTGAGGTCTCTCTGCAGGACATCCCTGCCTTCAAGGCAGTCAACAGCTCCTCCCAGTTTGTATCACCTGCAAACCTGCTTAGTAATCCTTCCAGTCCTGTATCCACATCATTTATGAAGATGTTGAAGATCACAGGCCCTCTGATGGAGCCCTGCAGAACCCCACAAGTGACAGGTCACCAGTCTGACGTTACCTCATTCACTATTACCTCTGTGGTCAACCTGTGAGCCAATTGCTCACCCATCCCATGATGTGTTTATCCACCCACACGCTGGACATCTTGTCCAGCCCAATACTGTGAGTGACAGTACTGAAAACTTCACTGGAATTTAAAAAGATTACATCAACTGGCTTCCCTTGATCAAATATTCCTACGCTAATGAAAGAGCACTCATAGTTTAATTTTTAAAATAAGTACAGTCAGCCCTCTTGCACTTCACGCCCCCATACTGCAGCTTCAGATCTTAGTGGCACGATATTTTAGCGATGTAGGAGACCCATTTCGCAACTGTGCATGTGTGATTTGCCACGGTCCAGACAACAGAATAGGTGGCGGTGGGGGCGCGGGCAGCAGCGGGGGCAGCACAGGCGGCGGCTACGGTGCAGGTGAGGGCGGCGGGGGCAGCAGCCACAGGAGCAGTGGCGGCACAGCCGCCATTCAACACAGAAGTTGTGCTACGCAGGTGTTGTGGTTTGACCCTGGCTGGTTTTTTTTTTTTTTTACTTTTCTCCCCAATATGTTTATTCACAGAGGTATCTTATCTCTAACTTTGAATCACTGGCAGCGACTGAGGCCCAGGCAAGAGCCCCCTCACTGCCAGAGGAGCAAAAAATCTAAACCAGGACAGCGGGTCCCAAATAAGACTGGATGCGCAACATAGGAGACCCAACTGTATTTAAAATTTGCTTCTGAAGGTAAATTTTAAGGCCACAAGGCAGCCAACTCAATCTCACAAATAAAATAGCACACAATGAATGCAGGCAGATGCAGAGTCACCAGTTTGAAATGGAGGCAGGGAGCACTGGAACTTAAAGCTTGGATGCAACAGAAATTCAAGTTTGTTGGCATTGTGCTAAAAAGGTAAGACAATAATATACCGTGTAGTGATTATCAAAAAAGGCAGCGGAAAAAGTCCAAAAGGACAAAGAAATCAGAGGAATATGAAGCTGGACCACTGAGCAGAAAAAAATACATGCAATGACAGCATAACATCGAAAACACATCAAACGATTTTTTGTTTTCCTTTCTTTTTGAAAAAAAACCCCTTCTTTTAAAGCAGAACAAAATATAGAGTGGAAGATGAAGTAAGAAATCCCAGTGCTTACTACTTATTATGCAAATTCAAGTTAATATGCACTTTGCAGTAAAATCCAACGTGTTGAGAAAAGAATCTAAGACTGAATGCTTACACCAACACTACAGAGATAAATGTAAACTCTTTCTTCTAACCACTGTATATATACAAGATACATAGATAGCTGTCCCTCAATGGACTTGTGCTCTCTCTAAAGGAGCTGGGGTTGTTCAGCCTGAAGGAGGCTCAGGGGAGACCTTATCAATCTCTACAACTCCCTGAAAGGACATAGTAGCCAAGTGGGGTTGGTCTCTCCTCTCAGGTAACTAACACTAGGACAAGAGGGCACAATCTTAAACTGTGCCAGGGGAGGTTTAGATTGGACATTAGGAAGCAGTTCTTCACAGAAAGAGTGATGGACCGCCCAGGGAGATGGTGAAGTCACTGTCTCTGGATATATTTAAGAAGAGACTGGATGCGGCACTCAGCGTTGTGGTCTAGTTGACAAAGTTACGTTACGCCAAAGGTTGGACTTAATCTCTGAGGTCTTTTTTAACCTAATTGATTCTGTGATAGATATGGCAACATCATTAGAGGAAGGTTTAGCTACAGTAATGAGTGATCAAACAGTACATATTCTCTTTTATCCACATCCCTGTCCAATAGTTCTAGGACTAGCTTCTCAATTCGTGCAAGGTCAGATGCACCCACAACACCATATCCATAAAATTAACAAGCTTTAAAAGATATTAACAAGACTTATTAGGAGAAAAAAAATAAATCCTACTATGAATAAGACTGCTCTCAACACGATAATTGCCTGTTCTATAAAATACCTTGCAGAAGCCGCTTTTATGACTTTTTAAACAAAACTTATCCTTGTCTTCACTTGGCCTTGTAAAACGTGAAATCTGCTAGCAATCTCTTATTTTACATTTTTGAGGGGGTTTTCAGGTTTAGTCTTATCAGAGAAACTGTTCAGCTTAGTTTCATGAAGTTACTATTTATTTAAAAATATGTCTTCATATCAAAACTGACTTCTCAAAGGGTAGGTGCATAAATAAATGGCCATGTGTGGTGTACTCAGAAGATTTACATTTAGTTTATTAAGAACCCTTTTGGTTCCCCTTCTTGAAAGGGCAACATTCCACATTATTTTTAATATCAGCTATATTTAAAGGTCAGCTAGATTCCTTGTAGCATTTAACTGCACATCTTCATTACAAAACTAATTTTGTGCAAATCTTCATAAAGAATGACCAATACAATCAGTGAAGGTTTGGGACTCCCTGAACATCAGCATCCTCATGCTTTCTTCATTTCCAACAGTACTAGATTACATCAACATTATATTTACATAAAGACTTTTTTTTCCCCCTTCAGAAGGCTCATCTTTAGCCACAGAACATCTTGCAGGTGGAGCATCCAAGGCATTCTAAGATGAATATCTTTAGTAAGAGCTATTTTATATGGGTCAACAGAAACACAGACACTTCTCCCACAATGCTGTTATTTAAGACTGTTTTAGATATCAGCCAGGAACTACAATTGTCATGTATGCCATGCTGGTCTTAAGGGTCAGGTCTGTAAGAATAAAAATCTTCAGCAACTATGATGTTTGTATGCAGAGGAAATCTCAAAGAAAAGGACAAGAGTTCTTCACGTAGATTCTCATCCTCTCTTCTTTTTCACTGGTACCATCAGGAGAGAATAATGTAAAGAAGTTGCACAACATGCATGACTTAGAAGTCCACTAAATCCACCTTCTGCTTTAGCTATTGCTTCCTCATCCTGAGCTTTGACAACTGTAAGGAGGAAAGCAACAACCTCACAGGTCACAGGTCGTTCTGAGTTGGAAGGGACCCATGGGATCATTTAGTCCACCTCCCAAGCAAACACCCACCTCCAGGCGCTAGACTGGTAACAGAGCACATGTTGAAGGATTCTTTGCAGATACTGCATTAAGCAAAATGCACAGAAAATACAGCCCACTTCAAGTCTCTACATGACTTCAGCTCCCCAACAGAGGGAAGCAAGTGTTTCACAGAACAGTCAGCTGTTGCTAATGAAATTTTGACTCTTCATTACACTATCAACAGCCATTAGACAAATAAAAGAGAAACACCCAGCTCTTTTAGGAGATCTGACGTCTAGGAAAGAAAGTTATTATTAAATCCTAGAAATGTTTCCCTTTCCTGATAGCCTCTTAAAAGGAGCAGTGTAAATGAAACACACCACTTGAACCTTTCAAAGAAGATACACAACACTTGTTGGCCAGCTTCAAACTAATTCTCCTTAATTTTAAGTTGCCCACGTGGTCACCGCTTCGGAAATATTATGTGAAACAATTAAAATAAATCTTATATATAATTTAGGAACTAATCAGAAAGCTAACTACATAGAAGGGCAGATCCCCAAACATTTTTTAAAGCATAAACAAAGTGGAAAAAGAAACCCTCCTACCTGTAGCTACACATATGTAAAAATGCAATGCAGCTGAACCACTAGACACACACAACACCGAAGGATAGTTCTATAGGTAAAGAAAGAATGTCAAGACATGCTCATCTATGAGATATATCATTTTGAAAAATATTATCTGTGTACAAAGTGGTTGCTAAGGAGACATGGAATCACTGCACATAAGTACTGCAGTTTTCCTTATGCAAGTGTTTCCCTCTTTGCATATTGGTATTCGCAGTTTGTTTTCATCAGCTTGCTGATATTATTCCTACAAGAATACATATCTCTTAAAAGTGATTTTTCTATTGCTTTTCTGTGCTTAAGGTGATTTGGACTAAAATGGCTTTACAAGGAAGCCAGTTGATTTTGGGTGAAAACTGCAGAGATGGAAGAGAGATCCTATTTGAATCATATAAGCAGAGAGAGAAAACCAAGCTGGTCTTTGTGAAAGCTTCAGGACATGCCAATTTATTGAAAACAGTGTTGGTTCACAGGTTATTCTGAGTTGGAAGGGACCCACAAGATCATCTAGTCCAACTCCCAAGCAGACACCCACCCAGGGATCAGGCCCACAAGCGTGGAACCACGGGCACCACACTCCATCCATCAAAGCCTCCCAGCCAGCTAGACCATGTCACTGAGCTCATCTCCCTGGAGAAGAGTACGTAGTAGGACAGAAAAGCTGATCTGCAGGCTCACCCAAGGTGCAAGAAACGCAATACTTGCATATTTGGGTGGTGATGATATCCAGCAGTGATTTTTTTTTTTAAGGTCTGTTTCCCCAGTGGATAGGGCAAGAAACACCTTAAGAGAACAGGAAACGGAGCAGCACTCCTAGTATCATGCCTAGGCACACTTGCCTTTCTTCACTTCAAACCTTTGGTCTTATATGTACAAAAAGCAGAATCTCAATCTCTCAGGAGAAAGGACAAAGAATTCCGACTATCTCTCACTATGCAGAGTAGGTTGCAAAAGGAAGATGACCTGAATCGAATAAGTTACTGATACTTGATAGTTCCCAAATGTATTGGTTAATAGAACAATAACCTACTTTAACTACATTGCTGCTGCCTTGCTTGAAAAAATGCAACAGTGCAAAAGTGATGGAGCATCCACGGGAAATAAATTTGACCTACAGATGTTCACCTAACAATGAGATGCACCAGAAACTTTAAATCAGATCTTCTGTGACCTTCTTACAGGACATCTTTTGCACAACATTCTTTTTTCTCAGCTCAGCCAGAATATTTATTGTTTTGACTTTTGAAGTGGAAAAAAGAAGATATACTTCCCCCTCTCTGCAGTCTTGCTCCAGGCAAGATGGATACTGTATACATCTAATTAAAAAACAAAAACAAACCAAACAACACCAAACAAAAACACACCAAAAAAACCTCAAAACCAAACAACCTGGAAAGCATCTAGAACAAGAATGCGTATGGCCTTCTAAGAAGTTAAGGAAGACATAGTGAAAATTAACTAGCTAATGGATGAACAAAACAATCAAATAAACAGTGCCAGAACAATCCTCTGCTATTGTATGCGACAGGATTATTCAGCTGTTTGTTTATTAAACAATATAAGGATTGCAGGCATTTCTGCCACAGGATCCAGTCCAAGTTTCACTAAATTTGAGAGCCCTGGATCAAGTCCATGGTAAATATCCAGGGTAAATTTAATCCCACAAAGAAATATCCACAGATTCAGCTCTACAAACATTTAAACAGATACTTTACTATAATTATTTTGATAGCACATTACATATGCATATGAATCTTTCCAGCCCATCAATTCCCAGTTGTAGAGGTAGGGACGACTTGGAAGAAAGATCTTTATCTTCTGAGAGAGACCACCTCAATTAACTCCTAGTCTGGCCCACCTGGGCTTCTTACTAACAACACTGGAGTGGCTGGCAGAGTCAATAAGGCAGCGGGAGCAGCAGGTAGAAGAGGGAAAAGCTGAAAGGGAATGATGACAGTAGGAGCAGCAAGACCCATACACAAAAAAAGTCAGGAACTCTGTCGCAGTTCACCACTTCAGCACGGAAACACTGCCTTTTGAACCCTCCAGTGGCAGGCAGCTACTCTGCTGCTCAAAACACAAACTGCCTGCTTTCATTACAAGAGCCTTCCCCCAGTCCTTATGCGACCCATCATCTCCTCTGCCCTGCAGCAATGTTCACATCTCCCACGAGTTATTAGCTAGTTACAGCTATTACTGGATTTTATAGCTGGTGTATCTGTGCAGCTCTGAGATAATCTGAGACATTAGTTTTTCTGATTATGCCTTAAAACTACTTTTGCCTTTATGCCTACACAAAACATGCACACACATATACAAGTCTTTAGAACCATTTGGCAGTGCACCCAATATTGACATGTGACAATATTATTTCCCAGTACACTCTCAGTCTTGTGGTTTGGGGGTTTGGGGTTGTCTTTTGACTGCCAGTTCTCTGCTGCAAGGTTCAACTTTGTGGTAGGTATTGTGGAAACCTAAAACAATCGATTCTGGTTATTCAAGACTCTGAGGTGATATTTTAATAAAAATTAATGAGAAAGGGGTACAACTCTTTTATTCTGTGGTCTTTGTTCCACAAAGCAGGACTCCAGGAATAAAAACTGTAAATATTCTGTCTCAGTTACCCTGCTCATTCCTACCTAATACTGTTCTTGTAACAGTGTTCATTGGTAGTTCTGCGGGCAAGACCTTCAGCTTTAAAGATTATATACTTTTGGAGAAGCAAAAGTCCTTTCCCGAGACTTTCTTTACAGCTAGAAAATTTAGTCTTTAGGAGCAACTTCGTCTTTGTTTCTACATGCTTTGATTGCATGTCATACCTAGGGAATAAAGTCGTGCCACATTTGCAAACCATTCTTTAAAGGTAAGAGGGTCCTAACATCAGGTCTGACAAAAAGAATGTAACCGGAATCTACTGCATTATTTCCTTCATCTAGGGTGACAGAAGAAGGTACAGAGCGTGTGAAAGTTTTTACGATACATAGCGCATACTCCTTGTTATCAAATTCCGACAAATCTCACATGCCCAAAGTCTTTTAAAAAACCCAAACCAACCAACCAAAAAAAAACAAAAATCAACCAGCTCCCAAAATCCCCACACTCAAGGAATTCATCAGTTTTAAATAAAACATATCCACGCATCTCAAAATTACCTACAGCACCAGCATACAGCTCTGAATTTCATGCAGGATGAAACTAAATCTAACCAAAGAAAACAGTTCCTTTACAGTCTTTTTCCCTTAGGACTACCTTTCATACAATTCTGTGTATTTAACTCTGGGATGAAAGACAGTGGCTGCTGTCTCATTTTCCCTAGGAGCTAGTTGCTTCTCTGCCTTCATGTACCACATGGGAAGGTAAGAATACAGTAACTTCCTCACAGCCATAAAGACAAAAACCAACACCAAATGGAGGCTTCAGACATCTTCCTTAAACTCAACCACTAAAATCGGTGCTCTCCCAACCAACTAAATTAACAGTCTTATTAAATTAATGAAGTCATAAAGTAAGGGAATAGTCTCACCATGAAGAAAGCAATGCTTCATATTTCAATGGTTGGAGTACAAATGCCATTCGGCAAGAGGCAAAACTCAAGTGATTTTCCAGCTATTTAAGCACAAAGCGCAGTTTCAAGATAATGAATGCTGTACCAGACTAGCTAAACTAATAAATTTGTATAGTAAAGGGTAGAAGGGGCTTACCCAAAAGTCATCACTAAGCTTGTAATATACTAACCTGTACTGCACTTGCCAAGACAAGTGAAACAACAAAACAACCCAGCTGCAGTTTTACACAAATAAACAAAACAACTCCCAACAAAACTGAATTTCATGTAGGTTTCATTAGCAACAAACACCTTGTGAAGTTTAACAGTATAAATTTCCATTGGCATTTGAACTTTCATATTTAAAAAAAGAAGAAACAGTTGAAGTCTTTAGGATCTAGGACTATCAACACTAGATTAACAAAAAGGAAAAGGTCAGACACTTTCAACCAGAGGGAAATAAGCAGCAAGCCAACAATATTTCAAGGTATCAGTTAGGATATTCACAATTCTATTTAGACCACTGAAGATTCTTCCCTTATCGATAAGAACAATATCGCTACCTATTTTTTAAAAGCTTAACAATTAAACAAACACTGACTCAAACTTCACACCTCCAAATCTTATTGCCTACCTTCTACTAGTTGGTCCAAGGACGTAATCTTCTTGGAGCCATCAATCGTGTAGATAGTTCTCACTCCCTGGGGCAAATTCACATTGTCGGACAGAGTTCGGGTCAGATCAGCCAGGAGAGCTTCAAAGGACCTGAACCGGTCAGGGGAGATGGCATATACAATCCCTTTGAAATACCGGTCTCCATTACGATAGAAACGAACTTTCTTGGCTTTTTTCTCAGAACTCAGGGTCTGTAGAGTACGGGTTCGGTAAAAGCTGCAGTGGGCACTGTGAGTAGGGCTGGGTAAACCATTTACTCGGGACCCTCTGCCATATCTCTGCGCTTTATCACGCTCATCAAAATGCTCCAGCTCCATATCTCTCCCAAGGGACATCTTGAAGTTCAATCTAAGGGAGATACAAGAGAAAAGAAAAAGTTTGATAAACTTAAGGGATTTTAAGACTTTTGCAGTTGCATCTTCTATACATGGCACTTACAGAGAGCTAACTTTCTAGGCTGAGAAAAATGTTTGAATACAACCATGCTACTTTCACACGCTCATTTTACATGCAAGGCTCCTGCCATGCCATAAAACGAACACTGTAAATTAGACTTTTATACCCCACATTTATGAAACCAAACTGCTGGTGATACACAAACATTAGAACTGTTCGTTCAATGAAAATGAGACAACAAAGTAGAGCTACTGGTAAAAAGGAACAAACACATGAACTATCGACTTTTCCTCATGTTATATTCAGGTGCTATTTGAGCCTAGTTTGATCTTCTAGAAAGTCTCCCCCACTGAACTGTGTGTTTATACTGTTTATATATACAGTATAAACTGTGTTTATACTGTTAAACTGTGATCTCAAGAGATGTTTCAAAAGGGCAGCCAGTTGCCAACCAGTGAGCAATTAAGAACTTTTCAGAGGAATGGATCTGGCAAGCTGGCAATGAGAATCAGGACTATCACTTAGTGGTTCAATCCCACTGTTTAAAAGTCCCTATATATTTCAACCGTTGGTTTCCTTACAGCCTAAGCTTTGTAATACAGTAAACTACTTCTGTTGTCCTTGTGCAAATGCTTTACACACTCTGAACCAACACAAGGGCTCAACCACCATGAAATTAAAGAAAAAATATATTACAGGGAGGCAGGAAACTAGTATTTTTCAATAAGAAAGCTACTTTAGTGCTAGGTAAGACTTGAAAGATGTATTATTAATGTCCTAGGCCTAATATTCAAATTGATTAGGGCTGACTTTTTTTTTTGCCATTACCAAAGGAGTGATATAATGAGTGTCATTGAGCAAATTAGGAATTGCTACCTTCCAGGCTTGCCAGTGAGAAAAACCCATCCTCCCAACCAAAACAATCCCAATTGTTCAATGCTGTTCACAAAATGAGAAGTTCACATCTTTTGAAATTAAATCAAGGGGGCAAATACTTCTGTTCCTTTTTACAGCCAACATAAGACTAAATTCTACAAAGTGCATGTTAATCTTCACAAATAGAAATCACAAAAATAATATCAAAGGAACATTAGGCTAAAACCAAATTTAAAATAAATTTAGGATCCACCTAGACCTGCAGTTGTCTGCAGAACAGCAAAGCACAGTAAGTGTATTTATAGCACAGATAAACAGAACTAATTTAGAAGTGGCCTCTCTCATTGATTTCCAATAAAAAGGCAAAAACCAGCAAACACTAGCTTTGTTGCAAGCACTCAATGATGTGACCATTAAGAAAAAAATATATTCAGACCAGCTGTGAAACATTGGAAGGAAATACAGAAAAGATTACAACTGCTCTTTGGCTTACAGAAATTTGTATTAAACCAATAATTATATAGCTGGGCCCTAATGCTGCAAAGCTGTAGTGGATGGGCTCAGCAACTTCTCAGAGCAACTCATGTACTTGACTAGCACAAGCATTTAAAACTAACCACTAAAATGCAGGGCCCTGGTAGAAATTATTTACCCCATTTTGGTTACAGCTCACACAACTTATTTTGTTAAATTGGCACGGGATCATATGCTCACGTGTATATGCAGGATTTATATTTGTGAATACTTTAAAGGCACCTAAAGTATATGCTGCAGTATATATAAGTGTTTTCTTATAAGCATAATAAAAAGACTGATCTGTGTTTTTCCCATACACATATACATTCCATTTCATCTAAATATACAAGAATGCTTGCTGTGGCATTTCTCTGATGCTTCTCTATAGGTTAAATACAAAATTTAGCTTAGTGGCCGCAGTTTAGGATAAAGACTAAACTGTTCCCATGTTAAAAAATTATGACAATTCTTCTAATTGCATTTCCAAGGCAAACCTGTTATTTTGATTTAAATAATGTCCAATGCACAATTCAGAAACTATAGTCAAAAGCAATGATGTCTGTGCCAAGAAAAATAGATTTTTCTTAGGTCTACTGCTTCCTTTACTCAAATCATCACAAAGATATAAAATTAAAAAAAAAAAAAAGTTCAGATGAAGATGTATACTTTAAGAGGTTTTCAGCATTTCCAATTTTGGATGGGAAAAGGAAGAAGTGCCAGTCACTGCCCTTTCTTCCCTATGCTTACGCTTTAATCAATAATGTCTGTAATTCCAAATTCAGTCCTTCAAAACGGAAATAGAGCTTTCCTTTAACACGACAGTCCTGCTATTTACACAAAAGCGTGTTCAAACCACAAGGTCAGAGCAGACAAAGAAATTCTAAACAATCTGATCCGATCAGATGTTTCCGTTTGGCCGTGAATAAATGTATAGTCAATATACGAGCAGATACAGCAAACGAAGGGACACACCCCTGGAAAATCACCATGCCCAACACTTCACTCCCTGACATCTGTTAAAGAATTACGTATTTATCATACAGGTGTGGGTGAGCCATTTCCATGAAACAACCACACATGCTGATATAGGGAGGAAAAAAGAAAAAAAAACCATAAAGCAGTGAAGTCACTGGGACCCAGCGCACATCACACACACTGGTCACTGGGGGGAGGAGGGGGACTGGGAAACAGATACATGCAGCACCGGATTCACGGAAAAAAA
>WEKX01016072.1:161028-221717 GCA_013390025.1 Pitta sordida
TATAATAAGAGGTAGCGGGGAACCTGTTTGAAATGCCCCCATCCCGCCAGAGGTGCCATCAGGCACCTGAGCGAGCTGCGCGGTGCCCCAGCCGCGGGACACCGGGGAGGCTCCACGCCCGCTGCCGGGGCCGCGCCTGCTGCGGGGAGGGAGGGAGGGAGGGAGGGNAGTTGCCGCAGAAAGCGGCTCCGCTGCCTTTGTTATGCCTCCCCTGGCTGTAGCGCGCTGCTGGGGAGCCCGGACTGCAGCTGCTTCGCTTTTCTTCTGCTGCTGCCGGTTGCAGTGATTTGCATTAGCCCGGCCCTCATTGAAATGCGGCTCTTCACACCAGCCTCTCCCAGGCGCTCTCCAGAGGGCGGCGCCGCCGCCACTGTCCCCCCCTCTCTCTCCCTCCCGCTATTCCAGTGGAGCCCCGGGCAGCCCTCCCTGCCCGCGGTGCTGGGGCAGCCGTGCCGGGACCATCGGTCACGCTCCCTCGGGTGATTTCTGGTCGCACTGCGGATCGCTGCCCGCCCGGCGCCTCTCTCCGCCCCACGGAGCCCCGGCACGCGAGACGTGCCGGGTCGGGAGATGCCTGTGCCCGCGTCAGGGCACACCTTGAGAAGTATTTTGACCAAATGTGTTCAGCTGGCGTTTCCATGAGGTTCACCTGGCCGCGGAGTACTGAAAGCCCGCCCAGCCCTCAAAGCCCCATGACAGGGTTTGGGTGCTGAAGGCGGGATTGATGTGGAATTCAGATATTAAAATCAATAGAGCCATGCTCATTCACACCACTCACTTAATAGCAGCTGACTTTGGAGGTGATGAACATTCATAGTTGCTACCGGTTTTATGCTTAAATTTCCCAGAAGCTCTATTTGCCTGAAGGCATCTCAGGCTTCATCTGGCTGAGTCACTCTTAATGTCCAAGCCCCTCAGATCTTGGGTCACGTTTGCTAAGGCAATCTCCACACAAAAATTCAGCCATAGCTGATACTTTCTTCTCACTGGTGTTGGTTATTCTTCACTTTAATGTGGTTAAGTGGTTAAAATATTCTTGAGGTGAGATCTCAACCTCATCTCTTTTTATGACCAAGTGTCTCGCCTGGTAGATAAGAGGAAGGTTGTGGATGTAGTGCACCTGGAGTTCAGTAAAGCCTTTGACACTGTCTCCCATGGTAAACTCCTGGAGAAGATGGCAGATCATGGCTTGGACAGGAGCATCCTGTGCTGGGTCAGGAACTGGTTGGATAGCCAAGCCCAGAGAGTGGTAGTAAATGGTGCCACATCCAGCTGGGGACCAGTCACTAGTGGCGTCCCCCAGGGATCTGTGTTGGGGTCAGTCCTGTATAGTATCTTTATTGATAATCTTGATGACAAGATTGAGTCCATCATAAACAAGTTTTCAGATGATACCAAGCTCGGAGTAAGTGTTGGTCTGTTGGAGGGTAGGAGGGCCCTGCAGGGGGACCCAGACAGACAGGAGAGATGAGCAGATTCCAATAGGATGAGATTCAACAAGTCCAAGTGCTGGGTTCTATGCTTTGGCCACAACAACCCCATGTAGAGCTATAGACTGGGGACGGAGTAGCTGGAGAATGGGCAGGCCGAAAGAGAGTAGTTGGGAGTGCTAGTGGATAAGAAATATAACATGGGCCAGCAGTGTGCCCAGGTGGCCAAGAAGGCCAATGGCATCCTGGCCTGCCTCAGGAATAACGTGGCCAACAGGACTAGGGAAGTTACCCTTCCCCTATACTCGGCACTGGTCAGACCACACCTTGAGTACTGTGTCCAGTTCTGGACCCCTCAGTTTAAGAAAGATGTTGAGATATTAAGATGTGTTCAGAGAAGGGTGATGAGGATGGTGAAGGGACTGGAGCACAAACCCTATGAGAAGCAACTGAGCGAGCTGGGATTGCTTAGCCTGGAGAAGAGGAGGTTCAGGGGAGACCTTATTGCTATCTATAACTACCTGAAAGGAGGTTGTAGTCAGGAGGGGTGCGATCTCTTCTCTCAGGCAACTGGCGACAGAACAAGAGGCCACAGTCTCAAGCTCCATCAGGGGAGGTTTAGACTTGATATTAGGAAGAAATTCTTCACTGAAAGGGTGATTCCCCCATTGGAATGGGCTGCCCAGGGAGGTGGTGGAGTCACCGTCCCTGGGGGTGTTTAAGAGTAGGCTGGGTGAGGCCTTTAGTGGCATGGTTTAGACGATGGGTTGCTATTGGATTATAGGTCGGACTTGATGATCTCCAAGGTCTCTTCCAATCTTGCCAATACTGTGTGATACTGTGATACTGTGATGTGTTTTGTTATTCGTGCAACCAAGACTTCAACTCTCATCTTGACAGGTAAACAGTCCATGGTCCAGGGGGAAAATGGAAGGGAAAAAACCACCGTCTGTCCCTCTTGTTGAAGCTGCTACACTTTGAAATAATTAAAAATGCATTAGATCAGAGAGAGGGAATTAGTCTATAACCTCGTGGTTATGGGATTCATTTGGGAAGGACAAAAGATGGCTTTGTTTGTCTGTATTACCAACCATTTATATGTTTTATATCCATAAACCCAGACACAATCAGTGGAGCAAGGATTTAAGCCCTGCTCCAGTTCATAGACCTCTAATCGGAATAGAGGCTCCTGCTTAATCTGTCTAAAGGCAAATGAAGCCTTCCATCCACAAAAAATATAAGAGGCTCAAAAGAAGAAGGGGATGGAGTACTCCCTTTCTTTTCATTTTTCCCTAGAATAGTCCACATATAGCCTCTTATGAGATAGGAGATTCCCTAAAGGAGAAAAATTATTTGTTGCTCTGTCTTCATCATCATGGAGGAGTTCTTTGATCATTAAAGTACAGAGTGGAGATAGGAGTCTTCTGACTACAGGATTTTTCCTTATTTTTGAATGGGAAATGAGCACCTAAAACCTTTAGAAAAACCTCTGCTCAAAGGAGTAATAGCATTAGAATACCCAAACATCAAAAATATTCTGAATTCAATATACAACTCTGTCCTCAGCACACTCTTACCACCTAGCTTAATTTTTGTGGGTCTTGTTCTAAGGCACTTAATTCTTCCCCTATGACTAATGGGGTGCAGAGTTACTTTACTGTAACGGTTGCTGTCTTTCAGATGCAAGTTCCCAGAAAATTAGCACCTCCACACTGAGTATTTCCACAGCTACATTGCTTTTTAGGCTATTGTTTTTGAAAATTTCTTGATCTCTGCTTAGCTCTAACAGATATAGTGATATTGGTACTGTTGGTTCACTTGACAGGAGAATGGAAACTAATTGTAAAAGAATTCTGATATTCTTGCAACAGAATTATATTCTTTAAACTACTTCTTTTGTAGGTCAACAATTAAATAAAATATTCATGGCTACCCTAAACTAAAAGGAAAACCGGAAGATCACAAATATTAGAGATGGAAAATACTATCATGGTTCTGGTAAAAGATTGTTCTTTAACATTCTTTAATGCTATTTTGGCTAATTCAATTTAAAATGTGTCTCGTAAAAGGGCTGCTTCTTTCCAAAGGAAACATCTCTTCAAAGTTGAATTCTTCCAATTATAAGGATTTATATTTTTTTTTTGATGATCAGGTTACTGGAAGTTTCTTATGTTTCAACTCATTACTTTAGCTATAGTACTCTGTGCTCACGTACATAATTTATTTCTCCCATTGGTATTTACATCTCTCTTACATGTATTATTTACATCTAGCCTAAGTGTGCAAAATATTTCACAGATGTTCAAGGAAGATCTTAATTCTGATTATATTTTAAAAAATAAGAAAGTACAGTATACATCAATACAAAAGTATAAACCAAATAGGAAAGTGTATTTTAAAATGTGTCATTTTGATCACATAGTTTTGTGTCTAACATGAAGACAAAATAGTGTACAGTCTGATCAGACTTACCACACTTTTCTTTTTAAAGAACTTTAAAATATGCTTTTTTTATACATTTTCAATGTGTTTGTTCTCCACTTAAACAATGCAATTCTAAACAAAGCTTGAATATTTTTTTCATCAATATTTTAATCTAGTCACTCTGTTAACAAAACTTACACATTTGTAGTACCAAATTGTGTTTCCTTGCTGGTCAGACTTTGAAATACTGTGTTTCCTGAGCCCTCTGCAATGCATCTTTATTAACCACAAAACAGTCACTTCCTAATCCCTCTTTAGATAAAATTAGTAACAAGGACTTCTCATCTTGTTATTGTTAATCAAGATTTTCAGATCTAACAGTATTTCAAGGGTGCTTTTCTGAATATTTGTTATGTTTAAGCACCTTTGCCAAAGTAGAACTGAATATAGTTATGTTACCACCCAACGCTCCTGCTGAAGGATGACCAAATGTCTTGGAACATTGTTCTGGGAGCTTCTCTTTAGCTAGCTAACCACTGTGACCCCTAAATTCTTTTCAGAGTCACTGCTTTTCAGGACACTGTCTCCAGTCCCTTAAATGTGACCTATATTCTTTGTTCCTGCTGAATGACCTTGCATTCAGCTGTCTTAAAAAGCATGTTCAAATGATCCTGTCAATTTCCCTACAGAAAAATTGTTTTTTCTTTGCATTATTTAGTGCTTCATGCATTTGATGTCATCTGCAAATTTTACCATCAATGCTGTTAAGTATTTCTTCAGATCACTCATAAATTTACGTAGTAGCACAGGACAGCATTTTTGAAAATGAGGGGCTCAATCCCCCAAGGCAGCAATATCAAGTGTGTGTTTATATCTCATTCCACTTCATGCAAAAGAGGCACTTGGCTCTCAGGACGCCAAGCCAGACCAATGGAACTGGTGCTGGTGCTGTCGTCTATGCCCGGTTCAGCAAAGAGCCTGTGCCAGCTCCCAGCAGGGATCTGAGCAACCAGAGCAGCAGCAGCCAGCTGGGCACTGCAGAGGCCTGGGGTGGGGTGGCAGAGTCCTGGCACTGGCCACACGCTGGGAAAAACTCGCTTATGAAAAGGAACAGAACTCTACAAATCCCTCAAGATTACCCAGGGGATGATGAGTACCTTTTTACAGTTACTTCTGTAGATTTTCCATTTAGCCGTGTTTTAATTAATTATTCTGTGTTACACGTACACTGATTTTGTATAATGCTAATCACTTAATTAGATTGATATACTGCTGCATGTCTGTTGCTTCACAGAAGCATATGTCAATGTAGTCATCTTTAGCAAACATATTGGGAAATTTCACCCAGGAAGCTGCCCTCTTTGACATGCTCATTGTCACTAATTACACAATCACTTTCTATATTGATTGCACCACTTATCAGTCCTTCAGTTGTTTTACCTGCTAGTGATTCCAGCACAGATAGAATTATATAACCAAGGTCACTTTTTTTAATGTTGTTCAAATGTTACCCTAGCTTTATCCACGTTTTAATAATTCCTTAGCATCGAGTTTCTTGAATAGTAACATTAATTGTTAAGGCAAATTAGTAATGATTTTTTTTAAACTGCTTGTGTATATTATTTGCATATTATTTTAGGCAAAAACGTATGACATTCATGATGGGGATGGGACCACATTATGCACACATTATGTCCACATTACTTTCTGAATTGCTATTGGCAATTTCAAGTGTTTACTTCTAATAAACATCCGATCATTTTACTGGGACTAATTTTATTCACTTTTTTTTTTTTTTAATTCCTTTTTCTCCTTAATATGTCTGGC
The DNA here is from genome assembly GCA_013390025.1 of Pitta sordida. Classification (NCBI taxonomy): domain Eukaryota; kingdom Metazoa; phylum Chordata; class Aves; order Passeriformes; family Pittidae; genus Pitta; species Pitta sordida. The sequence goes on from WEKX01016072.1 coordinate 166,710, forward strand.
TGTAAAGTTTCTCACTGATAATTTCTCATGTGTCTGTTGCTTATATTTCACTTGTCCAGACTTACAATAATGAGCAAAAGAGCAGTTTTTGCTACATTACTGCCCTTCTGGATTTCTCTTCAGTGAGCCTGTGTTTAAAACAAGACAATATCCTCTCTACCTGTACAACTGGATTTTCAAATCTGGTAAATTCATTCACTGTTAATGACTTTTTTCCTCATTTATTTGCTATAACTGACTTCTTCAAGAAATGAATTGGTTTAGACTACAGACCAGTTAATTCTCTTTGCATACAGCAGATGTAATTACATATCGATCATTGGATAAAACATTCTGTTCTTAGAGTTATTTCTACATGTTTGTCCACTGGAAAGAAGTCCCATGGTAAAGTGAATGTATTTGGTATTGGGAAATTATCTTATTTCACCTTTTGATATTCCATTGATATTTTAACTATGTCAACAAAAGACCTTCAACATGGTTTGTCAGATGTTTGTCTCTTATTTTTCTTTCAGATATGTTTTGTTGAGATGTTTCAGATGTAATTCTTATTTCAGGTAATATTAAGGACATGTTTAAAGAGCCGTTTTTCAGATTTGATTTGCTTGCCTGTACTGGTTAACAAATTAAACTTAAAATGCTGTCATATGGGATTATTAATATAAAAGAACCAGGTCAAATACTACCTGTGAAATAACTCCATCCATCTCCAAAATATTCTCCATCATCATGTAGTATAGAAAGAGTAAACTGTTCCTACAACCTTTCTCCTTTCCAGGTTGCCAAGAAGCTGAATTAGAATAATTCTGAAGTGCAGATTCTGAATTTTTGCTGGTCTTTGGTTCTAACTAATTAAAGTGAACTTATATTTTTTGCTGGCTGGTAACCTTTAGCAGGAGCATTTTAAATAATTTAGAATATGTATGTTAACAAGAACTTCAACTCAATTTCAGTAGTATTCACATGCTCTAAGATGAAGATTTTGGGACTTTTTCATTTGGAGTGAAATCTGGAATATTTTATTAATATAAATGCAAAAACTATATTTTTGAATGATCTAAGAAGGGCATATGTGGTAGTTTTGCTTCCCAGTGTTTTAAAAGTAAGTTAGAGGGGCTAGGGTTGGGACACAATTTTTACAAATACATATTACTTTTAAAGAGAACCTCTTCCAAAAAGAATTTAGAGGGTGAAATTCTTCACCAGCTATTGGTACTTATGAAGTAAACCCCGAAATATTTTTTTTTTTTGTCATGTGGGTCTTGTCAGACAGGAGAGAGTTGGAACATCACAGTAGCTGAGGCAGGATTTTGTGAGGAGAGGGAAGGATACATCATAGTTCATCCTCAAGTAAGTAATCAGCCAGTGTGTGTCCCAAATCACTAAAGGATGCATGAGAGCCGTAAACAGGAAACAGGGAAAATCTCAGATCATGCAAGGAGGAGAAGATATTAGTGGCCTGGGAGGTGTCTAAAATTTTTATTGAATAGGAGTAGTTTTTTCACCTTCTAGATGCTATTTTTTGTGATGCACTGGCCATATGAGGTTGTCAAGCAGTGTCTGCTGAATTCCACACCTCCTGTTACAATCTGAACCAGATCCTTTGGGCATTTTTCTGAGTGAGGATTTGGAGGCTATCCTGTCACAGATCATTTATGGGTTAGGAGTGTAAGGCAACAGCAGATACTGTAACTAGACTAGACTACCACTCCTCTCCTCATGCAGATGGGGTACTATGGAGGGATGCTGGTCTGCTGCTTACATGGTCTGAAACAGCTCTTTCACTGATGGTCCTTCCATTCAATCACCCCATGACAAAGAGCAGAAGCAGGTAAAATTAATTCCATTGTGTTTAATTAAAGATTCACCTACATTATGGCTGAAAGTAAAATTCTGATTAATTTAGAGGAGATTCAACCTCCAAACTATCATGATATCATTTTAGAGATTTCAGCCTAACTGTCTAATAGCATCAGTGCACGGATAAATAGTGCATACTGTTTTAAGATGCTGAGCAGGAAATAATTTTATCTCCAAATTATTGAAAATACAAGTTCTAGACAAGTACCCTTTAATAACATCTCTATTGATGCTAATTTAGCTATACTTAGCCACCATAAAGTTGTACACTGCAGTAAGTTTCACCAGGTAAAATCCAAACAAAATGATCACTAAAGAAAAACAAAGGTAAATATACAGGCAGTAATAGTTTTGGGTCTGATAGAGAGGAGTGTTTAAATAAGGAGTGTTTTACTGAAGGAGTAATTGTGACTCTTGTGGTAACATGGATCAAGGTAAAATCAGACCAATCAGACAGTTCCACAGTCATCAGAGATTATGTCAGAGATGCATAGATAACAAAATTAGTACACAAAAAGGAAAAAGAATCACAGAATCACAGAATAAAATAGGTTGGAATAGACCTCTGAGATCATCAAGTCCAACCTTTGACCTAACACCACCTTCTCAACTAGACAAGGGCACTCAGTGCCACACCCAGCCTCTTCTTAAGTTCCCCATAGACAGTTTCTCCACCTCCTTCCTGTGCAGCCCATTCCAGTGCCCAATTACTCTCTCTGTGAAGAACTTCTTCCTAATGTCTAATCTAAACTTCCCTGGTGCAGTTTAAGCTGTGCCCTCTTGTCCTACTGCTGGTTTCCTGGGAGATCAATCCCCACCTGGCCACAACCTCCTTTCAGGCAGTTGTAGAGAATGATAAGGTCACCCCTGAGCCTCCTCTTCCCCAGGCTAAACATTCCCAGCTCCCTCAGCTGCTCCTCACAGGACCTGTGCTCCAGTCCCTTCACCAGCCTTGTTGCCCTTCCTTGGACACACTCCAGTACCCCAACATCCTTCCAAAATTGAGGGGCCAAGAACTGAACACAGTACTCAAGGTGTGTATAGGGCCATCAGTGCCATAGGCCTTCTTAGCCACCTGGACACACTGCTGGCTCATGTTGTTTCCTGTCAATCAGAACCCACAGATCCCTTTCTGACTGGCTGATCTCCGGCCACTCTGTCCCCAGCCTGTAGTGCTGCATGGGGTTGCTGTGGCCAAAGTGCAGGACCCAGCACTTGGTCTTGCTGTATCTTGCCTTTGGGTTTGGCTCATTGACGAGGTTTGAGGCAAATTGGGGCTGAGCCAAAGAAAAAAACAAAAATAAACCACCCTTCCCCCTCACCAGGTTCGGAAAAACAAGGAAAGTGTGAAAAGTACAAACTATTTACTTTAGTAAACAGACAAGTTAAGATACTACAGTATTAAACAACAAAACCTGAGATATCCCACAAGTCCTATGATGTAAAGAGTCCTGTGATGTGGAAAGTCCTGAATGTGAAGAGTCCTGNCCAAAAATTTATTTTTTTTCTCTTCAACTGCCACTTCTCAGTTTTGGGATTTTTTTTTCCTTGTCTTCTGGATAGAGAGAGAAAATGACCTTGGTGTTGCTAAGGACCAGTATCTGCAACAAAATGCCTCATAAACTGAAGTCAAACCACAAAGATATGGAATATATACACACCACTCTAGGACACTCATCTATCCAGTCTCTTCAGGTCCCTCTGTAAAGCCCTCTTACCTTCCAGAAGATTGACGCTAATGAATGAAAGTGTATTTGAGATAAACTAAACAGCCTGTAAATGGAGAAGGCAAATAAATGTAACTGATAGTTATGTTTCTCACCTTCCCCTGAAGAAAGAATTTAAATGCCTAAAACTGGACTTAGACTTTAAAAATCTAAATGGGAACCTAAAATTGGCCTGACACATTACCCTACTGGACAGTTCCGGATACTAGAACTAGACTAGAATTACCCAAAATTTCACTAAAAACTTGACCTTGAAAAGTCATCAGCCAGTCATAATGACAATGACCTGGAATGATTCAAACTAAATATCTTTAATGGTGAGGCTCTTTTAGAATTACATGTTAGAAAATGTAAGGCAAAAGTTCTGGGATTTGGTAGATTGATGTTTTATGAAATTTTACAATTCTTTGGATTGTCAGCTCAGTCCTTTGGTAAGAAAGAAGGTAATTGTCATCTATATGGTAACTACGTTTGTGTGGGGAAACTAATGAGGTTTAGAAGGGAATAGGGGATCTGGCTGATAATTCCTTTTCTGCTTGTCCCCATGATTACATTTTGAAGGTTTAGGTGCAGTCCATGTGAAATATATTTACATATAGTCTTAAATATGAATTTTGATAAAAAAGAGGCTATTGCCATTAATTGCCATAAAGAACTCATAGACAAATCTTACCATTACATTCAAACCATTGTTGACAGGAAGGAAAGTAGTATTAAGAAAGTTAATCCACATGCTCTTAGATAGCAACAAAGTAAAACCTAATTTACCATGAAAGTAGAATTCAGTCCTCTGTTTTAAAGAAGTAATTAATTTTGCTTTAGTATTTAGCATAAAATATCCGTTGAAAATCTGTGAAGGGCTATTTTACATAAAAAGAATTACACCTCATGATTGGTGTAATGCATGATTTAAGTTTATGAAGTTTCAGTAAAGAATTTATTGTAGAAAACCAGCATTTCTTTAGGTGTTAACAATTAATTGATGTTATTGCAGTAGTTAGTGATATTAAATTTTGTATTTTCTTTCCTCCTTTTTAGGTGGTGTAGGCTTAGGGGAAAATCCCTCCAAACAATTATTACAGAATCACAGAATTAGTAAGGTTTGAAAAGACCATAGAGATTATTGAGTCCAACCTATCACCTATGACCTGTTACTTAACTAACACACCATCTTACCAATAACACACTATCCTATTATCTAGGTCATGCTACTAAGTACATCATCCAACCTTTTCTTAAACACCTTTAGGGACGGCGACTCCACCCCCTCTTGGGCAGCCCATTCCACTGAGAGATCACCCTCTCTGTGAAAAAGTTCCTCCTAATGTCAAGTCTAATCTCCCCTGATGCAGTTTAAGACTGTCCTCTCGTTCTATCACTCGTAGCCAGAGAGAAGGGACCGCCCACCACCTGGCTACAACTCCCTTTCAGGAAGTTGTAGAGAGCGATAAAGTCTCTCCTCAGTGTCCTCTTTTCCAGGCTAAACAACCCCAACTCTCCCAGTCGTTACTCATAGGGCTTATGTTCCAGCCCATTCGCCATCCTTGTCACCCTTCTCTGGACACGCTCGAGGATCTCAACATTACTCTGCATCTGCCTTTATTTATCCTCCACGGAATCTCACAATTCTCCTATTTCCCAATCAGTTTCAGGGCTGAAGTATTCAATCATCCACGGCTTACTGAAAAGGTTGGATGAGTTTGAGTACCTCTGTTATTCTGTATCCAGTAGACCTGTGAAGTGTCACACAATTACATAGATCCTGCCTCTCCTCTTTTGCTGTGTCTGTACCTCATGCATCCATGCAGTGTAGCACTTTGCTTTCCTAGTCTGATTATCATGTTCCTCAGGCAATATCCTAGCTCTGCAGTTACTTCCTCCCTCTGCTCAATCACATGCTATAAGGTGCTAGACACATCCCACACCATACACTGTTCTGTAGTTCTCTCTCAAGCACAGAAGAAGATAATTAAGGAATGTATGAAGATGTGCATCCTTGTTAAAAACAAAGTATGGCCTACTTTTCAAAGAAATAAAGCTTCTAGAAAGATTCAACAATCTAGATATGTTCTTATTACTTTAAGTCATACAATTTTGTGATGATAATTATGAAGCCTTGGTTTTATCCAAATATACTGGAAGTGTTGACTATGTCTCAGTTTTGTCCTTGCAAACTTGTTTTTGCCTCTTAAGTCTTATAGGATCCTCTTTGCTATCATTCTTTCAGCTGGGTTCTCAAGCTATGGCTCTTCTGGCCTTGTCTTCTCAACAAGAGTCTTCAGGACCTAGGGCTGTGGTCATTGACCCTTATAGCTTGTATGTTTGTTAACTTGTATGTTTGTTTGTTAACTTGTATGTTTGAGGTAACTTCTTTTCTTCCTGTTTCCCCAGGCACAGTGATGTCAGATCACTCTAAATACAGCAAACATCCCATTAACCAAGCAATACACATAATCTCTCTCAGAACAGCACTAAATTTAACATGGCCATTAAAAAAATATTGTTAGGGATTCATCTGATGGACCTGCTACTATTCCGCTACGTACAAAATAAAAAAAAATAGCACACTGTCTTAATTATGCCAAATAATTATGAGTTAGTCAGAGACTCTTAGGATACATTTACTCCAGAAACTGAGGGGATCTTATGAAAAGGGGAGGGAATTAAAATGGAGTTGATAATAAAGCTGAGATTTTCCTTACTATGCATGTTACCATGTCAACCTGTGTTATGCAGCATCACATTTGAGATCGATTCAAGACCCCTTCAAAAGCTTAGCAACTAACCAGGATATTATAGATGGATTTTCAGCTGATTTTGACATCTTTTGCATGATAAATGCTACTTAACCACATTCTTTTCCTGGTTTAATATCAACTACAACTGAGCAAATGTTTAATTATATCCATGCAGATGGTTTATTATGTAAGAGATAATTACTTGTCCCACTTTGAAAGTACTAAACTGTGCAGAAAACATGAGGCTCAATCATTTTAAGATAGCAGATAACTTAATATAAAGTATTATTTCTTGCACATAGCAGAGAAAAACATGAAACCTCCACATCCTGTATGTGATGAGTTTTGGATTGTTTAACAAAGATTCTTTTAAGTTATTGTATGAATATTTCCTCTGTCCTAGTTTTACTCTTAACATCAGCATAGCTTTCCACTGCTGTCTGGCAGCGGCCTAAAGCCTTTGATTGAAAACTAAACCAATGTAGAATTTGACAGCTAATCTTTCAGAAAATTCACTTTTCTTTATTCTTAGGTACTTAAATATATATAATGTCTTCATAATTTAAAATACCTTACATATGTTATGCAAAAATAATTGTTCCCAGAGCAGCAGAATGAATGGAGTTCAGTCAGTTCCACATCTCGCCTCTATTGATTCTTCGATAGCCAATGATGAGTGAGCTTCTTAATCTTTTCCTCAGCACAAACAGAGCAACCCTTTCTCTCTAGCCAGCTGGCTCATTTCAGAACATGTTAAGGAATTTAACGTAGTTGAGCTCTCTCCTCTTTTCCAATTTGATTACAGCTTCCAGTGTCTGTGGATGATCAGGAGGCAGCTGATGGATTTGCTCATCAATGACAGGAGACTGGCAGTGTTCCACCAGAGAGTGTGAAGAGTCTCTGTGGCAGAATGGATGGTCCACACCTTGGCACTGCCAAAACCATACTGAAAATCCAGGTAGGCACTCAGTTTGACAGAATGGGCTGTATACTTTAGAGGAGCTAATCTTTAATTGATAATTACCTGAATTTTCTGCATTTCATATTGTTAGCTAAAGCAGTGCTGAAAACCTCTGTCTCAGCAAATGTCTGACAGACAGATCCATTTATGCAATCTATGTATGTTCCTTGGGCAGCTCAGCATGTTCGCCAAACACCCATAATCTCAGCAAGAAAATAGTCTTCTTATGCTACTTCATATTTCAGAATGAAGTAGTACGTACTATACAGAATAATCTACACATCCCTCTGGCTGATTTATGTCACATTTGCAGGCAGACAGCATGCAGGAGCATAACCATACTGTCCACTTACTGGTTACTCAAAGATGTAATTCCTAGACTATCGTTTCCAGGGATCCCATATTTTATCTAATGCCTGGTGATGCTGGATACAGAAATAGTCCAGCAGAGAGTGGATATCTGAGCCCAGGAGAAACCTGGACTGTACTCTGTTTCCTCCTCTTTCTTTGGAAAATGGAAATACGGAGCAAACGGGAGAACGAAGTAAAGGGCAAAGGTAGATTCGAAAGAAAGACAAAATCAGAATCATAATTACTTTTCATTTGTGTGAATAGTTTTGCAAAATGTACCTGTAGAAAAATTTGTGCTTTTGGCAGGCTTATGAGATAAAAATAATATTGTTAGAAGTGAGGCTAAAGTGCATAGTAAGATGAATCTTAGAATACCTGGGATGAAATATTCTTTTTCCTTCTTTCTCAGTCAAGAGGGATTGCTTTATTGTTGCTGGACATATATAGTGAGTCCTTCAGCTTCCCCATGGCCACATAATGTATATTGCAAAGCTGGCAGAATTGCCCTAGATTCTGCACCTTTTCTGTGGTTCTGTCTGTGTAAGAAGCCATGAAAGCTGCAGGAAACAACATTGTAATAGTGGTTTTCCTGAACTCCCTGTGGAGTTTTTGGTGTTCGTACCTTTTCATTCTGAAGCTAGAGAAGAGACACAAAGCTTCTGGGTGAGAAAGGATAAAACAAGCACAAAGCTGCTGGAAGAAAAAAGGAGGAAACAAAGTAAAGATAGACCTTTAAAATGTATGCTGGAGGTATTATTACTGTGTCTGTCTGATGATAATATGTGTGTAAAAAGACACTGGTCCAATCAGTAGGAATGTGTGCTCTTATGTATATCTGCTGTCACATGCTCTCACAGCTATCTGCAAGCTAAAATGAAAATTCTGATCATGGGTTTTAAAGAGCACTAATTACCACTCATGTGGGTCAGTCCCATTTATATTTCACAGTGTGCAAACTTAAAACAACAAGGTGCAGTGTGTCTTCCAAACTCAAGAAAATCAAGTTTATGAGATGATAACCTAAACAAATTATGTATATGATTATTTTCTTATAAGCCAGTATGGCTTAAAATCTCTCTCTTGGGTACACAAGGAGTCCTGACACATTTTCCCACTAGTAGAATCCAGTAAAACAAAAGCAGAACAGGTATATCAGTGAATTTATGAAAAGTTAGATATGCCTATGTGTTGAGAATTGAAGGACTGCATAGCTATACAGCACAGAGAGGGTGATTGCCATGTGGCAGCTGCAAGGAAGAAATAGGGTTGGATGTTGGGAACTGAGGGGGAGAATAGTTATGTAAAGATGAAAGACAAGATACTGCCTACAAGCCTGATATAAGAAGATATACTTTAGGGAAAATCAGTCATCACAGAATCACAGAATCACAGAATCAGTAAGGTTGGAAAAGACCTTAGAGATCATCGAGTCCAACCTATCACCTATTACCTAACCTAGCCAAACCTGTTACCTAACCTGTTGCCATCCTGCTACCAACACACCATCCTACCTATAACACACTACCCTAATATCTAGGTCATGCCACCAAGTACATCATCCAACCTTTTCTTAAACACCTCTAGGGATGGTGACTCCACCACCTCCTTGGGCAGCCCATTCCACTGAGAGATCACCCTCTCTGTGAAAAAGTTCCTTCTAATGTCAAGTCTAAATCTCCCCTGACGCAGTTTAAGACTGTGTCCTCTTGTTCTATCACTTGTAGCCAGAGTGAAGAGACCGACCCACACCGGGCTACACCTCCCTTTCAGGTAGTTGTAGAGAGCGATAAGGTCTCCCCTCAGCCTCCTCTTCTCCAGGCTGAACAATCCCAGCTCTCTCAGTCGCTCCTCATAGGGCTTGTGGTCCAGCCCCTTCACCATCTTTGTCGCCCTTCTCTGAACCCTCTAAAGGATCTCAACATCCCTCTTAAACTGAGGAGCCCAGAACTGGACACAGTACTCAAGGTGTGGTCTAACCAGTGCCGAGTACAGGCAATAATGAGAGATAAACAGGAAAAGAAAAGGACATGTACACACATGTACACAGTGCAAAATAGGACAAGGAAGGTTAACTGTTTAATGTTTTTACAGATCCTCTTCTATAGTATATTCTAGTCTCTGTTCTTCTTGTAAGTTTCTTATATATATTTTCTTTTTTTCTTGGATACAAGAATGAACTAAAATTCAAACAAAAGCAAACTGTCCTGTTTGAAAGTTTTTATTTTGTTTTGTTTTGAAATTGAAATATGATACAGCATCCTTAAAGGGAATTTAGTCTATCCCAAGCAATCATAAATCTACCTCCCAAGCAATCATAAATCTACCTATAACATAAATAACATAGCTGCCGCTTGAGAGGTACAGTGCATTGGTTTCTCCGACTTTCATTTGAAAATATTTTATACGGTGTAATTTGCACAATACTTGCAAGCATATGCTTCCTATCTTAACAGTGTTAAAGAAAATACTGCCATTTATTTTGTGATTCATTATATTGCAGAGGTGTCCCTTTCCATGTGGCTGTAATACAAATGGCATATGAGTAATCCCTGAAAGCTGAGAGGGGAGTTAATGGGCCATTGGGTATAAAATACTTTTTTTCTTCTTATTTCCAGTTCATGTTGTATTCAGAGAGTTCTTACTCCTGCAATTATTAGGTTATGTGTTAATGCTATTAAGGTATTTAAAAAATTATCAGTTCTATCTTACTAAGAATTTGGAAACTGGTATTATTTCTTAATCAGACCAGTAGGCTGTGGAAATAAGTACTGTGTGATAATGGGAGAGGGGGTATGTCTGCACGTTCATCTCTGCCTCTCCCTACTAAGCACTCTGGAAACCCTGCTGTGACATAATGCCCAGGCATTAGAAGAGGGAACATAGCTGTGTCTTGTCATGACCAGCAGAAGGAAAACCCTTTACCCTTTTGGTGACACAGTTCTGAGTTAAAGGACTTAGTACAGAATCATGATACCAGGTCTGCCTCAAGTGATGACAGACAGAATCTTCTCAGATTAGTTTCTACTGTGAATCCTCCTAAAGCTTTAATACTAAAGTTTGTCCTTCACCCTACTGTGCCTCTGTGGTCCTCAGATACTGTTTAATTGTCTCTTTTGCTTCTCTCATCCAGGGAGAATATATCAGTGAAGTATTTCTATGTATCCTTGATGGCAAGATCAAAGAGTCTCTGCTGCCTTCTTTGCAGACATAGGTCTGCAATAAAATGCAATAAAATGAAGAAAAGTTATGATAGGTTCTGAATATTGTCTTACTTTACCCAAAGGGGCCAAAAGAAAACTAAGTGGGAAATGAAAATTCCCACTCCATTCCTAAGGGGTTTTGTTACAGTATTTGGCTATGAAATTGCAAGGACTGGATGAGTTTGTCTGCAATTGCGTTGCAGATTTCTACGAAGTATCTTTCGAAGATCTTTGCTGAATATTTGCTTTCTGAGATTGGTTTTGAAAGAGAGGTGAGGAGATGTGTTTAATGCTTTAAGTTAATGTCTAACATTTCATGTTTTGATCTCAGCTGCAAAAAGGTATCATGAGACTGAAGATGTCAGGAAAGTAGTATTTATCTTGATCACATTAATTGTAAAATAAAATCAGTCAATTATCTTTAGATTTGAAGCATCTTGCTCGATAACTACACAGATACTGATGTTTCGTCTTTAGCAAGAGATAGAAAGACTGCTTAGGTGGAGAGTCTGTATCACAAAGAGGTTTGTTTTCTAAAAGTAAACAAAAAAGCAGTTTCTAAATTACTAGAAAGACAAAGAGAACAAATATTAAAGGAGTGAGATGTAGAAGACGTCCAAAAGAAGAGCTGAGCATGGGTAACCTAGGCTGACTAATACAGGACAGATAATGCAATTATTATCAAAATAAACCCAGAATTATGAGTTAGTAGTACATTCAGCTATATGCTGATTGAAGCATACACTTAAGCCTCCTAGAAATCAGTAAACCTAAGTACTCACTTAAATCTCTTCGTTTAATTAAATTGTAACAATCATGGAGTTTTACTTAGTTTAGAAATAACTTAAAATAGTGTGTATGCCTAGTAGTTTTTAGAAAGTGCTAGGGATTGAAAAATAAGTGTAATTACATAAGGAAAGCTTATATGTGCTGCTCAAAACAGTGAGACCAGGTCTCATGAATGAACTCAGCTTCTCTGAGGCATAGCCAAGTTTGCAGAGCTGAAAAGATCTGTCAAGCTGTTCATCTTACGTTTGCATATTTATATTACAGAAGACTCACCCTGATTCAGCACACTGTTAATAGTAGAGCAAAATTCTTAATATTTTCAAGGATTGCAGGAGCAATGGACCTTTGGCATATGAATGAAACCTGGGGATGGATATAGCAAAATGTAGTTTAACTGAACACTATTTCCCAAGATCAAAAAGCATCCATTTTAGTATAGGCAAGTATTATGAACCCAAGGAACCAACTAATAGTCTTCAAAGTCACTGGACTGCAGACATTTGTATTTAGAGATCAAGGTGAAGCAGGCCTGTACTAAGCTGTCATGGTCACTCATACTCTGAACACTGTTTGGGACCCAGTGCAAAAAAGACATGATTACTCACTCACATTCAATGAAACTATTTGCATTAGTAAAGTAATATATATGCCTAAGTGTATGCCAAAGACAGGTATTTAGATTCTCCAAAAGATCTTTGTGGAATCATATACAGTCAAGTGTTTGGATACCTCAGGAAGGTACCGTGAAATACACATGGCACCAAAGCACATGTATTTTGTGCAGGAAGGTGCAGTGGTGGTGAAGTTTTGCTGGGTTGCAACTTTTTACACAATTATGAGTTTGCCATCAGTTGCCTGAAAAATTGGTGAAACTTAGTTTCTTTAGCTGTACCCGCATTGCTGCATGCATTCCCTACAGGGACATCCCTGGCCCCACACTACATAGTGTAGGATGGCTACTCCACACTGCAACTTCCCGGGCTCACACAAGCTGGCTGCATCCACAGTAGCCCTGGCTTCCTCCTCAAGGACCTACATAGTGTTCTGCCCGCTGAGAAATATAATTGGGTTTTAATAGCTTGTCTATTCTAGTTGAAATCATATGAAAAAGTATAAGGATGTTGTTTTAACCTATCAAAAGCAATAATATTTTTATAGCATGAAACAGAAAGCATGTACTATTACTTCATTTGGTGAGACATATAAGGCTGCTTGAGGTAGCAAAGCCTAGTGAGAGTGGGTTAGAAGAATGTAATGCAGGAATTCTAACTTGTGCAGGATAATATCATCTTTGGAGAATGGCTCTTGGCCTGCACTACCCCCAGAACTGCATTTAGACTTTGTTTTGTGGGGAACTAAATGCTTTATCTAAAGGAGTGCTTATTACTGAACTAATGCATAGAATATCCATGATCACAGAGCCAAGATCCAGAAGAGAATTGGGAGACTAAAATATTTGGTAGCTATGAAGTACCTTGAGAATAGGTTATGAATACACAATTTCTCATTAACCATTCAGAGAGCCTAATAGCTCTCTGAAAAAACAAGTCATCTGTGAAAAACAACCATATGAATCTTATTGCTTTTCCTCATTCAACTGCTGCCAAATAAAACCTTTTCTGTTTTACAATCTCTCTTTGACAGTCTCTCTCTAGTATTAAAAATAAATGCATTTAAAAATTATTTTGCTATATACTATTATCAGAGGCTCTGACTTCTAACAAGAAATACAATTTCAAAGAAATCAAACTCAGTCACTTGTTGTAAATTAATTCCAATTTTTTGTATCTTTCCCTTAACATGAGCAACATCATTTGGAATTAATCACATAAGCAGCACATGGGTTATAGGCTTCAGCTTCACTCATTCTGCAATTACAAAAGGCAATCCTTTATCTCCTGTTTTAAGAAGTAAAAAAATTTAATTATTCAGACAAGTAGGTGTGAGAGCAAAAAACAGGTGTGAGATGGCTATTGGGAGATCCACTCTTGACTTAAGTTGAAGCTGTAGAAGACCCAAGGAGTCATAAAGAAGGTGAAAGCGGAAAAACTTGTTTATGCTCCTGGTATCTGAACCCTTTCACATTGCCTGTGCAATGCGCAAAATGAAGTACACATGGGAATATCAAACCAGGTAGCAAAGTTGGGTGAAATGAACATCATCCTAAGTTTTTGGACCTCTGTACATTTTAGGCATGAGCCATGCTGGAGTAGTTCACCTTTGAAGACTGACACTTCCGGACATGCCATGACACAGGGTGTTATGGATATGCACAGAAAGCACGACATGCCAGAGAAAAAGGATATTAGTCAACTTCAAGTGCCTCAATGTTTAGCAGGCAGCTGTATAAGGAGCTGCTGGTGTAAGAATTTCTTGCTCCACATACTCAATGAGAGGAGAAAAGCTACTAAAAAAATCATTGTCATCTATGAGAAAATGAGCAGCAGATTACAGCAGATTACAACAGATTTCAATCTACTGGGTAGATTACAGGGGAAAAGTACTAAAATGCCTTTAACTGCATACCACAGGTGCAGAAACATTGTATTATTTGATAGTCTATTTCATTATTATGTAAAAAAATTAAATAAAAAAGTCTTCAGGCTCAGGAACGTTTAAATATTAATATTTCCTGGCATAATAGAGCTGTGATCTTATTATTAAAAGTTCACTTTTTACAAAATAGGTTTTATGAATGAAGAGCAAATCTACTTCACATATTTCAAAGTTACTGAAAATTTATATCTTAATGGAAGCTCTTTTAATCTAATTGACTTTTTTAGCAGAACAAGGCCTCATCAGTAAAAACCATTTTTAATAAAGGGAAGTTCTACTACACTTTCTTCAGAAACTAGTAGAGTACTATATAAAATTCTCTATTTTAGAAACTGAAATGTATGGGTTTAGTATGCTAGGTGATACCAGAAAAAGTTTCAAGGGATAATTGATTTGTTTCAGTAGAGCTCTAAACCAAGTTCAGTTAGAACAAGCAACATTTATAGAAAACAACATTGAGAGAATTCAGTTTCATGGCCAAAATTAGTATGTATTACACAACACCTTGTGAACTTCCATGCTATTAAGAACTGCTTGAAAATTATGCATTCCATAGATTAAACCGCAGGTAAATCAAGCTGTTCCTGGACAACACAAAAATAATTTGAACAGTTAGTTGCTCAAGTCAGATTTTTGTTTCTCAGTAACTCAGATCTATGATAATGTGGTCCCACAGAGAAAAGAACAGTTTCACCTTTGTAAAGGAAGATCTATAAACAATAGCCTTGTTACATTATTTATTTTAAGTATTACACAGTAAGAGCTTACCAAGTCACACACATCAATCTGGCTGAGCTACATCAGTCTGAATTTGGCCCATTACATTTGTCGAATGCCCTATGCATGTTTGACCCTGTAACATGCACTTTCAAGTTGGTGGCATAACAAGGATAAAAAAATAGTTGGATAACTAATTAATATTTGGAAAGCACTTGTGCATTCCAGATGCTCAGGTTGTACAAAACAATTTAAATTTAATGTTTAGTGCAACAGGCCAATTGTCTGAACTGGAAATAAACCAGGAAAATTTTACTTTTTTAAAGAATTTTTTCAGCAAAACAGTGATTGTATGTATCATTTTCATCACACAAATCTTAAAAAAAGCCTATGAGAAGTATGTAAAAGCTTTGAAAAGCATGAAGAGGACAGAAAGAAAATACAAAATAAACTGGGCAACAAAGTTTTCATTTGAATAAAATGTCTCACAATACCTAAGACAATAGAGGGTAGGTCTTTTTTTACAGTCTCAGATAAGCATCCCATTCAAGAGTAGCTCTTTGAGAACATCCTGACAATTCTGTTTTCAGACAGGGACTCCATGTAGGAGAAATTAAAAGAAATCTTAATATTGCTGACTATGGTCTACAATATTGCAGCAATAAAAGATCTAAAAAGTCCTTTTAAAATGTCACAAGGAACAGATCTGCTCACTGGTATTGCATCCACATGGGCTGGAAGATGACAGATGCATAAGCACGCTGTATATCCATAACACCCACATAACTTTCATGACTGATGTAACTGAATTGCCTTATTTATATACTAAAAGGTAGGCAAGGCAAGGCAAGGCCAAAGAAAAAGCATGGCCATTCAACTGTGTTCATGAATTTAAGCAAACAGATTTAAAAATGCAGATAGTTCAGATTAGCATTTCATCCTGTGTTCTAGGCAGAAAGAATCACAGAATCACTGAATATTCTGAGTTGGAAAGGACCCACAAGGATCATTGAGTCCAACTCCCAAGTGAATGGCCCATACAGGGATGGAACCCATAACTTTGGTGTTATTAGCACCATGCTTTAACCATCTGAGCTAACAGTCTTCTGTGCCCTTCTGACCGATGGGATCATTTTCACAGGATTCAGTAGTGACAACATTCTATGTATTTGTAAACTATCTTCAAATTCCATTTCTGTCTCTAACTGTGCATGAATCTGCGAATTCCTCACAACAGCACTGACAGTTTACAGGCACTATAGTAAGCCAAACTAATTAAGAAATGTTTTATTTCTTCATCTGGATACTTAGTCATTTTAGACACCTAATAGCTTTTAGGCATGTCACAATTTCTCAGCCAAAACAGTTAAGGCTTTCATCACAGGAAGATGAAATCTTAGCAAATATTTATCTTTCATTTAAAACTTCTATGTGATTATTTGCTACACACAATACACTTTTATAAGTCAATTGAGTTAGTGTCTTTATTACATCCAACTCCTATTTTGACAATGCACAAGAACTATGTGAAATTTTTTCAGATCGATATTCAATTTGGTGTGTCAGACTGATTAGTGGTTGTTACTATGATTTCATGTTCCAGCACTGAGCTCAATTGTTTTCATGTTCATTGTATGTATTATTTTACAGTAAGGCCTCAGAGACTTTTTTGCTGCTGAAAGTCTCTTGCAAATTCATTCTGCTTTAACTGGACGACAGGATATCAGCAGGGGATGACTAAAAACCAGCAATAACAAAAAACTGTTTCCCTCTAGGAGACTCAGACTCAGCTGGAATGCAGACATCTTGTTGAATGGGAAAGAATTTTTAATTATACAGAAAGAATAACCGAATAAAAGAGAAAATGTAAATAATTAACAACTGACTTCACCCAACAACAGCAACAATTCATCTTGATTATTTTCAAACAAAAAGTAATTATAATATTTCAGAGTATTAACAATAAACTACTTTTTCCTAGAATAAAACACCCAAATGTGATTATGTCACTCAAACTTTTGTAAAGGGAAGAAAATCATCTGATTGTTCTTATGCATATTCTGATGGTCATGGAAATGTCAGTCTTCACACACATAACTGATGTTTG
Source organism: Pitta sordida (assembly GCA_013390025.1). Lineage (NCBI taxonomy): Eukaryota > Metazoa > Chordata > Aves > Passeriformes > Pittidae > Pitta > Pitta sordida. The sequence continues at coordinate 183,716 of WEKX01016072.1, forward strand.
AAATTCTTCAGCATTGGAAGGAAGAGGGAAGAAAAATGCCTCAATAGGCTGCCCTCACTGTAATCACATGCATTTGTAAACTAATGGTACTATCCCAATTTGAAGAAGTTGAAGACCTACATCCAGAACAGAAAATAATCAAGGAAACAGGACAACAGCTGTTAGAACTCTAAGAGCAAACAGACTGCCATTGGCCAAAGCAAAGGACACAAAACAAAGGCAAGAAATTCTGAACTTCAGTATGAGCCGGCACATTGATGGTGAATGTAATTTCTAATAAAACTGGTTCTTCAAGATGAACCAAGCCTGTCAAAGTTCAAGAAGCATTTGAACAACATTCCAAGGCATATGACAATGACACGTCAGATATTATTATTGGGGCTCTTCTTTGTAGGACTATGGATTGGACTTCAATGATCCCTGTGGACTGCTTAGAAGGGAACTCAGGACAGCTGTGATTCCATGAAACTGGGTAGACCTCTAGGTTTCCTTTGAAAAACTCAAACCATATCAGCTAGAAAACTGTCAAAGAGAACTAAGGTAAGCTTCATAGAAAATCACTGTGGGAACCCAAATTCTGCACTGACATTAGGGATAGTGAAAGTGAGATTAATTCCATCCTGCAGGACTCCTCTTTTTCTCTTGGTCTAATATGTACATGTCCTTCTGGTACTGAGCAGCCCAAAACTGCATACAATACTCTAGATATGGTCTCACAAGTGCCGAATTCATGGCAAGAATCATTTTTCTGGATATGAAGGCTGATGACCTTCTTTGACACAGGGGTGCACTGTTGGCTTTTGGTCATTTTGGTGCCCTACATGAGACAAATATCTTCAACAAATAGAAAGTCAGTAACTCAGATACAATTTTTTAGTTTATCTTCAGATCCACCATTTTGCTTTGACAGAGCAGCTGTGTAAAGATTTCCTTTTAGGATGAAATCTCAGGCTGAGTAAATTTTCTCAGTTATTTTTTTCAAGCTTCAAGCTTCTTAGATCTGACATTTTCATACTGAAGGCAGACATTTTTACTCATGAGCCTGATATCTGTTCTCCTTTGTGACACTTAGCTTTATTTACAGCCTCTAGGCATGGAAAGCTACAAACCATTTCAGGAAAACGAGTTACTGTACTAGTATTTCACAGTTATTCAGGTATTACTGGTAAAATATATTGCTTTCAAGTTCTCCATGGACCACCAATGATGGTAGTCTAAACAGCCTTTAATGTTCTTGTTGGCATGAATTTTCCTCCTCTGCAAACTAACAGTGATCTGCGTGAAATAATAAAAAAACAAAAGAAGAAAAAAAAGGAAATTATTTTGTTATTGCTCTCATTACTTGCAGCACAGTTTCTCCTGCTGATGGCAAGGGTAATCAAGGTGATTTAAACCCACACATTTGATTCTTAACTGGTATATTAAGAAATGTCAGGAGGCAAGTCCTGAGCTCCTTAATTTAGCTAAACTTCAACTGAAAAAAATATACCTGAACAGTAATTTACAGTGGAGATTAAATGAGGCACACCATAACCATTAATTTAATGAAATTCCAATATTATTTTTAATCTGGCTCACAGCTTATATTTATGTTGGTAATGCCATATATAAACCAAGTTAAAAAAAAAAAAAAATCATGTTTCACCCTGCCCAGATAGCCACACACTTAAGATAACACATCTATATGACAATGTGTTAGGAATTTAATTTTGCAAATTGCAAAATTTGTTTTACCCTGATCAACTCTCTCTATACAGATACATATTTCAAACTGTTCTACAGTGTTTGAAAACACTAACTGGTAAAGATATAAGACTCTTCAAAGGTTAGTGAGAGATAAATTCCCTGCGGAGAACAAGGGATGAGGACAGTCCTTCAGAGACACTGCTGAGACATTTTCAAATTACAAGAGTGGTTGGCAGCATCAGAAGAAGCAGAATTAAGTGATCTTGTAACCTCTTACTCATGCTTCATTTTTGTGCCTAGATCAAGCTTCAGGATAGAGACTGTAAGTTTTTGTTAGCTTTTGTTTGTTATTTCACTTTCACTGATTTCCTGTTGTTAAATAATCCCGAGCAAACTACACACTACACTAGCAAGTATGGCTGTAGTCCATCCTGTGTATATCGTAGCAAGGCATGAACTCTGGTGGAAACATCCCACCTTCTTTTAAGAACTCTTGAGTTGTAGGAGTTCATTCCTGTGGCTTGCCATACTATGAATCAAGCTTGGATTCCCCCTTAGGCCCAGTGATAAGTATGGTCCATCTGTGCTTACAATCTAAAATAAATTAATCCTAACCAGTCATACTTTATCATATCCCTGACAACTGTATCCTCCTCCTCTCACAGAGTGCTTTCACTCAGGAAAATGTGTGTTATCAAAGCTCAACTTGCAAATATGGAAAAACGAGGAGGATCTGCTTTGTACTTCTGCAGGCTTTAAAATCTGCCTGTGAAAGTCGGTGGTGAGGGCTGGAGTCAAGATAATCATTAAGAAAAGCAGCATTCTGGCATAAGAAACTGGATCAGCTCAAGCTCTACTCGCCCACCACCAGAGAAAAGAGTAACTTATGGTCTTTTTAACTGCAACTGCATTATTCCTCTTTCTGTATTCCCATGTTGCTCAGCTGCAGGCTGGTGGGCTGAGCTGATGGGAAAGGGAAGATGGGCACCTGTGAAAAAAAAGATTACAAACCAGCTCAGTCAAAAAAACCTGAAAGCCCAGACCAGGGCTCAAAGCATCTTTAAATTTTATTATTTCTGCTTGTTTGTGAATGGAAAGCTAAAGGTCACTTAAGTCAAATCTACTTTAAGACTCAGGAAGTAGCAGTGCAAACTATTTCTTTGTCTAGGGTATTGTTAATGACTTCCTGCAGTCTTGCATTGCCTCCCTTGTTGGCACATAGCTGCTTTGGCAGATGTGATGAGTGGATAATATCCCTCAGTGGCTGTTGTGTGGTCATTTCTGCTAAATTTCTGAGCACCGTATTCTGGTGTGTTTTCCATCTCATTAGAGAAGTTGATAGATAATCCTGAGACAGAAGTCTGGCCCTGGTTTCTGGAGAGCAAAGCACTGTAAAACATAAACATAAACATACAACTGTCAAAGCTGGTTGTGGGAGTACTTCCAGGTAATTCATACCAGCGTGTCAATGGAATTAGTCTGTGACAGATCTACATATATTTAGTGCCTTTATAATGACACCTATAGCCACATAAACATCACTCAGAAGAACAATGACCCAGGCTATTACAAGATTAAGAAAAATTACTCCTGACAAGGTACACAAGTTATACACTTTCCAAGATCACAGAATCATAGAATCTTAGAATGCTTTGAGTTGGAAGGGACCTTAAATATAATCATTCCAACCCCTCTGCCATAGGCTGATACACCTTCCACTACACCAGGCTGAGCAGAGCCCTGTTCAGTGTGGCCTTGAACACTTCCAGGGGTGGGTCACCCACACCTTCTCCAGGCAACATGTTCCAGCCAGTGCCTCACCACTCTCACAGTAAAAATGTCTTCCTAATATCCAATCTAGATTTACCTTGTTTCAGCTTAAAAGCATTACCTCTTGTCCTATTATGACATGCCTTTGTGAAAAGTCCCTCCCCAGCTGTCATGGAGGCCCCCTTAAGGTATTGGAAGGCAGCTGTAAGGCCTTCCCAGAGCCTTCTCTTCTCCAAGCTGAACAGCCCCAACTGCCTCAGCCTGTCTTTTTGTTCACGTTACAAAGACCCATGTATTGACACTCAGCAGGGAAGAAAAATGATTGAGATACAGATTCCTGACCCACACCTGTCAAGAATATCTTTGTGACATGACACAGGCTGATGGTGATGGAAGCCCAGGCATCAGATGCCTCTTAGAAGTGTTTTCATTTCTTTGAAGTGTTTTTGCAGTGTAGAGATAGGGGGGGGGGAATCCAGTTAAGCACAGAGAAATACTTTTAGGCAGGGTGTAAAATACTGTAAAACATCCTAGAATCAATTCTGAGTGCCTAAGAAACCTTATTTTGGATACAACTTATATAACCAGATAGTATGTACCTGAAGAATTACTAAAACAACATTTCCCATCCTTTATTTACTGCAGGAAATTAAACAGCTGAATATAGTAATGACTCCATTTGTTTTCTAGTTAAAATAATCAGAACAGCTTATATTCCATTTGAAAGCAAGCTGTGTTGCACTTGTTTCTTAATGCATTAACAACACTCACCATCTTGGCTTCTTCTTTTTGGTCGTGGGAAAGCAGCCCAAGCTCTTCTCGAGGAACACAATTCCATTTCACTTCATGTGCCCTGGCTTTGTGCCACACTGAAGGAGTTCAGAGACAAAACTGTTGCATCTCTTGAAAACTAATGCTCATAGAAGTTGAACATTACAACCTCTGGATTAACAAGTTATTGCTGTTATTTTCGTTAATTCATACAGGTATATGTACATATGCACATATGTAATTCATACAGTTTTCAAATTAGGGAGGTGCGTCTAAAAGTACTTTGTCCACTGCTGTAAAAAAAGTAAATATTTAGTATCTAGAATAATTGCTTGTTGCTCCTCTTTTCATGTTCCTCCATGTATTTTACAGCTTTTTTTTCCCTACTCAGCATGATCCAGTTAAATTTTTGTAGTTAAGTCAACCTTAATATATTGTTTACTGTTCTATGTCTTTTACTAACATTCATCTGTAGTGTTTGCTCTTTACACTTTTCATTATTAAATAATGAGACTGTAAAACCAACATTTAGAAACTTTGGCAAAAGAACGGCCAAAATAATTATGAGTTTGAAAGTATTTTAACCTTCATTTTATGTGCTTCATATTGCAGTGACAAATAATAATCTACCAGTGGGAGACCTTCCACTGTGTTGGGGTTTTTCTAGAAATCTTGCCTATTGGAAGTGAAATAAGGTGCTTGCCTCTTTTCCCTAAAAACATGTGGTGGTTTCGAACAAGCCATGTTGATGTGCATGGCAGTTCTGTGGGGAACTCTGCAATGGCAGTTATGGTGTTCGGTTTCCACAATAATTTTCTGCTAACTCAATACTGGAAGTCTGAAAATGCTTCGAAAAAAGACAGGCCTCTGCTTTCACCTTCCCAGAAGCTGGAAGGATGGGGGAGAAAGTGTGTGTGCTATCATTATAGTCATGAAGTTTTTTCTTTCCATCTAGCTAAATGTCAGCCTTTTAAAAGTCCTGCTTAAAGGCTCATTTTAACAACACACATCAAAGGCAGATTCTCAGGTGAGCTGGATGGTGTGGAAAAGTAGACAAAAAAATAATGCCTTACAGACATGGAGAGCACCCAGCTGAGAAACCACACTCCCATGTTAATTGCAAAAGGACTTCAAGAAAAGTTGAGAGTTTAATCTCCGTAAAAGTGCTGCAACAAGAACTGAAAAAAATTTTCATTTCCCTCAGGTTGTGCAAATAACAGCACTGTATGCATATCCAGCAGCCTCTGCCAGCAGGACTCAGTGAGTTTTAAGCTGTATAAGAGGCCCTTTACCAACACAGTTGGTCCTTCTTCCTTAATAACTATATTCCCCTAGAACTACCAGTTTTTTGTCTGATTAAAAAAAAAACCTCAAAGCAAAAATGAGAAGCAAACAGATGGAGGAAAGCATGGACCATAGGCAAGGTTAATTCGGTTGCCAGCTCTTTGAAGAAGATAGCAGAAGGCAGAAAGCAGAGCCATGTCATGTAATTCTTCTGTTGTTTCCTCTGTTTTGCAAAGCATCTTGACAATCTACCAGATACGTGCTGTAGCCATTTTTACACCAGAGGCTTATCTTTATATATCCCTTTTAGAACTATATTTCATAGTGAATGGCAAGACAAACTTAACCTGCTGCTCTTCAAAACAACTTGCAAGCAAAATGGCAAGCTATCACATCATCATTCCCTTAACTTTTCTTTCTGAGCCTCACTTTCACTTTTTTGGGGGGCAGGGGGTGTTGAACTCTCTCAGTGAATGTGGTGCTACCTGACCATTAAATGTCAACCCCCTTTTGAATGGTATTACTGTAAACTCTGCAGCCATATACCATATGTGAATGGCTACTATACATAAGGGAGGGTATATACTGACAGGCTGATTGACATAAGTCAGCCAACTCTTCCAGCTACAGGTTTGAGTCTGCAAGCTGTTTCTTGTGGGTGGATCTCTATGCTTAGATTGAGAAGCCTGCAGAATTTAAACTGAAATCAGCTACAGCTAAGTTAGAAGGCATAAAGTCTTACTTTAAAAGTTATTCAAGTGGAGAACCATTTACAGAATGAAGTCACATTAGATAATATTATTATTACCACTTTCTGTTTGCTCCCAATTATTTTTAACATACAAATGTTCTCTGCATTTATTTTTCATGTGTGTTTGTGTCAGTTTGGGCAATAAGAAGAGGCTTCAATCACTACATCTACCTGGATGAAATCCAAAAATTGAACCATTTATGCTATCTTTTCCTTCAAAGGTTTTGGACAAAGGGAGAGTAGGGGAGCCAGAGATGAGTAGGGAACTAAAAATATTCCCAGTACAGCTGGCAGTTTCATTCAGGCTCATCTCTCTAATCCAAGGGTGTTTGACAATGATTTGGTTATAATAGATGTTCTGTACCATTCTCAGCTAGGTCAAAATAGCAGATTTTGCCTGGTTCTCATGCCAGTAAAGAAAGAAAGATAAAAGGGCACATTACTCCATCAGTTTCTGAAGCAGATTATGACAAATTAATTCAAAATAATTCAAAATATTAATTGAAAATAATGCCCACATCATTCTGCAGAAGAGAGTAGGGATTTCTACTGGTAGCTGTCCTTTTGCCTGTCAATGTGGACTGCTCTGGTTTACCCACTGGAGGGTCCTTCTGCCTACAGAGAAACATTTAGCCTTCAGGAAGGCAGAATGAAAAACACGATAAACTTGCCACGATTTCTCACACTCACTTGGTCTAGACTGGTGGAAGCGGCTGTCACAAAGAGTCAGGATCAGGGGTCTGCTGTGCTGAAGAAGCAGTCCACAGACTGAGCAGCCTGGAGGAAACTAGTCACTGTAGAAATCTGGGTATTCCATCTTGCCGGGTGACCAGCCAATAAACCCAAATAGTCCCATTATTTTGTGTATAAAAATATAAGCATGAATAATTTCCACCATTCATTCAATTTTCTTGTTTCACTTTTCTGATTCAGAAGTCACGGACTCATTTACAGGATTTAAATGGTAATGCCTGTCATGATGAGCTGGAAACACCTCTAGAACATAACAGAATTACAGTGCTTGCAACACCCACAGGAAACAGTTGTCATCCCACAGACAAGTGAGAAATTGAGTCACCATATCATCATCATCTCCTACAGCTCAGCCGAGTGTCCTAATTACAACATCATTCCACATTCAGAATCATCTATGTAAAATGAAGCCTTAAAGGTAAGTGCCCTGCCAGCACAACATGCTATCTCACATTTGAATTACAGACATCTAGGCTGGGTCACAAGATGCAGGATGACCTCAGGAGGTACTGAAGGCCAAAGTAGGGGCTGTTAAAAATGCAACTGATGCAGTGTTTTATCCTGAAGAGAACAGTTCATGGCTACCTCTGTGAACTTTCCACCCAACTATGCAAAGCTCCCTCCTCTGTGTTCACTAGTATGCACACTGACCCAGCACTACATCGGTTTACGGAGCTTTTCTCCCAACCAAAAGAGCTAATTTGATTACTTAATGGCTCTCAGGAAGTAAATTTATAAGTAATCATCTATTTTTAGCACAACCACTTCTCCTTTCAAAAATGTTTTCCCAAGAGCTCAGCTCAGACGAATGTGATGTTGTCCACAGAGCTGTACAGCTTGTCTACCATTCTGTGGATGTTGTCTACCTAGACTTCAGCAAGGCCTTTGACACTGACTCACACTCCTGGAAAATGTGGCAGCCCACAGCTTGACGGGACCCCTCTGCTGGAATAAGAAGTGGCTGGATAGCTGGACTCAGAGAGTGGTGGTGAACGGTGTCACATCCAGTTGGCAGCCAGTCACTAGTGGTGTCCCCCTGGGATCAGTGTTGGGCCCAGTTCTGTTTAATATCTTTATTGATTATCTGGATGAGGGGATTGAGTTCACTATCAGCAAATTTGCAGATGACACTAAGTTGGGAGTGAGTGTTGATCTATTCACAGAATCACAGAATATTATGAGTTGGAAGGGACCCACAAGGATCATCTAGTCCAACTCACCATCTAACACCCGTACAGAGACCGAGAGCACATCCCAGAGCGGTAACACCAACCTAGATGCCTCACAGTCTAGCAGGCCACTCCAAGCCGGAAGGGGCCCAGGATCATCCAGCCCTACACCCCCCAGCTAGACCATGTCACTAAGCTCCTCGTCCAGTCTTCTCTTAAACACCTCCAGGGACGGCGACTCCACCACCTCCCTGGGCAGCCCATTCCAATATGCAATTACTCTATTAGAGGGTAGGAGGGCTCTGCGGAGGGACCTTGACAGGCTGGATAGATGGGGTGAATCCAACAGCATGAGATTTAACAAATCTAGGTGCCAGGTCCTGCACTTTGGCCACAACAACCCTGTGTAGCACTACAGGCTGGGGACAGAGTGGCTGGAGAGCAGCCAGGCAGAAAGGGACATGGGGGTACTGATTGACAGGAAACTGAACATGAGCCACCACTGTGCCCAGGTGGCCAAGAAGGCCAATGGCATCCTGACCTCTATTAGGAACACTGTGGCCAGCAGGACCAGAGAAGTGCTTCTTCCCCTGTATTCAGCACTGGTGAGGTCGCACCTCAAGTGCTGTGTCCAGTTCTGGGCCCCTCAACTCAGGAAGGACATTAAGGTGCTGCAGCAGATCTCTTCCAAGAGGGCAGATATGCTGTACATGCACCCCCAGCTGAGTAAAATTGCACAGGCAATGGTGATGGCAATAGGTAATCCTAGAAAGCAGTACCTGTATTCTTCCATGCTGAAAAAACTGCTTTCAGCAGCTGAAATGGTGCCTTCTACCTGAAAATTCAAAGACAAAACCAAGAATAATAAATATAAGTAATTAAAAGTTATTAAAAAACATTAGTATGAAGTACTTCCCACAGATTTGTTTCCATTTTTAAAATTGAAAATAAAATACATATTTTAGAACAATAAGCATCAACATTTGGTACTGTGTTTCTATTTCTTTCCCAGAACAAACAGTATCTTTATTCCAGAGAAGCTGCAATCTTAGACATGGCACATGTTGTCTACACTGACTTTGATTTCCTACCTTTTCTAGCAAAAAAATCAGCAGTTTTTCTTTAAAACTACCTGCATTACTCAGATTTCTGTTTCCACTACCATTCACCCACAGCGACACCTCAAAGTAACTTTAGATATTAGCATCATTAATGCTTTTACCACAGCCTAGGTTTAAAAACACAGGACAAGAAATATACAAATAGCAAGGGCTTATTTGATAGCAGTATCATGCCTGGAGAGAAAGTCTTCTGGTATTTCTGCACACACTGATGGAGTCTAAACTTATCCTTCCTGAGATTCAGCAGCCTGGCTAATCATCTCATAGATACAAGACTTTCAATATCGCTGCTTTGTTAAAATTGTCAAAATCACAATTTCAGACTCTTAAATATCAGTATTGTTTAAAGTCATCAAAAATGTAGAAGAGCGGGACTGACCTGTTATATTTAAAATACTGATTCTTAGGTGTGGTGGTTTGACCCTGGCTAGATTCACCCACAGCCACTCTCTCACTTCATTCTTCCCCCCCCGCCCCCACCATACAAATGGGAAGAGAGAGGAAAAGGAAAAAAAACAACTGAAGGGGTTTTGCTACAGCAGGAATGAGGACTATTAGAAATCTTTTACTGTCACAGGCAAAACAACATTCCAAGGTGGGGATATAAAGGATAACAAGATCAGAGCTTAACGTGAGAAGTATCATCTTAAAGGCAACCTTCTCCCCCACTCCTCTGTCTCTTACAACAGATACCACGTTCCCCCTTTCGTCCAGGCAACGGGGGACAGAAGTAGGGGAAAACCAAGCAGTCTCACGTCTCTTCTTCAGCAGCCATCTTCTTCTTCCTGCTGTTACTTTTTTTTTCATCCCTTCTTAAATACGTTATCAGAGTCATCTCTATCTCTCCTGATTGGCTTGGCCTTGGCCAGCAGTGGGTCCAGCCAGGAGCTGGCTGGCATTAACTCTGCCAGCTATGAGGGAGGCTTCCACCAACTTCTCGAAGAAAAGCCTTCCCCATAGGCCCTCCCACTACCAGAAAGAAACAGCCACAGCAAACCCAACACATTAGGTAACAACTAAGTGAGATAACTAAGCTGGTAAGTGCATGTCTCTCAGAGATGTACGTATAAAAAATGTTGATTTTCCTGTTGAATGGGTGAAAAGGTTACACAAAATCTCTTCAAAGCAATCCTTATTGAGGAGACCTTTTCCTTTCACTTGATTATGATGACTTTCAATGTTCTTGACACAAACATTTCAGAATCTGAAGTGGTATTATAAAAAAAAAAAAAAGAAAAAAAGCAATGAACATCCTATTTTATTTAATCATTCCAGAAGAGCATTTCCTGTTTGTCAAACACCAAATAAGTCTGAATAAATGTGGAAAACATGTATATTGCAATGTAAATGCAATGACATCAGTGATGCATTTATTTCTACACTGTATAAAACTCCATTAACAAGAAAACATTTAAAGGCTGAAATGTTCTAAAAATATTTTAGGGTTCTGAAATGGAGTATAGTGCAGAATTTTCTGGTTAAGCTGCATTTGATCATGAAGTGGCCAGTAAGTGAAATGGAAGCTCTCCCCACTTGGATTGATTAAGATAAAGAAGAATTGGCAGGAGCTCTCCATCATTCTTAGTCATCATCCTGATGACTGGATCACTGGCTGGCTGGTTTAGGATTCCCCCTTTCAGCATCCGAGTGCTGCGAATTTCATCCTACAATTTTTAACTTTTCCCATGCATAGTACAGAAGGTGTTAACAGCAGATTCCCCTTCTGGAACTTAACATTCAAGCCCTATAGAATTTGGGCCCTCTTTGAATATAGTCTGCAAAGCCCTTTGAAAATCTGGCTCTTAACATAGACATCACATTCTCTATTATCCGGACTCACTTTTTAAGGGTCCAGAAATATACTGGGTACTGTTAGACAGTCTTTGCACAGATATATGGGGCACGTACCTCAGTTATGCTTACATTTGAATGCCAAAAGCATTCAGGTCTACTCTAGAACACCCTTTCTGTCTTTTTTTTTCTTCATGTGAGAAATCTACCAGTCCAATAAACTTGTTAAATTTCATCTCTACAAGTAGATAATGTCCTCAGCAAATCTCTTTTGTTCTGGAGCAGAAGTATATTCCTTGCTTCTGAGCACAGGTTTAGATTTAAAATAGTCCCTCAAAAGTATTTCTTGAGTAAACCTTCCAAAGGCCTTTACAGGGTAATCTTCCTCCTCTCCCTGTTTTGTATCAATGCTAATTCAAATTTGGAGTTTATATGAATACTTGATACTACAACCTTGTTATAATCGTTCTGAACTTTCCCTCAAAACAACTCAACACTTGTATAGATCAATTTTGTCTTTCACTGTATAAATCTATTATTTAGATTTTAGGACATGTTGTTGGGTTGGAGGGTTTTTTGTGTTTGTGTGGAGTTTTGTTGCACATCATGAGAGCATTGCCTGGGAAAGAAGCGGGGTGCTGTTTTTCCTCTGTAGTGTTAGCATATTCTTTTTTCCATTTTTTGTGTCTTTGAGCACAGACTGTTCCATCTTTTGTACTTGGAAATACCATGGCACTGCTCCTAAATAATAGTTCCCTGAGACCAGAGCTACAGTCCATCGAGCTACAATGGAAATTCAAGTAATTTCCAATGAAAGTTTTGATGGTGAGAGAAGAGAGGATACATGGTTCAAAAAGGGTATAGCAGGTACTGCTGCAGCTGGCACTGGCACTAGGAAACAGATGGTCCTGGGAAATTACCAGGCCAGAAAATAATAATTGAACTCTTCTATGGCTCATGCTTGCAGGTGACCAACTTTATTAAAATGAGATGAAGGACTAAGTTTGCAGCACTGTGAAATGCCTACAATGAGAAAGGACATGCTAAAGCCATCAGAGAACAGAAGAATCAGCAATTAAATCAATTAAGTAGTCAGGGGAGACTGCTAGGAGGAGTGAAACAGCTTTTTGCCAAGGTTTTGGGAACATCTGTCCTGAAAACTGGTATAACTGCCCCAACTGAATGCCAGCCCGCGGGTACAGTGTGAAATGCCAGATCTTCGCAGAGGCTTTCACACAAGTCCACAACTCTTCCATCTCTGTGTCCTTCTTAGCCTTTTCAGGAAAGGCTAATTGCAAGAATATCCACATAGTGACAAAATAAGCCAACAATGGAGAATGCTCTGCTATTCTGAACTATGAGATACTGTCCATGCTGGTATCTACCAGTAAAAGCAGGCATGTTGATAAAATTGCTGATTTTTTTTTCTAATTGTGACATGTCTAAAACATGGCTTCCAGTGTGATCTTAACATGAAGCAGGGTCATGGGGAGGACACAGTAAGTGCATGAACCCACCACTGTAAGGTAACTCATACACACATGCTAAAGCTGTAAAACCCAGGCCACCAGTAACAATCTGGGGCATGATAATCCCATAATGAGAAACAGCAGGTGCTAAAGTGCTTAAAGTAAATCACTCTTGCAGTCAGCAAATTGTTATTTATGTCAGCACTACCAATGAGTGCAAATCTGACAGGATGGGCAGCAGCCAGTGACCCCTGATACTGGGGGCTGGGATCTACAAGGGATTCCCGGGCAAGCTGGGATCATTCCACTCTCCCAGCCTGGAGCAGTACAAACCAAAGCAGCAGGGCACTAGGGGCAGCTCCAGACCCAGGCATTGGAATCTTTCTGAGGATATAGACAGCAAAGGCTGGGATGGGACATCTGTCTGCAAGTGGAGATGGCAACTGGGCCCTGTGAGGGAAACCAAGCTCAGCCCCAGCCCAGAATGACTGAGGGATCAAAGCAGAGTCAAATAATTGATCATGGTTTTCCAGTTAGGTTGGAGAGACATATTTTTCTATCTCTATCAACCTTCTTGTTGATTTGGATTGCTAATTCCCACTGCTTGTCCAGGTTAGCATAACTATGGGTACATCAAAACCCACCAGCCACTGGAGAGGCATTAATACAAACTGCGAAACAGCAACAAAGGCAGCAACAAGCATGTTGCTTGACAGCATGACACGGTGTCTTCAGTCTTGATGTTTGGCTGATGTCTGGAGCTGAAAACACAGCACGGATATATGGTCCTCCACTCCTCTTCTCGCCAGCCAGCAAAGAGTGCAGGGCTCTTGCACCCCCCTGAGCCAGGACAGCTGCAGTATCACAGGGGCAGGGTCCATCCTCCTCGTTCAGGTGTAGAGACTGAAGGTTTGGCCTGAGACACACTTTCTAACGGCAGCCTAAGGCAAGGCAAATGATTTCATCCAAACATTTTAATTGTACTTGAACAAATTATTCTTGCCTCAGAAATATATTGTACTAATGAAGTTATGCTGTCAGCTATTGCAAGCCTGGCAGGAATTGCAAACTATTTTAATCCTCCAAGAACACATTTGCCCAGCCAACAATCTGACTTGTCATTAGAAAATTCCTAGCTCAGCTTTTTAAGAGACAAGAACACACAAGAAATTATTGATCACTAGGTTATTGATTCCTATCACAATTCCATCAGATTTCTTCTAAGGTCTTTAGCGAATTGATCTATGGGATGTATTTTCCCACCTGTTTATTGAGAGATCCATAGGCTTTAGGGAGGGCTTTTTAGCATAATGCAGCAGCTTGTTGGCTTGATTTCAAAAGAGCATTGAGCTTGCCATATGTCTTCAAAAGGAAGAAGGAAAAAAAAAAAAGGTAATTTGTCCTTGTAAGTACTGATACAACATGAAAATAGATATGTGGGCCTTGTAAATATGATGCATAAAGAACAGGTCCTGTGTTGTGCACTGGGCTGCTGCAAGAGGAAAAGACCAGCCCAAAGGAGAGCCAAATTGCAGCTCAGTATTGCTTCTTGGGTCAGACCCTCTACTGATCTTGGTCCCTAACCAGAGCAAGAAAAATAAAGACATTTTCAAACTGGATTCAACCTACCTTTTGATATGCTAGACAGGTTATTCTGAATTTGCCATCCTATATTCTCTTCCTAGTTAGTGGAGAGAAATTCAGTTGATGTGTAACCCAATCCATTTTAAGCATCTTTGTTAAAATGAGAGGAACTGCCCTCTCAAGGTGTCTAGGTTTTTTCCTATTGACTGCTCATGGAGCATACAGTGATTAACTCAGACTTAGATGTATGATTTCTAAGGTGCAAGCTGAGATGAATGATTCCCATGCTAATTTTCTTTCTTCTCCTCCTTTTTTTTTAAGATGTCTCAGTATCCTTTTCCTAATCAGCACAGGATGGGTCAAGAGGGTACAGAATTGCTACCTCGTCCTTCCCCCAAAATAACCCTTCAGCTGTGCATGATTTTTCTGGTCACCAGCCTGCATTGCTTCATGACACCACATCATGCCTCAGCAGATTCTCTATGGGGCACTTGCTAGTTGTGTGGAGTGATCAAACAGCTGCAGGGGGAAATGCCTGTTGTACAACAGTGGGTGAGTGAGGCATGTCCTGGAGCTCACATGGGATCCTTCTTTTTTCAGGGCTGATATATTTCTCTTTGACAAGACTTGCACAGCAGGTGGTGTCACTGCTGGATTATGTTCATCGGGAAATGCCCCAGTGTCAATCTTTACTGGTCACTCTTTTCAGTAAGATGCAGCAGCCATAGCTGATAAGTTTCTGCATCAACATAGCACTAACGGTACCCATTCTCTTTGTAATACAAATCTCATTTGATTTAGGTAAGGGTTAATTAGGTTCATTGTGGTTTTGCCAGTGGGTTTCCTTCCAGCACTGGTGTGTTTATCTTTGTATCACTTCTCAGTACAAGAAACATACTATTCTTCCCAATGTACAGATGGTTTCCTGAAGCAGAATTCATCTTCTTGCTGGTAAAAGGGAGAGGTGAGGAAGTTACATGGGAACCAGAGCATAGGAACTTTAGTAGCCTAGAAAGGAGGTCTGGGAGAGTTCTTCCTGTGGGATGTTGCACCATGTTGCTCATAGAACCACGGGGAAAGCCTGGTTGCATCTGCATGCTGCTCCTGTAGAAGTGAGATTATCATCTGGGTTCTACAACGGTCTTAATTTGTAGGTTATGATACAGATTAGCGAAGCACCAGAAAACTGGATTCCAAGCTGTAACCTATAAGGAACTACAAACATCCAATGTTTGTATTTTGGGAAGAGAGGGTTAAACTGATCTGCCAAGTTAAATAAAGTATTGACACCTCCCTATCCATTCTAGAGCTGTCTGACACTAGTGAATAACCTGTATGTAAAGAGATAAACCTGTTGCCATTAGCTATGATATTAATCCATGCATTTTACAACTGCTTCCAGGTAGAGTTAGATCAAAGTATAGTTTATGTTTGACACCAGTCTTGCAGCAACAGCAGATGCTTAATAAGACAGGTTATTTTATTAAATTTATTTATTTTTATTAATTTATTTATTTGCTTATTACTGTGTCCACAGCACATTTGTAAAAAGGCCTGTACAGAATCTTTCTCTACTGGAAATGTATTCAGGGTAAATTACGCACCTCATCATTACCAGTGGAGATGGGATAACATAGCAATCAGGGAAACTGAACTGTACCACCTAATCAGTCTTTATATGGAGAAATAATTAAACTAAGTATTTAAGCAATGAAATGCAGTATCTTGCTTATTATTAATAATATTCTGAGTATGAGGAAGCAAATCACCCAAGTTCTCTGGAGCTTGTGGTTATGCTGCACAATTACATAATAATCAGCCACCCAGTCAAGGCTTATCCACTAAATATTTTCATTTCATTCTGTCATAGAATAATACAGCGGTGCTTTAATGATTCATTAAAAAGAAAAATCATGACTCGTTATCCTCTTAAATCACAAGACTTTATAGGAAAAAAAAGAGAAAGGTGTTTTTTGGGAAATAGGAAACATGTGCTTACCAGCATCTGAGTTTTTGAATTTATATTTTTAAGAAAGAATATGGGTAAATACTTAAAATGCCTAAGTTACCTCAAAATCATGAGTAATCTGAAAACAGTGAAATTACATGAGTAACCACGTAGAGGAAACAGTCTCAGGTGCTGAGTTAGGGTATTGAATTTCCCAGACCACCAATTAAATGCATTTACACACTACAACCAGCAGAGTATCTGGAATTCCAATTACATTCTATGCTGCAGGAAGAATATTGGTCAAACTCAAGCCTTCACTCTCTGATCTTGTCTTCCTAGATGATTACTGTGAGGGATCTAGGTTGGTGTCACCGCTCTGGGATGTGCTCTCGGTCTCTGTATGGGTGTTAGATGGTGAGTTGGACTAGATGATCCTTGTGGGTCCCTTCCAACTCATAATATTCTGTGATTCTGTGATTCTGTGATTAGCTCCATTCAATCACTGACAACTGTCAGCAACTTAGTTTTCCCAGTTTTGTTTTCAGATTCCTTCAGTTTCATGTACGGTGCACAGAGACTTTACAGAAGAGAGAATTTATCTTGCAATGATTGGCAACATTACAAAAGATCTGCCTATTGTGAAATCAGAGGAAAACTGGACATCACTACACTCTCATATCTACTTTAAATACTAAATCTAGCTCTGTGATCCTGTTTTCTATGCCTAAAATAATAGTACATACTACGCTTTGAAGGATTAATTAATCCTAAATGTGCTGAAATATTCAAATAGAAGGTATTCTATAAACCCATGTAACTATTCATTGCTGTAAATGTCAACAAACCACATTTCAAAGGACAACATAATAGCAGTAAGATAAGCCTACACAAGATAAATCCAGGAATTTCAAAACACACATTCACGCAAAACCACTAAACCAAACAAAAAATTCCTACATGGCTTTAGATAGCTAGACCTGCTAAAGTTTTATTCAGATCCAAAGAGATACAGCACTTCTGAAACCAAAAACTATCTTTTTGCTGTTGCCAAAATCTGGAGATGACAAACTTAATCATCAGATTTGTCCTAATTTTCAGAAACGCAGAAAGAAAATGAAATGCCAAGCAATTCAAAGAGAAAGAGTACAGAACTCTAAACACTTTCCACAATAAACATTACAGCTGGACACACAATTAGAATGGTCAGACATGTTCTAGCACTTTATTATCATACTGCTGTGTTTCAAATCCTGAGACTGCTCCTGGCAAACTGAAATAGAATCACAGAATACTCTGAGCTGGAAGGGACACACAAGGATCATCGAGTCCAACTCCCAAGCTAATGCCCATACAGGGGTTGAACCCACAACCCCAGAGCTGTGGACGTAACCCAATTCCCTGTCCCATTGTCCCATTATCTAGACCATGTCAATGAGTTCTTCATCCAGTCTTTTCTTAAACATCATCCAGTCTTTACTTAAACACCTCCAGGGATGGTGACTCCACCATCTCCCTGGGCAGACCATTCCAATGAGGGATCACTCTCTTTGTGAAAAAGCTCTTCCTAACATCCAGTCTAAACCTCCCCTGGCATAGCTGAAGGCCATGTCCGCTTGTTCCAGTGCTGGCCGCCTGTGAGAAGAGATCTACATCCACCTGCCTGCAACCTCCCTTAAGGTAGTTGTAAACAGCAATCAGGTCACCTCTGAGTCTCCTCTTCCCCAGGCTGAACAATCCCAGCTCCCGCAGTCGCTCCCCACAGGGCTTGTTCTCCAGTCCTTTCACCATCCTTGTCGCCCTTCTCTGGACCCTCTCAAGCAGCTCAACATCCTTCTTCAGCTGGGGAGCCCAGAACTGCACACTCAGGATGTGATCTGACCAGGGCCAAGTATAGGGGAAGGATAAGTTCCCTGGTCCTACTGGCCACACTACTCCTGATCCAGGCCAGGATGCCATTGGCCCTCTTAACCACCTGGACACACTATTGGCTCATACGAAGCTTTTTGTCAACCATCACTCCCAAATCCCTCTCCATTTCACCACTCTCCAGCCACTCCTCCCGCAGCCAATAGCGATGCATGGGATTGTTATGTCCAAAGAACCTAGCATTTAGACTTGTTAAATCTCATACTATTAGAATCTGCCCATTTCTCTAGTCTATTGAGGTCCCTCTGAAGGGCCCTTCTACCCTCTGGCAGTTCAACATTTGCCCCCAGCTTGATATCATCTACAAACTTGCTAATGGTGGACTCAATTCCTCCATCCATATCATCAATAAAGATATTAAACAGTATCGGGCCAAGCACTGATCCCCGTGGGACTCCACTAGTGACCAGCCACCAGCTGGATGAGGCACCATTTGCCAACACTCTCTGGGCTCGTCTATGCAACCAATTCCTAACCCAACACAGAAGGCTCCCATCCAGTCCACGCTCTGAGAGTTTCTTCTGGAGCTTACCTTGGGAAACCATGTCGAAGGCTTTACTAAGATTCAAATACACAACATCCACAGCCTTTCTATTGTCAACCAGGTGCATCAAGAGGATATAGTCTGCTCTTCTCCTCAGGTCATTACTGCACCACACTGTACCAATAAAGGTATCTTTTTTAGGCTTTAAAAAAGTCTCTTTTTAAGCCCTTAGTGAGGACTACTACCCATGAGAGAGGCATCCAAATCTCCTGTTGTGAATAAATGCTTTTCTGCCATATTTGTGCAAGGTTTCCAGTTGTTCTGAAGTGCTACAGGCACCACACATGAGTGCAGTAAGTAACATTTGATTCAGAGACAGTAGTAAATGTCTGCTGCATAAATCCAGAACTGGATCTTCTTTACTACTGCAGATGTTCCCTGTCTTTTATGCCAATAGGACTATTATGGTGATTTTCCCCCTCTCCTTATCCATAGTGACAAACATCAGCACAATCAACCTTTGGAAATTTTCCTTTTGAAAAACACGAACAGAAGAGTGCTAACCTAATCAGCTGTACTATGCTGTGAGGAAAAAACTTGCCAGGCAGACCATCCTGCTTATGAAAAAATGATAACAGGTGCATCACGGTAACATGAGAAATATCTGTACTGAATTTCATACTATGTACAAGAAAAAAAAATGGGGTTTCCATTCTGCATATATTGTATCATGATGCAGTTCTTTTCTCTCTGCATTTTAGAATAATGCCTTTGGTCTTTTTGTAGGAGTTTAATTAGAGCATCACTTCAATGCTGCCAGTAATAAGGACCTGTTAGTGCTGTTCTTAAAGAGGCAAAAATCTTTCATATGACAGAGCTAGGGATGCTCTTAAAATAATAAAAGGCAGTCAGGCCATCACATTTGCTCTGCCAAGAGCTTTTAAGATGTAAACCAGATGCTTGAAGTTTCATTACCAAAACGTTTTTCCTGTTGCTGCTTGAAAGATTTCTTCTGAACTTAATGTCTAAAATGTAGATAATAAAACTGCAACAATAATTGCATGCTTAAGAATGAAAAGACAAAGTAATTCTACTTTCACTAAAGAAATTACTTTTAGGAATGAAAGTATTTTAGACTCTAAAAGTACAGGGATCAGTGCCACTGAGGAACACAAGAGATTTTTATGAAACCCAGATTGTGGATACAAGGGTTCATCAGAGGTTTCAAATTTCAAAGAGTAACATACTAATATCAGGAAAAGTAACACAACTTTTCACAGAATCACAGAATTAACAAGGTCGGAAAAGACCATTGAGAGCATCGAGTCCAAACTGTTACCTAACACCATCTTATCATCTAAATCATGGCACTAAGTACCTCATTCAGTCTCTTCTTAAACACATCCAGAGACGTAATTCAACCACCTCCCTGAGTAGCCCATTACAATGGGAAATCACTCTCTCTGTGAAAAAGTTTTTCCTGACATCCAGTCTAAACCTCCCCTCATGTACTTTAAGACTGTGTCCTCTCATTCTGTCATTGGGTGCCTGAGAGAAGAGACCGGCCCCCACCTGGCTGCAACCTTGACTTAAGGCAGATAATTTTCTGTTATTTATATCTATTACTAGAGCCTAAAGTAACTGGAAGTGGTGCTGTGCTTCGAAACCATGCAGACAGAAAGTGGTGGTCAACATGGAATCTGTGCCAAGTCAGCTTTTGAAAAAGTTATATTTGAGACAATATCTCAGGTTACATCAGTCTGACTTTTTTTTCTTCTCAGTTGAGAGGTCAAAATTGCTAAAAGCTTGTTTGTTTTCCATGGTTGCTGTGCAGTCAAAATGTTTAAGGATCTACATAATGCATAAAGATATTAAATATTCTTCCAGTCTTCCAACTCCCTCACACGCAGAATCACTGACGTGAACAAGAATGGAAGGGGTCAGAGATCACCAGTAGAAAGATGAGAAATAGGAGAACAATTCCATTAGGCAGAGGAACACTTGCATTAAGGCTGCCAAGAAGACATGCCAATCTGGATCTGGCATTACAGTAAGGCACAAATACTTTCATTTTCAACTTAGAAACTTTCAGTTAAATCAATTTTTTTTAAGTAGCTGGAAGTTCTTGGCATTAATATTGAGTCAGTGCTTTAGTTGTGAAAGCTGGTTCACTCCTACAGTCTTTTTAATTGTTTGTTTCTGAAGATTAACCAACTTCAGGTTTCCTGGAGCACTGCATTTCCCTCTGAAATAAAATGGGTGAAGTTAGTCATCAAGAGTCAGGTTCCCTGTAAGCTTTAACTGCTAGAAACGTGCATGCTTTTTATATTTGCATATCTGATTACTGTTGTGAATTAAGAAACCTGAGAAAGCAAAAAACCAAGTATATTTCTGGGCTTGCAGGTTAGCAGAGCATCTAACTATTCTGCATACAAATGCAAATCTTCATCTCATGATTCCTAACTATGTACTTCCTGTTACCTAAGCGATGGCATTTGAAGAACATAAATAGAATACTAAACATTGGCACTAAGAGAACGATACCTGGCAAAGGAGACACTTTGATCAGTTAAAGACTCCACATTAGAAAATGGAAAAATACTTCTTGTAGATGTAGTTACAGTTTTCTGTAGTATTTCACTCTGGAGACCAGACTCTTGAACTCATGATTATAAGAAATGCCCACGGGAAATGCTGCCAGCACACTTTTGAAGTGGTACTCATCATGGATACGTACCTCATCTACATGAAACCTACTAGAGATTCATCTTGATCTTCTAAGAAGTCAGTGGGAATGTAAGTCCAGGGAAAGAATGGTCCTTCCTCAAACTGGAAGGGTTATTCTCATGACCAAGCAGCATCCATCTCTGCTGCTATGCAACATACCTTTGTTTCGCTTCCTGGTCATAACTACAGAGGACAGACAGCACTTTACAGACTCTAATGACAATATACAGAGCTTGAATGTCTTTTTCAGTTAGTCAAGACATTTTGAAGTAAAATATATCATCACATAACATCATCATATTCCTCATGATAGCCATATATGTGGTAGAAGCACTGATGATGTGATCTGTGCAACTTTCAAATTTATGGGCAAAGAGCCAATAAAGTTATCCATAAGGCTCACTAGTCTTCTTGAGACTGACATATCCATTGCTCCAGCTCTTAGAAGTGGTCTTTGTCTTGAAGGGAGAACTATGCCCATACAGATATGGAGCTAATTCTACTTCGAGTTGGAAGATCAGAACCCAAGCTCCCATGTGTGCTCAATAATCAATTATTCAAGTCAGCTGACTACTCAAAATCAATTGATTAACCTGTAGATCACTGTATGGCTTGATGAAGCAGACAGAAAATGTGGAATTCTTAGGGCAGCAAAACCTCCTCCAGTCAAAACCAGCTGGACTTGTTGACTAAGAAATCAGGTAGCTGCAGCAGCAGCATTGAAACTGAGCTGATAAGCCCCACTATATACCTCAGTATTACAGAGGGCTCAGAATGACAATAAATTGGCTGCTCAGCTTGCATCAGAGACATGAGCCATGAAGGCATCCATGTTCTCCCAACTGTCAGGTAGGCTACCATCTTGTCCTGTGAACAACCATAAAAAGGACCTCTATTGAACTTGGCTTTTGTGTTGCAATGACTAGGAAACAGAAGCTTCAACAATTAGTGTTCACAATTATCACTCAAAAATGTTTTCAGTGTTCCTTTAATATACAGGTTGAGCTTTCCATACCTGTACCTATAGCTAAAACAAATACTAAACACAATTTCTTAGTATTGTTTGAAATCCAATGCAGGCATTTTGTGGAAGGGCAACAGAGGTGAAATAAGAACTCTGGGCAGAAAATTTTCACATTATTCTCAAGAACATGTTTACTTTCTATCATGCAGGTTCTCTATTTTAATGAAATTATTTCTCATTAATGTCAAATTGAACAAACAACTCTTGGGCTGCAAATAAAAACATATATCTGAAATGGAATAATACAACACTGGCTGTGGTAACGTTGTGATGCTCAAGGGGTGCATATTTACATTCTATTCATTTACATTTGTCCTAGGGTGGTGTGTATATATGCCATATCTTTGTGTTTTGGCTTCAGATTATACTGGTCTTTAGCAACACCAAGGTTATTTTCTCTATATATCCAGAAGATGAGAACAAAAAAAATTCAAAAACTGAGAAGTGGCAGTTGAAGAAAAAAAAATTATGGGGGTAGCCCATGCAGAGGCTGCAGAGGCAGGGAGCTGGTGGGAGCTCTCTGGCAGCTGTGGTTNATTCTACCTTAAAGTACAAACTATGTTAAATCCCCATTCTTACATCCATGTTGCCAGTGAAGACCGAAGTTTGTCCTGAAAGTTCTAAGTCACTGGCTATAAAAGCCAATCCTTTTCAAAGTAGGTCCTTTTACACTAAGAACAATTTCAAAGATGGACAAACATCTTTAAGTGTTTAAAATACTTCTAAAAGTTAAAAAAAAAAATCTGCTTAGGGAAAATGGATTGAAAAGGGGTATTTGCTATAATACACATCATCTGAGACCAGCAGTAACAGGATACTTTATTTTCTTTTACAGTTTATTTTCTTCTGTTTGATAGAAAGAAAATAACAGAAACTGACATATAATTTCAGGGTAAGTAATGGTCCACTAAGATAAAATTGTAAAAAGACCTCACCATAATCACAGGTCAGTGCTAACTCCAAGAAAATTTCAGTATCTGGCTCGTAACATTTAATTTCAGTGCAGAGGCAGGGAATTATCCTTGTTTCAGCTTTCTGATCTTCTCCATATGAACCACATTAAATATCACTGGGACAGGAAGTGACACACTTCCATATCGGGGTGCTTCAGACCCCCACAGCACATTTTCTGTATTGAGAAACTTCAGTTACAGAATCGAATTCATATTGTCCTACATTAATTTGTATTCTACTAATATCCTCTTCTGGAGCATGAAGACTCAATGTTACAATTTACAAAATCCTGTGATTCTGTGCATACACAAAAGGAAAGAATAAAGCTGGTAGACAAATGTGTCTACACAATTTCATGCTTATAATTTGCTCATTACATTTTCAGGTCATCTCCATATATATTACGTATGCTTATTTTAACAACATGGGCAAGTTCCTAGCTTAGGAATTCTCCAAATACAAAGTACTATTTGGAAGAGTTCCAAATGCAAATGTTGTATCTGCTTGCTTACACACTTTTGAAGTTATCTACTTATGGTGACTGGAGGCAGGTTACTGGGTCAAATAACTTCCGATATGATTCCCTATACTCTCCGTACTTCATACCCCTAACATTTTTGGTTCAGGTGAAAAATAAGTCTCCTCCAATGTCTAGCTTATCCGCAAGCATTACAATCAGAAATTAATTTTATTACTACATATCTCAAAGCAGGTGGACTCTTCAAATTTGTATTTCTAACCCATATAACTGAACAAAAATCTGTTAAACAATTAAGTTTTTATATGTTGACATCTAAAATCACTCACATCGTCACTATCCACAAAAAGCTTTACAATCCATTGCCTAAAAATGACCTTGCAAGGCATTTAATTGATTTACTCTTAATGTGCTGAAGGGTACACTTGTTGCTCTCAACTCTGCAGCAATATAAAACAATTGAACCATTTTAGACACAGGTTGAAAAGAAAAAACAGAGGTATGTCAAGGTTTGAAAAAGGCTATATAGAGATATGTATTTTCAACATTGTAACACAATTACTATTAAATAAAACTAATTGAAAAGCAGTATCAAAAATTATTAAGAGTAACACTTTGCCAGTGGTATTAAGCTTGGTAACATCTATCATGAACAGTAAGTTGCAACATTTTAAACATATCAGTTCACAAAAAATAATAAACCAGAAAACAGGGAATGTAAAAGAAATTTACCTCAGTATCTATTTTTCTCCCTTGCCAGTCAAAGCATCTAGTTTTTCCTTTCAAACATTTTAAGTGTAGCTGAGGTCTGCAATAGACAAATCTTTACAAAACAAGTTAAATCCTAACTGCAATCACAGTTAAGGAATTAAATAGATATTTCCAAACTAGTTTTGACCCATTATGGCTTTGCTGACCTAAAATATTTTAAGCACATAGTATACTCATGCCATGTTGATTTGAGGAATTGAACATGTGCCAAAATCCCTTGCTGTGCAAAAATATCATTATTTATTACGATGGATGATCAGTGAGTACATAAATTCAATCAGTATATTTTGGGTGATACTGACTAACTCCACATTTTCAATGAAGAACCATTTTATTTCTAACTTACTTCCCTGAATGTGAAACAAAAACTGTAGTCACTTAGTTGTCCTTTTGAATGATTAAGAACAGGAACTACTTAAAAAAAAAATTAACACAGCATGTAAATCTCTTGGAATTGCATTTAACAGAATCTGAACTGGATTCATGAATTAGCTCTCCTGTTCCTTAGCTCATGAGAACCCTTTGTCACTCAGCACTTACTGACTCATCCAGCTGCCTTTACCGGAAATACCTCTCAGAGGAACAGCCACACCATGGACAGAAAAACAGAAAACACAGAGGGTTTAGAGCTTGTCTGGCTGCTCTGCATATTTGACTGTTTCATGTAAGGGAATAGCATTTTCTTAGCCTCTTTACATAGATGCAACAGGAACATGTAATAAATATATGACAATGATATAGGAAGTATCAGCAACACTAGATCAGTGAAGACTTTTTGAGAGCCTAGAGCTAGATTTTGGGGCTACACAAAACAAAGCTCAAGGTTTGGATTATTACGTTGTATTGCATTACATTACCACATTACATCTCACAATGTGTGAAAACATCTTGCACTTGTGAGAAAATCTGGCACTGATAAGCAGCAGGTCTCACTGCACGAGGCAGTGGTTTCCACTGTGCTTCCACAAATACAATGCACTAATAAGTATTCCTGACTCAGTCATAGCAAAGTCAGCTCTAACTAAAGCAAAGTCTTGTCAGAATGCAAGCATAAAAATGGAATAGGACTTTCACAGATTTACTTTCTTGAAGGCAAGAAATTGCTGTATTCAAGGAGCTCTAGTATTAAAGATGATGCCTAGTAAAATTTATTATCATCTGAGCAGACGCGATCATACATGAGGCAAGATCACTGCTAAGATTGCCTTCATTGTTTGCTAAATATATACGAATATAGAGTACCAGTATATATGATTATTATCCATGGCACTGTTTTTGCTGGTACAGTGTGCTCCAGGCCTATCCCAACTAAAATGAGTCACTTTTGCACAAGCAGCTTTCTAGCTGGGCCTTTTCTGCAAAGAATCCCAATCACCAGTCCGATTCTGCTATGCCAGTAAAAGCTTGTGGCAAAAATCTGGCCTGAAAGTATGGCCTTTCTAAAGTACTACTGCAGCTCCTCTTTGCTTGCCCCTCAAACTGATTTCTGAATAGCACAAGAAAGTGCCTTTAAAATTTGTGTAGTTCAAATCGCAAATGAACATTTTCTCAGATTGAAAACAAAACAAAAAAACCAAGAATACACCATAAACCATCAATGCCTCTAGCTAAAAGATAGCTTTAAAAGAAATAAATTTCACAATCACTTAAAACTGACTATATCATTATGGATCCAGAAAAACATACAGATGAACATCAAAAGCACTTGGAAGATAAATATATTTTGTAAAAAAAGGAGAAAAGTCCAGTAATAAAAAGATAAATAAAAGAAATGACTCCTCAGAAACATGTCTCTTCTGCTTCTGCTGCAAGCCTCAGGAGGGACCCAAAATAACATCTGGAATTTTTTAACACCTTCCAATAAAAAACTTCCATTCTATGACTTTTTTTTCTTTACTGTGAGCTATACCAAATTACAAACATAATGAGGGAAAACAAAGGCTTAAAGGACATTATACCCATTCTCTGTAACTAAGTGTCATCAGAATGTATTGCTGTCACAGGATAGCATTATACTGTTGTATATTTACCTTGGAAGATACGGAAAATGTTAGCCTATGAGTAAATACTTCTAACTCAACTGCTCTCAATACTAATGTGCAGACTCTAGAACACTGACATCAAGTCCAACTCCCTGCTCCTTGCAGGATTACTAAGGATGACTAAGAGTGTTATCCAGATGCTCCTTGAAGTCTGACAGGCTTGATGCCATGACCAATTCCCTGGGAATCCTGATCCAGTGACTGGCCACTCTCTCAATGAAGAGCCTTCCTAATGTTCAGTCTGCACGTCCCCTGATGCTTCATTCCATTTCCTTATGTCATATCTCTGGTCACGACAGAGAGGAGATCAGCACCTCCCTCAGTGCTTGCTCCTAGGAGAAGGTGTAGACTGTAATGGAGTCACCACTCAGCTTTCTCTCATCCAAGATGAACAAGCCAAGTGACCTCAGCTGCTTCTCATAAGCCTTGCTGTTAAGACCTTTCACTATATTGTTTGCACTTCCTGGGACACACTGATACTTTGATGCCCTTCCTATACTGAAGAGCTCAAAACTATAGAGTAGTTGAAGTGGGCGGGGGAGCGAGGGGGACGGGGAGCGGCTGCACCAGTGCAGTTAGGTTGACTGCCATGCTCAGATTAGCAATGTAAAAAGACAGATGTCTAATCTAATTTGCTTAGGCTCTGCTTATAGCTCAAGAGGAGGAATAGGAAAGTCCACAGGAAATTCATTTCGTCTTAACCTAAAACACATGTGATGGTTGGTGCCTTAGACAGGATTCTCTCTCCACAGATTAGAGAGGAATCCTCTACAACTACTTGAGAATGGTTATTTAACATCCAGAGAACTAAAGCTAGAAATATTAATATTTTGCTCTCACATGATTTCAGAATCATGTGAGTATATAATTAATGGCTGAAAATATAATGCACTAACTACCTTGAGTGTCACTGGCAAAATACTAGTCCCAATGACCATTTAAGCAACATGCCAGTACATATTACAGTATCACAGTATAGATAAGGCTGGAAAGGACCTTGAAGATCATCTAGTACAACCTATAATCCAACTAACCTATCATCTACATCTAGATCATATCACTCAAGACCTCATCCAACCTACCCTTAAAAACCTCCAGGGCTGGCGAGTCAACCACCTTTGCGGGCAACCCATTCCAAATTTGGATCACTCTCTCAGTAAAAAACTTTTTCCTAATATCAAATCTAAAGTTTCCCTGCTGAAGCTTAAGACTATGACCTCTCGTCCTGTCCCCAGAGACCAAGGAGGATAGACCAGCCTCACCTGACTACAAGCTCCTTTGAGATAGTTATAGACAGCAATAAGGTCACCCCTGAGCCTTCTCTTTTCTAGGCTAAACAGACCCAGCTCCTTCAGCCTCTCCTCATAGGGCTTATCTTCCAGCCCCTTTACCATCCTAGTNCATCCCTAGTTACTATATTTCCCTCCACATCAGGTAAGGAGTGGAGTTTATTACTGACCTTCTTTTTTTCCATTGATATATTTGTAAAAACACTTCTTATTATCCTTAACAGAAGTGGCCAGTCTGAGCTCAAGGTGGGCTTTTGCCTCTCTAATTTTCTTCCTACATGACCTAACAATACCTCAGTACACAGTCTGATTAACCTCACCCTTTTTCCAAAGTTTTTTTTTCACTCAGTTCTTGACAAATTTCCTTGCTCATTCAGGCCGGTCTTTTACCCCTATGGCTCATTTTACGACACACAGGAACAGCCTGGTTTTGTGCCTCCAAGAATTCATACTTGAAGTACGCCCAGCTCTCTCGGATCCCCTTGTTATAGAGAGCTGTCTCCCAAGAAATTCTCCTAATCAGTTCCTTGAATAGACAAAAATCTTCCCTAAGGAAATCCAATTTGGATGTTTTGTTTGCCCCCCTCCTCGTTCCACTATTTATTGAAAACTTAATAATTTCATGATCACTGCCTCCCAGACAGTCTCCAACTACCACATCTCCCACCAGGTCCTCCCTATTAGTAAACAGCAGATCAAGA
Source organism: Pitta sordida (assembly GCA_013390025.1). Taxonomy (NCBI): domain Eukaryota; kingdom Metazoa; phylum Chordata; class Aves; order Passeriformes; family Pittidae; genus Pitta; species Pitta sordida. Next base: position 212,212 of record WEKX01016072.1, read on the forward strand.
AAAGCCTCACCCCTGACAGGCACACCAATCAATTGTGACAAGAAGCAGTCCTCTATACACTCAACAAACCTTCTGGACTGTCTCCTCTCTGCTGTGTTGAGTTCCCAGCAAATATCTGAGAGATTAAAGTCCCCTAGGAGAATTAGGGAGGGAGATCTTGAAATGCCTACCAACTGTTTATAGAAGATTTGATCAACCTCTTCATCCTGATTGGGTGGTCTGCAGCACACTCCAATCACAGTGNCTAGCAGATTCATCCATTATGCCCTTCTGAGGGGCTTTGGTGCCATCCCCTTCCCCCTTCAATCCTAGTTTAAAGCCCTCTTGATGAGGCTTGCCAACTGGTGACCTAATATCCTTTTACCCCTATAAGACAAATCCATCCCACCTGAGTCTAGCATGCTTTGTTTAGTAAATATTTCCCTGTGATCAAAGGACCCAAAGTTCTTCTGGTCACACCATCCCTTTAGCCATTTATTAACAGTGAGGACTTTCCTTCTTGTATCGTTGTTCATCCCAGATGTTACAGGGATCAAGCAGAACACTATCTGCATACTTGCCCCGTCGATAAGTTCACCAAGTTCCCTGAACTCCCTTTTAATTGTTTTAACTTCTCTCACAGTAGCCTCTTCACTTCACTTTAATGATGTTTCATGCATGTTTAACTGTTCTTCTATCATGCTTTTATGCATGTTTCAGTCCTAGGGGGCTGAACATAAGCACTCCTCTTGCTAGCATGTTCAGTAATAAAATGAGCTTTTATTTCCTACCTTCCTCCTCCAGAGGCTTTCAGTTTCACTGTTAATGCAATAATAGTAACAACTATCATGGGCGTTACTCGGGCTTTTTCTTGGTTTCATGTTGGAAAGTTAGTTTAAGCAATTCTTTCAGACTTCCTCAGGCAACAATGAACCATGTAAGAGAATCAGATGCCCACTGTGCAAACACTGCTAATTACAGGTTTTCACCCCAGTTAGCTATGACAGTGATTCAGAGACAGCCATTCTTAAGTGTCACACTAAGCTGTCACTTTTACATTATTCAAAAATTAAGAGCTTTTCCAGAATAAGTACTATAAATCTTTACAGATACCTTTACAGGTTCATCCAGTCTGTAGTATCAAACTTTATGTATTACATAATTTGCAGCAATAAAATTTAACCCGTGATTTCACCAAAACAAAGTGCCTTATACCTAACTTATAAAACTAATGGAAATGTGTGCTGTCTAGTAATTCTGTACTGGTTGGCTAGTTTGCCTTTAATAGAAAAAAAGGAGAAATATAAAAAGGAGGAATTGTTACTCAAGGTAGATGTCACTACTGCTAATAATTTGCTTCTGTTCAGCTTTGTAGCAGCCTTATGACTAAAGGATGGGCAAGTAAGTATCAGAAAATTGCTTCAGCCTCCTGAGTTGAGCACTTTGACTAGGGAAAAATTTGTCATGGGGTGGTTTCTCTTTAAATGTTCATAGAGGGAAAGTTTCACGTGGTAGACAGAGTTAAAGGCTGCAGCTAGTGCTGCAAGCTTTGGGAATAAATTACAAACAGCAAAGGAATTTCAATACATGAGATAAGACAGCTGCAGATGGGAGGGCCCTCCAGAGAGACTGTGGGGGTTTTAGTGCTCATGGTGAGAAAGTACCACTCCTATCCTGTAGGGGGCGGTGTATGCTGGATAAGCCTGAGCACCCATCAATAAAAGGTCTTCTCTCTTCCACCCCAACATGAGAAGTCCATTTCATCTGTTGTCACAGGTTCATCCTTTTTTTTTTTTTTTTTCCCTCTTTTCCCCTCGCCTCTCCCTGAGTTCATGTGGGAGAGGAGGTGGAGAGTGAGGAGGACCCAACATGGAGGTTTTGGTTGTCTCCTCAGCTCCGGCCAGGAGGAGCCTGGCCCGTGATGAGCCCAGGAGCAGGAGGAGGTGTGTGACACAGCACTGAGTGAAAAGAGCACTGTCCCCAGGAGTGTGGCCACGCAGCTGCAGGCGGGGAGAGCATGGTTTCCCCTCCAGAACTGGCACGGCCAACCACCCGGTGGAGAGGGGCCAGAAGACAGCCCGTGCACTCTCCTGATGCGTCACAGCCTGTGGAGCAGTCCCAGCAATGCTGCGGTGCGCAGGGTGATGGGCAGGGCTTAACTGAATATGCATTAGCTTGATACCTTCATGGATTAAGGGCTAGGTGGATAAGGAAGGAGAACTGTGGCCTGCAAAAGTCAAGGGATCACTGTAAATATATCTTTATATATATTTCTTTTAGTAAAGTTGGTGTTCCTCTAGTGGTTTCTCGTCCATTTTTCTTCAATACCACCCCCATAGTGTCTGAACTAGGACATAATGAAATCTTGAATTGATACAAAAACTTTTTAAAAATAAACTCTAGCAATCTTTCAACTGAATCAACTGAACTTTTAAAAAGCAACTTTTGTAATAGATTTGGTATATGAGTAAGTAATAGAACAGTTTGACCTAATGGCATTAACAGATGCTGTTGTTACACAGTTATACCCCGTCATTTCACAGAATCACACAGAATATTATGAGTTGGAAGGGACCCACAAGGATCATCTAGTCCAACTCACCATCTAACACCCGTACAGAGTCCGAGAGCACATCCCAGAGCGTAACACCAACCTGGATCCCTCACAGTCTAGCAGGCCACTCCGAGCCGGAAGGGGCCCAGGATCATCCAGCCCTACACCCCCCAGCTAGACCATGTCACTAAGCTCCTCGTCCAGTCTTCTCTTATTTGTGAGGAACGGGTCATGCCAGGGCTCTTGCAGAATGTCAAACTCGCAAGCATGTGCAGGTCATTAACATGTGTGCAGGCCACGCCCATTGCTCCACCCCCCAGCACTCCAAAGCACTATGGACACTTTTCCGCTTCTCCCCTCAGGCTCTCTTAGGGGAGGAAAGGGAACCGTTTGTGAGCCCCCTCTGACTTGGGAGACCCCCCCGAGAATCTGTGGGCTTCTCCAGGCTGCTGCAACTGCATGTACTCACAGCCCAAACCCCATGCCACTACTTCCCCACCAGCCCTGGTCCTTGTGCCCATGGAGTCCCAGCGTGGCGTCCTGGCCCCGCACACCGTGCTGATTCTGGAGACATTTTTCTGGAGACATTTTTTATCTTCTTCCAGCTGTTTAAGAACCTCCTTTAAGGAGCCCTGTCTATATAGTAAATAAAACAATGTTTCATAAATATTTCCATGCTGTATAAAGATGTCATCACCATAGTCCTTATTCTTCAAGCATATGTTTGTCATTCTCTTTGGTTCTTGTGCACTTTTAGTTTTCATGGTTCTGGCTGGCACATTGCAGAGACAAAAGCAATTAGCCATATGCTACAATTATTACTTATGGACTACTGTATTAAAAAGATGCGGGTACAGTTTTCCACACCAGTGCTGTGTGACAGATTAGCAAAGTCACCTTGTGGTGACCAGTCAGAATTGGTTCTTTCTTCTAATCAAAACTTACTCAGTTGACTCCTTTTTAGTAGGAGGAAGATTTCAGATCTTATCAGCACATACATTTTCAAACCACTGGCTCACAGAGCTGCTGGACTGGCTGAAGAGGCATATAGGATGTCAAAGTTAACTCATACCAAGTTGGCTAGAAAGCAATATTTCGTGGAAAGAGTTTCTGTCTTAGGTGTGCAGCCACCTACCTTCCCTACAATTGAGGTATGTCAGAGTAACAGCGTTAGAGTCCATTTTTGCTTATGGGCACCAGCCAAATCCTTGTTTGCTGTGTAATGGAAGTAAAAGACACACCCAAGCATGCAATCCTCCACTTCTACCACAGGAAACTGCTTCTCATAATGCCTTTCATAAACTGATCCATTCCATTCAATAGAGACATTCCTATCTCTAACAGAGATGACTTTCAATTCCTTACCTTATAGTTCCCTCCTCCAAGCTCAGGAACAATGGGATGCATTCCAACAAAGAGGAATTTGAGTAAACAGGCCTGGAGGCCTGCGTGGATGAACAAGGAGTTCCTGGACAAACTCAGACACAAAAATGAAGCCTAGAAGGGGTGGAAACATAGACGGTAGCCTGGGAGGAATATAGAGATTGTCCAAACAGTCACAGAGCAGGTTAGGAAAGCTAACACTCTGATAGAACTAAACCTGGCCAGGGATGCCGAGGGCAACAAGAAAAGCTTCTGTAGTTTTGTTAGTGGTAATAGGAAGCCTAGGGAAAACATGGGCCCTTTCCAGAAAGAGACAAGAGACCTGGTTACCCAGGACACAGAAGGTTGAGGTTCTCAATGGCTTTTTTGCCACAATCTTCACCAGCAAGTGAAAGGATGCCATCCAGAGTGACCTTGGCTTTAGAGATGGGCCTGTGCCCATCTCATGAAGTTCAACAAGGCCAAGTGCAAGGAACTGCATCTGGGTAAACCCAAGCACAAACGCAGGCTGGATGGAGAATGGATTGCAAGCAGTCCTCAGAAGGAGGACTTGGAGGTGCTGGTGGATAAAAAGCTTGTCATGATCTGGCAACATGTGCTTGCAGCCCAGAAAGACAACCATATATTGACTGCATCGTAAGAAGCGTGGCCAGCAGGTTGAGGGATGCTATTATCCTTTTCTGCTCTGCTCTCTTGAGACCACACCTGGACCATCCAGCTCTGGGGCCTCCAATATAAAAATGATGTGGACCTACTGCAGCAAGTCTAGAGGAGGGTCACAAAAATCATAGCGCTGGAGGACCTCTTCTCTGAAGTCAGGCTGAGGTAGTTGGGGTTGTTAAACCTGAACAAGAAAAGGCTCTATGGAGACCTTACAGCAACCTTCCAGTACCTAAAGGGGGCCTACAAGAAAGCTGGAGAGGGACTTCGTTCTACAAAGGCATGTGGTGATAAGGGGTAATGGCTTTAAACTGAAAGACAGTAGATTTAGATTAGGTATTAGGAAGAAAATCTTTACTGTGAGGGTGGTGAGGAATGGGAACAGGTTGCCAGAAAGGTTGTGGATACCCCATCTCTTGAAGTGCTCAGTGTTGGATGGGACTCAGAGCAACATGATCTAGCAGAAAGCTTCCCTGCCCATGGCAGGGCGTTGGAAGTAGATGATCTTTAAGGTCCCTTCCAACCCAAACAATTCTATGTTTATTCAAGGTCAATTTATATCTGTTTGTTCTTGTACTGAAATTTGTTATAAAATAAATATTCTTCTTCCTCTCTGGTGTTTGTCCCCAGCATGTAGACTGAAGATATGGATGTCTTTCTTCAACATTCATTTGACTAGGATGAATAAGCTGAAATTTTTTAAAATGTTCTTTCACACAGTAGGCTGTTCTTTCATCTAATCATCCTAGTAGCCCTTTGGTATACCAGGCTTGAGATCAGCCTTCTTATGGCTGGAGAACAGAACTGGACTACAGTATACAGTATGTACACCAAAAGCCATCTCACTGCTTTGAATAATGTCAGCGGTACTTTTTTATCTATATAGATTTTAGGATTGTGTTTTCCTTTTTCACAGCTGCACAATGATGGCTCACAGTCAACAAGGGATCAGCTAGAATGCTCACATGCTTCTCTGCAGTTGTATCTGCTTTCAATTTATAACAGTATTCTTTACTATTTCCAAAATAATTTGGTCTACACTATTAAATTTTATTCCCATTTTTAATAATCTATTCCTCTGTGTCTTTTTCTAAACAACATCCAGATCCCAGTTATATTACATAATTGGTTTCAGGAGAAAGATATCATAATCTAATTCTACTTTGTGTATCAAGGTCATGCATTAAATATTAAAATTCATCCTAAATCTGACTCTAGAAGAACTCTCCCAGAAGACTCCTTCACTAATCACTGCTATCATGCTCCATTTGCCAGCTCCTTACTCCTCAAACAAATCTTATTTTCATTTTCTCCAAATTAATCAGTCACTTCCCATGTGATGTGGTATCTTTATCAGAGGTCACAATGAATAAGATTACTGCATTTATTGTAATAACAAATCTATTGTTTTATCACAGAATGTCAACAGGTTCACCCACCATGAGCCACTTTTAATAAATCCATATTTCAGTTTCACTTTGCAACAACTACGTATTCTTTTCTTTATCTTAAAACTGCGGGGGCGGGGGGAGGGAGGGGGAAACCCGTGCACATACAATGTCCATATTTTTATTAAAACCACTTGCTCTCAGAGGAGTGATGTAGCAAGCCAGTTTTTTCAAAATCCTAAGGTACGGATTACCCATTTCCCTCATTAAGCACATCCACCTCTGAGTTTTCCTTAGGATTTGGTTACTGTCCTTTCCTCTTCCAAGCACTTGCTGACATTTTTTCTTTTATTTTGCATTTCATTGTTTCTGCCTTTATTGAAAACTTAGGCAACATACACATTTTATTTAATTTAAAACAAATTAATTCATGGTCACTTGATCTGTCAGGCTTCTAGACTGACTTTTCTGAAATGTTTTTGTAGATTTCAAAAATCTAAAATAACATTCTCTCCTTTTTATCCAATATTGTCTGATAAAATCTTTTAGTTATCACATCAATCATCATTATTATTAGCCCTTGGTTTTCAGCCTTTATTTAAAAGAATCACATATGATACAATTTCTGGCAGTAACCTAATAATATATCCAAATTCATCCATCCAAATATATCTATATTTGACTGCATGGATGGAATTTAGTTTGAGGTGAGAATACCTACATTTGAATTTCTATATGTAAACTGAGCTCCTACTAAGAGTCACAGTCACAGATTCACAGATTATTCTGAGTTGGAAGGGACCCACAAAGATTATTGAGTCCATCTCTTAAACATCAAGAAAACCCATGATGTGCTGCAATTCATTCAGCTAAGCAGCTAAAAAAGCTCAACTCCATTGTCATCTGAGATGTTCTAGGGGGGCCAAGACATTCATGTGTGACAAATATAACACATGGGTTGCACATGTCCTCCTGGAGCAGTAGTGGGCTACTCTGCACTGAAACATCTGCAAGACTCTGTTTACACAACTATATTTACACAACCCAGATAAACCTAGACACAAATGTCTGTACTAAGCTGGTCTGTACTGAGCTGGCAGACCCTGCACTGCCTGTAGTAGGAATTACAAGATCTAGCCAAGAGGAAAATATTTGTGTTGTGATACTCGAGTCATTGTTTCAATGTATAATTCAGTATTATTTTCCAATATTACAGTGACTAAATTTGGTTTTCCTACCCATCCTCAAGATGAATTCATTCAAACAGCTGATAAAGAAAGAATCAAAAACATTATTGTAAAATCTCCTATATCTGCTACATGCCACATCTATCTCTGTTTTGTTCTTTACTAACAAGTGTGTATCTCTGCTAATTGTTATCCCCTCATGTTTTTATTATCAATATTACTACATTTCTGGCTAGTCAGGTTCTTCACTTTCTTTGCTTAGGTTGCCTGTGTGAAATAAGTATCTGCTTCAGAATTTCTGTTTGTTTCTATTTCTAACACAAGCACCTCCTTAATCAGAACAGATGAATCCTTTCACTTTCTGTACTGATTACCTGACCATTGCCTTAAAAATCAGTTATTTCTTCTGATGACCTTAATGCTTTGCTAGGCCTTTATTTACCAGATTTTTCCTGGTAAACATGGAAAGGAAGATAACATGACTCTCGAAATATTTCCCCCTTCTTTTTCCATGAAAATTTCTTTTTTTTCCCTTTTTATCATGGAAATCTCGGATCTCGAAAGCCAGTATCCTATGTGGTCTGTTTCTTAGGAAGTTTATGAATGCTTGCTAATGGTAAAAAATTACATCTGTCTATTTTAAGTCTCCAATCTTTATTTTCCAGCATCTGCACATCATTGCATCTTATTACATATATGCATATATTATAATATACGCATAATTTTCTGTATAACATGCTACTTGTTCGGCTCCAAATTTATTTTTTTCCACTTTAAAAATGCTGGATTTTACTGAGATTTCCCTAGGAATGACTTCCACTAAAATCAACATTTTGCAAGACCACAGTATTTTTAAAATGCTGCAAGAGAGAATGACCCCCCTCACTGTTCAAAAAGAAAAGAGAGAAATACAGAAGAGCTGTATCTTTGAAGAATATTTTGCATGATAGAACTGTTATTAACTTTTATCCATTACAACAGGCATACTGGAGACATGAAAGGAATTGGGAGGTTGTTTGGGTTTTTCTCCTAATGAAAGCAAAAGTACCTTGGATGCAGATGCAATCTTTGTCCTAATACAGAAGACTCCTACAGTCAATACAGGCAATGTTGGCCAACTAAAGAAGAAAAAGTAAACTGCAGATTAAAGAGAAGATTTGGCTAAATTCCACTAGGGTCATGTGCTATTGCATTTCAACATCAGTGTCTCTAAAGAATTAAACAAGACAGACGTAGAAGGCCTCAGCACTGTCCAACTATGAAACTAATTTTTTTTACCTTCTTAATCTCACTGTACATTAAAGACTATATCCCTGTGACAGCATAATTTGTACAAGATATTTTGTATCACCATAGTAAGCTTAAATACTGTAAATACAGAAGATCATACTGTTCTCCAGATTTCTTCTATGTAAATCCACAGCTCACTATTTATTTCCTTACTAGATTGTCCATCACAGTTTATATGTAAGACAGCAAGACTTGGTGTTGCAGCTGTTACTTACAACAGAGCAATTTGGTATCTCCCCAGTGATGGTACTCATCTAATTTATTTGAGTTCTTTCACTTACAAAGTAAACTACTTTTAGATTTTCTTTTCATTACTTTTTTCAGAAGCACTGCCTATTTTTTGCTGCCAATGCAGCTGGTCCACTGCAGATGCCTGGGCATTCATTCAGCTCTGGAGCAAGGATGCCATCCAAATGCAAGCAAACAAAAGGTGCACTACACTACTTGTGATGAGCAAGCAGATGGAAACAGTTCTACCATGTAACTAAAAGTATACAGTTATCATCCCTACAGTATCTGGGTACCTCATAAATTGTAATAAACCTATGCTTACAATTCTCCTATCAAATAAGAAAGCTGTAAAATACTCCAAACTTACAGATTGCAAAGTGAAGCTGTTATGAGGAGAGCTTTATTCTAAAGCTTTTCTTTTTACTAGAACAGATAAAGGAGGCTTCCTTTTTATGTCCCCTTCCCTTCCCCGGCAAGGCATGTGACTAGGGGAGGGGCCCGAGGGCTGGGGCAGGCTGAGTGATGGCCAGTGGGAGGGTGTGATGACATGAAGGCACACCCACAGGGCATGTGACATAGGAGGGGCCCAAGGCCCTACAAATACAGCTGTGGGGACTCACAGAAGCTCCTGGAACATGGATCTGCTGGACTGATGGTGCCTCATTTTCTCCTCTGATCTTCATTGCTGCCATTTTTCCCAAGACCTGTGGACCTCGACTCTCCATCTCAGTGCAGCCTTCCCCCTGCCAATCACTGCATCTCCCTACACTTTCTCAGACATATTAGAAAAGGGATCTCTGGCTGTTGCTCCACTGGTTTGCCTATCCTGAACTC
>WEKX01016077.1:11056-119939 GCA_013390025.1 Pitta sordida
TCCCCTGCTGGCTGTTGGATTTCCCTGCAGCCCCTCGGACATTTCGGGAAAGGACCACTGGATGTACTCCACTGGTTTGCCTATCCTGAATCCTATTTCCCCTGCCTCTGGAGTCCTGGAGGTGCCCTGGTTTTTCCCTTGAACTAGGCACCCCATTGTGCTTGTTTATTTTGCCACTTCTTTACAGTTGTCATTGTTCCAGAGTGGGTTTGGTTTTTCTTTTCTTTTCTTTTAATATACTGTTATTGTGCAAGCATATATATATATATTTGTTATATTAATTTTTTTCCCTTTCTCCCAGTAAAGTTCTTATTTCTCTCTCTATATATATCATTCAAGTATTTCTAAATTTAATTCATGCTTCGTCTTAATTGACCCAGGACACACTCACATCTCAGTGACTACACATCGCTAGGTGTCTAGATCCCACTGGAATTAGTGGAGAATTGTAGTGGAGGTTCAGAACCAAACATAACCATCTGGGTGACTGAAAAGCATCCCAGACATCCACGTACGGGACACGACCTACAGACTTTCTTGTAAATGTAAGTCAAACATAAAGATCTAAAATGGCACAGGTTGCAGAAGTGTGGGCAGCTGAGCCCTAGTCTGCACAGGCAGGTGACCCAGCTGAGCTGCCACTAAGGACCAGCTCAATAAATATCAGGATCCAGTTGAGTTTCACACAATTTGAGACTCATGAAATGCAGGACTTTGGGGGATGCACAGCCTTCTGGGATAGCCACTAGATGTTGTGTTGGGTATGACACAGCATCTAAAATAAGCATGGATGTGAACTGAATAAATATTTAGATGATTATTTTAGGACAAACCGAATCATTCCCCAAGCTGCTCTGATTGTTTTGACTTAATTACCACTGGCTATAACAATTGACCATATGCAGGTGCCTGCTTGTGAACACGGTTGTGAAATCCCACTGTTATTATCTGTACTTGTCTATGTGGATGTTGAATGGGCAAACTCTAACTACTCACATATCTAGGTAAATTGAAAACTAATTGGAGGTTAGTGTGACCTGAGGGCAGAAATCAGAAAGGGAAGCTGAGAAGAGAAAACCTGAGAAAAGCAGTAACTAGGAGTGGGTGTAGGTGACAGGGGAATCTTTGTTTGAAGACATAAGAAATCTGTAACCTAAATTAAGCTATTGAACAGCATTGGTGGACAGAACACCCAGGATCTAACAGAAAGGCTCAGAAGTGTAGAGTGTTACGATAAGAAAGATATGTCCTACTTGTCATTCAAATCATAACACACATATTGAAATGTATGCACTTGTTAGGAACAGCAGAAATGAAGAAAAATATGATGGAAAAGTACTGTAATAATGCAAGAAACAAAATTGAAAGAAATATGAAGCAGAAACATGGGAAAAAGGAATCTGTTCAAGTCAAACTCAGTTCAGAGAAGGACAGCTTAAAAGATTTTAGCAGAATGGTGCTATGGGTCTCTGAAAATTTCTTACAGTTAGGAATGTACAGAGATTGCAGTACTATTAGGAGAAATACTGTTAGATACTCCAGTGGTATAGTATAGTGTATCAAGATGACCACATATTTTACAGTTTGGCCTTCTGTGTGTGACTCGTAATCCTATGTTGTTCCTAGCTAGTACTAACATTATTCTTACATTAGCCTGTAATGTTGCTCATAATTTGATTACATTTATTCTGTAAGTGGATAGGTTAAAAAAAAAAAAAGCCTTTAAGTACTTCTCTAAATACATTACTATTATTATTTCAAAGTGGAAAACTTTGATAAATTGGGGGAAGTAAATGGTGAAGTGGATTGGATTTGCATTGGATTGGTGTTGAGTCCAAAGTCATGAGTGTTAAGGAAGCATAGAATTTCCTCAGTCAACAGAACAAAATTCATTTGGACCTTGAATCTCCAGTAATGGAAGGCAACCTCTATGAAAAGGTTTCTTAAGGACTGTTACAGGATATGAGGAAAAGGAAGAAAGATGACAAAACAGCCTTCAAAAATGTCATTTTTTTAATGCTTTAATAAAATAGTTTTCTGGTACTACATTCTTCTCAATTTTTAATTTCTTAATTACCACTATATTTGCCTTATATTAATTTAAAAAAAAAGAATAGAAGAATGAAAGGAAGCCATTTCTGAAATGTTCTTGACGGAGTTCTTAAGCCGATTTTCCTTTTGCCATAACAAGAAGTAAACATGAATGAATAGCACCAGCAAGTATCTGAGGAACCCTGCAAAGTGGAAATGACATTGCATAGCTGCCAGCATAAGCCTTTTTGTATCTCTCCTTGGACCCATCATGTATTAAAGAAGGTAGTGGATGGACAGTGTATGGAAGTGAGGAGTATAGGCTTCCTGGAACTCATCCCCATAGTAGAAGAATGTTAAGAGTTGGTGCCGAAAACAGTTTAGCATTATATGTTTTCTCATGGTTCAGGGAGACTTTTGCAGAAACAGGTTTGCAAGAACTCCAAATGTGTGAGACGATCTGGGGGAACACCAAAATATCCAACCTCAGAATATCTTTTCCTAGGGATCCACTTTCTTGAGATTGCTGTACTTCCCTGTGCCAGACCAAGCATTATAGTACTTCTGTATTCATACATATCTTCCCTAGTTGCCATCTCTATCTGAATGTTTGTTCAGGTTTTTTAGTAAGAGAAGGGGAAGAAAGTAAAACCGTTAAAGGTAGAGGTTGAACATTTTTCATTAGCACTTATAGCCTGCTCTGTGTTTTGAGATTTCAGGTCGTCTAGGAAGCCCAGAGGGACCTATGCTTTCTCTTACCTTGTATTTACGCAACACTTAGCAGCGAGGATGACTAGCTCCTATATGCGACATTTGGGAATAAGACAATACAAACGAGACTCCTAACTCTTCCTCAGACAAATGCATCATCCCTTTAGTGGTGACTGGGACCTTTGAATGAAAAAATACAAAAGCACACTTCCAAAAAAGCAAGAAACTGATTTTGCTTTAAGAAAGCTAAAGGCAAATATGTTTTCTTTTCCTAAAGGAAATCACTTTGCTATAATGTAATTTCTTATCTTATTATGTACTTTCTACGCTAATTACTACTTTTCCTTCTCAGTTTGGACTTGTATTATAAAATATCAATTACAATTTCTGCATGTTTATTGAGTGGAATGGCTGCCCAATCCAACAATTTTCTGGAGTACCACTGAATTCAAGCTAAAAACTCTAGTTTTTTAAAAGGAAAAAAAAAGAAAACCTTCAAGTCCCTCTGACTGGCCACAGGAGATAATTTCTTCATACCAGTTTGGATAATAAACTATGAAAATTGGCTTCTCAATATCAATTAAGGTGTTTTCCAATGCAATTCTCCAGTTTTGCTTAATTGTTTTAATGGTTATTTTTATTGATGGTATGGGAAACAACTGAAAATATAATTGCATAACTTCCAGCATGGGGAAAAGATGAGACGGAATATTCTTATTACATAGAATTGAATATGTTTGATTCAGCTGTTTCACTGCTTCATCAAATGCAGCTGCTGGCCCCTACTACTTGCCGCTGGGCTACACTGTCCAGGAAATGTCCAGATTCATATTCTAGGGATGAATGGCTAAAAGAGCTCCAGGGCAAGTTTGTATTTTTAACAGCAGCATGGCTTCATTATAGAAAAACACAGGGGTATAATGCCATTCACTACAGAGGAAGTGTTTTTTGCATTTGCATTATCAAAGAATATAGGTAATTCTTGCCGGGTGATTTTTGCAGTACTTAAGATAAGCTCCAGACTGCTGGCTACAGTGGTACAGCTCTTGCAGTAAAACATGATTCAGCATGAATAAAGGCAACAGGAGCTAGTCCTACATGGAATGTATAGAGCGTTGGGTTCCTCCATACAAACCTCAGAGCATCGCCTCTCCCTGCTGAGTCTGTCTATTTTCTATCACAAAGCTATTAAGTGTATTCAATTCTAATTAATTTCCCAGAACTGGGTTTGCTGCAGTGTGACTGACGCAATAAGAAATACGTCCGGAGTAGGCAAAAATACACCAGCACTGTCAGAGCAATGCTGGCCTGGCGGTGGGTGAGGAAGTATCTTATCCTCGGTGAATTTTCCTGTAGCAATAGCTGGATGTGTCTTCCTCTTTGGTCTGCTTGATCTCACACAGTACATATTCATATATGCTTTGCATCCAGTCTTTCTTTCCCAGACTGCATGTGCCCTGCACCTCCAGTAAGAACTTGCCCTCAAGTTGTTCTTGCAGGTCCTGTCTTTCTACTCCAAAATGCACCTCCCTGCCCAGCTCCTCTTTCCTCACTGTTTGAGCTTTTGCTGTCTCATCAGTGAAGCTCTAGATCTATAATCTGTCATACTGAGGAGAACTGTGGTGAAGTGAGCAAGGCTCTGCAACCATGACATTCTATCCTAATGAAGTCTCTGATGTCATGCCATAATCCTTTCTACGCTTCATCTTCCTCTTTCTTTTTCCTCTGATAAGCACTTATCCCATGACTTCTAACAGATGGCCAGGAGTGCATTTTCTCAGGTTCCCTGTATATTCCTGCAGGCAGGAATGCAAGCATGGGTCCCAGTCTCTCCTGTTGGGGCTGGGTCTGCAGCTGAGATCTTGAAACAACACCTGTGCTCTTGCACCCTGCCTTGGGATTTACCTTTGGCACTCCTACTCCCGTAAACTCTGCTTGTCTACGAGAAGAAAGGGAAATAAAAGAGTGAAGATGGATGATGAGGAGAACAAAGTGGAATCAAGTGGAAGTTTTGGGGAAGAAAATGAATAGTTGGACTGAGATCTGCAGAATGAGCAGGCTGGGAGGCCTGTACTATGGACACGATTTTGACACCATACAGATCAACTCTTCTGACACACACGACTTTCACACCTTCTTGGGGATACGAAATAATACCAGTTTGTTAGACACATTTTAGGGGCTGGGAACAGAAAAAACACTTGTCAGGTTTGTTCTGCAAAGTATTTGTGGCTGCTGCTTCAGTCAAGTATCAATTTTAATACACAATGTCATATAAAAACATCCATATACAAAAAAGTTGATAATCTAGAGCCACATAGGGATGGCAGACAGGAGCACTTATGTGAGAGAGGTTGACTGAATATTCTCTTTAACAGTGCAAGTGCTTAAGCATTGCAAAGCTGGTGGTCTTGCAGACTGTGGAGATGCCAAAGGAACTGCTCAGTAAATGGCTGTGTATGGATGGTAACATTTCACCAAGTAGTTAGATGAGGAGTGCTGGTGCACAGCAACAACACCTTTTTCTGCTCTGGGCTTGTACATCTCTTAGCACAGTGAAATCCTAGGCTTTTTTGTGAGTGGCAAAATGTTGCTGTGCTAAAAATGATTAACAAAAAGCACAGCAGGAGGAACTGATTGCAGGTTTCCTATTAACTATATGAATACATATTGTTGACAATATACATCATGACTCTATCAGAGTTTCTTGCATATCTTTAGCATTGCTGTCAGTTAATGTTTTCAGTGCCTGCACTCATCCTTGGGTGACACATTGTCATGTAGGCAGCAAGGCTGTTTGCCACCAGTCACTCTGGTATCATGCCAGTGAGAGCCATCCCAGGACTTGGCATGTTGCTGATGTATTAACTGATGTATTCATCCCCAGATGAATGGGACCACAACAAATGCCTCCATGATGTGAAACTCAAACTGAGTTGTATGTGGCACACAGCTGGAATCTGGTACTGTTACTGCTGTGCCCAGCTTAAGCAGCAGACATGAGAAATCTCCGTGCTTTGGCAAGTAATCGGCATTCCTTTGATTGTTTGCAACGTAGTGTTGGTGATGAATAAATGCGTGCGGGTACAAACATGCTTCTGAGTTCGTGACTGGACTGCACCCTTTGCAGACAAGTTTCTGCCTGAACTGAGACACAGCAGCGACTGCAGCATCTCCCTGTTGCTCCTGTTTATCACATTCACTGGCTCAGTGTTCATGGATCATCCAAATAGCTAAATGAGTTACTGTACTTGCTGGACACAGAATGCTTTAATTTGTGTATTCTAGCATGCCATAACTAGTCACCTCACAGCTTTCTCTAGAGACAAGTGATTTCTGGTAGTCTTCTACCAGTACTTCTCCCCTTGACATTTCTTTGCTTTTCCATCCCTCATGCTGCTTCTTTTTGTTGCAGTCACACCAAATTCAATTTGTTTGTCCTCATTTACACAGAAGCCTTGGCATCCAGAGTCCAGTGTCTGAGAGCCTTCTATTCTTGGGAATTGTATGAATGGTATCCATATTATACTGCTGTCCTGCAGTCTGACTTGTCTGACATCAGCGACCCTTTCAAAACCACAGTTACAGAAATCATTGAGTTATAAAATAGAGCTTGGAAGGCATTCAGACTTCCTTAGACTATTCCTTGTTCCTTGGCTAGCCCTTTTGAAAATAGGCTTGCATCTGTTTTCCTGTACAGAGTCCTCATTATCTTCAAAAATCTCCCTAAAATTGCACATAACTGTGTACATGTGATTTAGTCCATGCTCCCCTCTATTTTCATTACTTGTTTGCCAGTACATATTTGGGTCTCCTTACCCTCATTCTGATGATGAACTCCTGTCTGAGTTCACCTGTTGAAGTGCGGCACACAGTTTAGAAAAGCTGCATTGTATTATGCACCTAACTCAGTGAATCTGATGTTAGACTTTCTGAGATGGCTCTGCAAACATGACCGTAAAACTAATTCTGAGGGTCCACTTTTAGAGATGAGAAAGCAAATAAATAAGAACACTAAAGAAATTAAGAAATGCTGAGGAAGGTGAGAGTAATGACCCCTCCTGCCCAGTACACTGTCTATGACAGTGGCACAGGGAGGTGTTACCCTGAAAGTACATGTGAAGCTGGCCACCTTCTGTGGTCCATTTCCCTCATACTTCACCAGTTTTAAGTATCTACAATCAGAGCAGGAAAAACAATCTGTCTGTGAGGAGATCCATTTCCTCTAGAAAAAACACTGGTATTTGGAATTTATCTACTTTTGAGAAGATGAGAGGTGCTCATGTGCGACTACTTCCAAAGTAGATGAGAGTAACCAGCTCTACTGGGAATACAACATGTGCTAGAGACAGAGACATCACAAAATATCCTTCAGAAATAGACTTGATACTGTCATAAAAGTACTTAGGATTTTTCATCCATGTAAGGCTGTTCCATTACATTAGTTGTCAATAACTTCTCTCTTATTTCCTTCCCAAATTTATGACCAGCTGCAGGTGTTGACCTACTTCTTTTTCACATAGTCTTCCCCTGCTGATGTTTCACAGCCCAGCATGGCCAGGCTAACCAAGGCAGGCTCTTGAAGTCTTTGTATTTTTCTCTGGATAATATGAATTATGCTCCCCTGCCCTTTCCTCCAGTAAAGATCTATTCCTGTCTGGAATGTTTATCAAAATATCCTTAATGCAGTTATGCCAAAGTTTAAGGGCTGGGTAAAAATGACAGACACATTTCACACAGGCCATATAAAAACAATACTTCAGAGGAACTGTTTTTAATTACTAGCTTTGGCTAGATTTTAATTATCAAGCTGTTTGTCTCTGGTAAACAGCATCAGTCAGATTTTTAGTTCACATAAAAATGGGTGAGCCAGGAATTGCTAAAAAATTTTTTTAAAACTGCTTGAAAAAATGTACCAAACAACAGAAGACTCAGACAGTCTCATGAGGATTCCCTCACCTTGGGTGGAAGTCTTGTGTAAACCACTGGGGCTTTTCTCATCTGTTTTTCTTAAGATGCAGCTGCATCCAGCTCTACACAGCAAAACAACATGACCTCAAGGCCCATCCCTTTGCAAGCCACACCCTTTCCACCACTTCTGGACTTTAGAGGACCAAAGCCACGGTGATCATAACCAAACTAGGGGAAAAAATTGCAAAGTTTTCAGTTTCAATGATCTGATTTTAACTCATGTTCATTAGTACAGTCATCCTAGAAATTTAAGACCACAGTTTGCAGTCAAGCATGTTCTCAAGGCAAGATCTTGGATGGAGAGAGCAGAAGCAACAGTGTAGACCCTGAGGATTTTTAAATCATTATTCTGTTGAGCATTTTATGGCTGTGGAGTCTAGAGCTCCATTATTAGGGACAGTGGGAGCCTCACTTCAGCAAGGCTGTGAGGGGATGACTAGAGAGGGAGGAAAAAATCCCCAGCAAAACCCAGGAGAAATATTCTCTGAGCTAGAAAAAATACCTCTTCTGAAAATATTTATGCACAAAGATCACAAAGATCAAGAAGTCCCATCTTCTTAAAATAAAGATCCTTTGTTTCCAGTGTTAACAGAAAGGTTTACAAGTACACAAAAGCATATCACAGCTGGCTTTAGCAGACTATGATAGTACAGTCAGATAGTACAGAATAAAAGCAAAGAAGGAAAGGTAATTTTTTTTTAACATAAGATTTCTGCTCCAGGAAGTTATGTGTCAATACTTTCCTAACCTTTTCTTTCCAGAGAAGCAAGAAAGTCCATTGGTAAAAAATTCTTAACACTGCCATCAAAGACACAATATCTAAAATCTGGTTTCATTTTATTCATTTTTGGTTTAATTTTATATGGAAATGTGGGTATGACATGGGCAACAAGGTTATGGTAATAAAATCTTTTTATCAACTTTCAGCATACAATACATATCTCTTTTCTGTATCCATTCTCAACTGCAACACACCTCAAAAAACAAAGCTGTAAGTTAATATTTGACTCATTTCTATACAGCAGTTGTTCATTTCATTTTATGGAAACTCACTGACCTGAATGTTTTTCAAGACCAATATAATCAAAAGCCCCATAAAAGGAACCTCCTGTAATTTATGGTCCCACTTCTGGACTCTTCGTCAATTGAGGAGGTTAAAAACCCCAAACCCAAACACACTGATACTCTATCTCTGTTAAAGAAGACAGTTACCAGATTAATGTCTAGGTAAGAGATACATTATTGCCTCCTAACGATAACAGTGTGGCAATTCTAGTTACTTCTGTTGATCTTACACCACTATTTTTGAACAGAACAATTAGTTTAATTACACATTGTTTTCAAAGCAGCTGAGCACTCATCTGGCTCTGAATGTGCACAAAGGTTACAGGGCCTCAGGTGTTCTCTCTGAAGCTGTTCTCTCCGAATGGCAAGGAAGGCCATACCCAATGGGGCCAGTGCTGTCTCAATGAGCTCATGAGCTTCTCCACCCAAAAACTGGCTGCAAAGCCCAAAAGCAGCTCACTGCTTCCTATCTCTCTGCCTAAAACACAAATGGGGAATGACGGTGAGAGAAAGGAAAGGCTGTGTGGAAGCAGATGAGCTTAGTCCAGAGGCAGAGCATCTCTCAGTTCTGGTGATGATGGATTTGACTGCTCTTGGAAATGCAGTGGAAAAGCAGTGCCTCATAGAGATGGCAGGGATGCCTGTGTTTGCAATTAGGGAGAGAAAACAAATAAAAAATTACTCTGCAATCTTTCTGAGTAACAGATTAGTAACTGGGAATAGGCAGAGGTTTGTTGTGCTTTTGTAAGGCAATGATAACCCTACTGAGGCAGAATAAGGGTAAGAAGTAGGGCAAGGACAGATGCCACTCTGAGGTTTTACTTCCTAAAGGCAGAGATGACCAAAAGAGAGCTGCATTAGACAAAAAGACAGGCCTTGCCCCCCATGTTTCTGCAGAAACATGAAGGACGGAATAATAATTATGTCCCTCACAATGACAGTTCCTCATCTCTCACAGTAAAAGCTGAGGAGGAAGGATGAGAAGGTCTGAGGTAGTATGAAGCTGTGGGAGGGAGGTATGGGATTTGTAGCTGGTTGATGGCTTCTGGTGCAAAGCTGGCATATTCTGTGAGCACAACACAAGCTTTCCCACAAGCTGTCCCATGAGTTTCAGAGATCCTTCAAGGAAGAGTATTTCTCATTTTCTCTCCATTGTTCACATTTTACAGTGACTATAACTTCGCAGCTTGTAGGGTTTAATCGAAGATTTTAATTCCCATCCGCCATGGCAGTGAGTAAGGGTATGATTTTATGAACACCCATGGTTTATTTTGCCAGGTCTGTGGTAGATGCCAGATATGTTATAGGGTAATGGAATTGTGTAATTAAGTCCTGAGTACTCCAGTCATCTCAGACTTCAGTTTATAAATCACTTACATCCTATTGCCTCATTCTCGAGGGGACAGGATTTTGTTCATTGACCTTCCATGCTGCTTCTTCAATTGCTCAGCCTCATTGATCTCTCTAGAGGTTGCAAGGGACTTGCTGGAAAAATCCAGCTACTGTAGACACAGATAAAGAGGCTGAAGCGCAGTTACAAAGACCTGCACATTCTTCATTCGGTGTGAATAAATGTTATTCATAGGTACATACAGACTTTCCCACAAACCTTCATTATGCCTTCATGGGTGTATCTTATCAGACGATCTCAGAAAGAAATGAAGCATGTCCATTCATACCAGTGGCAACCACAATAATGAGGTAATCAAACACGACGTGCTGTAGGCAGCAGTGCCTGCTCACAGGTGCACTGTTAGATGTGATCATACAGGGTGTACTGCAGCCACCCAGAACTCTGCTGTGAAAAGCTGTCACTTCATAACACGTCATTCTGAGCAAAGCAGCCTGGAGAAATAACCCAGCCTTTCCACACTGCTACACTCGCCAGCCATGTGAGTGTATTTCCACATGAAGACCCTGTCACTGCCTCCATTACCAAAGCTCTGCTTCATAATTGTAGCATGAAATGAGTTTGCCTATACTGTGTACTTCCCTTCCTGTACTCTGTTCTTCTCCTCACCTGCTCTGTGCTAAGGTTGCTGACATCTCTACCCATCTCCCTGCTCTGACATAGGACTCCTACTCAATTCTCTGTATGCCTTTTCTGGGCCATCTTTAGTGTCACTGCTGGTTTGCTTTTTCTATCAAAAAACCTGGTTATTTCTGAATAATGAGTAATGAATGTCGTTATAAGGAGTGATGGCCTTGCTTAGGCTTCCCTTGACTGGGGAGTCACTACATATGGTCCATCTGCTCAGCCAGGCAGACATCAGCTGCTTCCTGCATGGCAAAGGGATCCTCACATTTCCAAAGGGCAGAAGCAACCAAGGAAGAAGACAGGAGGAACTTAGCACTTCAAAATCCTGAGCAGCTTTTGGAATGGTGAAGATATTTAATCTGCTGAAATGTTTATCCTATTTATGAAGATACTCGCTTGTTTTGTGGTTTGCAGCAGCAGAGGAATGATGAGATCTCAGTGTGGACACTGAGGAGAGACACTGAACGAGGCCAAAGGCTTACAGAACTCCAGGACCCGAAAGTGGATGAAGCATCTGGTACCCTTGTGGGTTTTCAGCAACATAAATCGCTGATGTATATGGTCTTTGCTGTCTTCCTGAGGCATTGCATCTTGGAGCAGTTTTGTACTGCTTTGCAGTCAGTTGCTTCTGTTACCAAACCTGCTGAAAGAAGAGGTAGTCACAAACCTTTAATTATAGCAAGGCTGCATTCCTACCTTCTGTGTTGTTAACACTAAAGATAACTTGTAATACTATTTTTCACTACTGTAACATGTCCTAACTAGGGAATCTCAGAATAACTTGCAAACATTAATTGATAAGACTTGCAACATCACTATTTACTAGCTAATTTATGGCTTTGTTTTTAAAGAAGATTAGTTTCTGCCTGCCATCTCCCACATTCAGAAGAATGTATATCAGGACATCTGCAGCAGATGGACATGGTATTAAAATGCCCACACTGCCCAAATCCTTTGTCTGTAATGTGGCATCAGATTACGCACTTTAGGAAAGCAATCTGGTCCCAGAAGTGAGATGCTTGGATAATCAGACCACTGTGTGTGTTGTAACAGCTGGCTTAAAAAACAAATGAATGAGTTGGTGGCTAAATTCAGATAAGAAGTGTGCTGGATGGAAAGGGGATTCACTTTTTGGAATTTATAAGCCTTGTTTTCCATGCCCTTGTGTTGCCTAATTTTAAACATTTTTATTATTTTTTGCTTGAGTTGATCTACTAATAGGAATTTAACTGCTTTTAGCAGTTGAAAATGTTGTATTCATTCTTATCTGTTAGCCATGTTTATTTATTGCCATGTTTTTTCAGGTATCTCCGTTCCTCTTGTTCGTGTTTGCAGACCCTCTGTTCACATCTTATGTAGACATGATTCCCCTGATACAATTACACAGAACAGTCTCATTTCTTATATTTTTTAGTATGTTCCTTCACTGGTGTTCACCCTTCAAACTCAATATCTAAACACTTTCTTAATAAAGATATCAAGAGTGCCAGAATTATTTTGTTTGGTTCTGGACTCTCAGCCTTTAAAGTTGTACCTTAAAGGCAATTCCTCTTTTGGTCCTGGGCTTCATTTTCTTGCCAATTTCTTTTGTGCATTTCTGTGTTTCTATGCTGAATGAGTATAATGCCAGACAATCTAAAAAAAAAAGCTGGATAACTATCTATGTAATGATAGATAAATCTACCACTTATAATCCAAGACTAGCTTTAAGAAACAAAAGCATAACCAGCATCTGACACATCAGGAGAAAAGCATATTGCTACTGTTGCTATTGCTGTTGAAACCATTTCTTGCTGTTTCTAAATACGTGCTTTAACCTGAGTTTATCTAGGTTTTGCTGACACCCCATCCCAGACAATTCATATGACTGAGAAAAAATTGACCATTTTTTATGCCCCCCAGCGTTTCACAGCAAAATATCAAATTTCCTCCCCTTTTCTATCTCGCTCAAGAGCCACTGTTTCTGAATAGAAAGTACGTATTGCTGAAATTGATTAGTTTTAAATGAGAAAGTACTACTACAGGAGGAATTGACATGCCACAGAAGGACCACAAAGTTGAAATGTATTGAAATTCTGATTACTTTACCTTTTTTTATATCCTCAACAACAGTTGGGGCAGTAGCAAGAGAGTCAGTCCTCTTACTGAAGCTCAGCAATACAACATCCCACAACAGCAGTAGGGTAATAGAAGTGCTGTGATGAATTGATGGGTTCATTAGTCTACAATCAATGGATAAGACTTCATAATAGAATAGACCTCACAGGAGCTAAATACCAGTGCTTTAATTGCAGCAGGTGCTCAGTGCCAGGGCATGTATTAAAAAGAAAAATCAAATGTTTCACTGGAATGAAAAATCCACAGAATCAAGTAGACTACGAGACTAAAGAACAAGTTGTCAAGAGAGAAAAGAAAGAAAAGGGAATGTATTAACTACCATGCACATTTCCAGCTTTGCAAACTGGAGCTGTATGTCTGAAAGCTGAGTATGATGCCGGTTTTCTGGCCTCTATTGCACTAATGTATATGTATATGTAATCTGAAACAAACTTTTGTGAAGCCAGAGAAGCTCTCTTCCTGCCTTTCACAGGCAGAGAAGTGACAGTCCGGAGGCACAAGTGCATCCAGGCTCCTCATCTCCACTGGTGGCAAGGAGCCATCATGCAAACTTGGGTAGGAAGGTGTGGGAAGGGATGCAGACCAGTTCTGCTGGCCCTCTCCTGCCCCTCAGCATAACATACTGCTCATTTGCAGGCACTGCCACTTGAGGAGCAGGACATGAAAAAGAGCTGTCGGGCTTCGAGTCCTTACAGAGATTTCAATTGTGTCTGCAGTAGATCTCCTTCACAAGCTGTTCTCAGCAGACAGAGAATTAGGCTGGAATTTTAGTAAGTTGCACCTTCTTCCCTGCCTCTACAGCTGGGTTTCTGTCCTCACCTCTAGGATCTACTTTGCATCATGACTCTCTTTGTATCTTTGTGGAGATACACAGGGGGACCCCTACCTCAGCAGGCTGCAGCTGTAACATAGGTTCCAGGCAACTCTAACAGTAAAATATACATCTTTTACTCACTTGGTGCAGGTGAAGGATGTGTCTCCTGGAGGTATTCAGGCCCAGAACCTCACTAATGTAGTGAAACAGTATAAACCAAGTGCGAGAGGAGGGCATCATGTGGATGGTACTGCATAAAGCTACAAAAAAGAGAGAAATAAGTACCATCAGGTCAGGAATTGGTGGGTTTGTGGTCTACGTGACATGTTGATTATGATTTGAGATGGGATACGTAATCCTAGAATTTGAGAAAAATTCTGTACTCAGTTTCCAGTTTGGCCTTTATTAAGGTTTGGGGGTACCCAAATGCTGGTGTAGTTGGACACAAATGGACAAACTTAACCCTGATTTTAATCAATCCCAACATCACTTACTTCAACAGAGGTTAAGTACTTTATATGAGAATTTATTTTTTCCTATTACACAGAGTCAAGTTCCCATAAAACCATGCCTAGGGAAAAGGCTAATATCAAGTGGCCTCGGCCATATCCCTGGCCAACAAAAATGTGTCTGAGTACCTGAAATATAACTGCAAGAGAGGATATTTATATAAAAATCTGTTTTAAAAAGATGATGATAAATATGAATACCTGACAGGGTGTGTACATACATATTATTTTGTGCTTGTTTTTACATACATGTGGGAAGACTAGCATGCTTATATAGAGAGAGAGATGTTAGTATATATTTATATATCAACCATATTGAAGTGTATAAGGCTGAATTCCTTTCAGTGCATTTGAATACATCCATATATAAACATATGCACAATGTGGGAGACTGTGATACTCATGAAGATGGCTGTTCCTGGGGTCATAATAATCTTTGTAGTGGAAGTGCACAGTAAGAATATTTTCATGAGGTTTTTTCATATTTCAGACTTCAGAGATTTATTCAATTTACCATAAGATGGCAATTTACCATAATGAAAGTGGAAATGAGCCGCTTGTGACTGATCTCTACCTCCTCATGTGGTACGTCTACACGTCACACTCTTGCACTTTTTAGATCTGCCATCCACTTATCTATGAGCACCCGTGCTCTGCACAGGGATATTCATCTTGGCTCCAGTGGAAGCATGTGTGCTATCACCATGTGTATCCCGGACATTGTTAAGGTTATAAGCTTCTCAATAAATCACCTTAAGTGTCTGACTCACCTGTTGGATTTTTGGGGGATTGTTTTTTTTTGGGGGGGGAAGATTTGGTAGGTTTTACTAGTGATGTTAGATCTGTTTTCATCTCAGGCAGAGAGGATTTAACCTGTTCTCTGCCACAGGCTCTGCTTTTCATCTTCAGAGAGTCACTTACGCCAGCATTTTCAAAATGTGACTGCTGGTTCCTGATACTTAATAGAGGACAACTCATTTCAGTACTTGGGCTTCAACACCTGCCTTTGTCAGTCTGGTCTGAATAGTTTATCCTTAACACTCAGTGCTGCTTATAATGTTTAGAAGGCCTTACACACACCATCAAAGACAAGAAAGAGTCTCAGTAAGAGTTGTTCTTCAAGTACAGAGTAACTGCTATCAGCAACTGCTGTAGTACTTTATATGCATTGTGCGTATGCTGAATGTTATCCACTGCAAATTCTATTTTAGTGAGGCTGCTGTGGGCGATTGTTCCTTTGTGCAAAGTGTCCTGGGAGAGCACAGCTATAGCTCACTATTGTCTCTTTCTTCCATTGTAGTTGGAGCTCGTTTTGGATCATCTTAAACTGATAGCTCTGTACCACTATTGGTCCAATACAGATAGGGCAGAGAAGAAAACAGACTTGAGATCAGCTCTACTTTTTGTAGTATCCCACTGCATGTTATCAGTTCATTGTTAACAATTGTTGAAGGCAAGGCATAATGATATACTGTTGTTAGAAGAATAAGTCTGAATGTGTGAGGGAGGATATAATAAAACAGAAATAAAAATAGGGACAATAATAAGGATGTTTTATCTGCTATGAATCCGTTGAAAGATAATGGGTTGTTATTGAGCAGCCTAATGACAATGAATAAAATATGTATGTCATAAAAACAAAGGGAGCAACTACAAGGGGTTGGGGGTCTGAAATGAAGCAGGAAGTAGCTTCTGTCTGACTTCATAAGAAAATGCTGATACATGAGTTGCTTTCTGCATGGTTGACAGGAATTCTTTTCAGGAGACCAGCATTACCAACAAAGCCTCTGCTGGCAGCTGGACATGGGTCAAAGGTAACAAGGATTTGAAGGTCTGTGGCTGGGGGGCTTGTGATCTATTTAACATTCAGGAATAGAAATGAGCAAGAGGAAAGCCCTGGATACCAACAGCTAGAATGAGAAAAATCTTAATTTTTTTTCTTCTCTTTTTTTTTTTAGGACATAAGTGGTGAAATTTTCATTAAAACACTACAAAACAAATTACCTTTTACCAGCAGGACAGTGCTTTAATACTCTCAAGGTGGATGATAATAGGAGAATGAGCCCTTGAGACAAAAGAAAAGCTTCCTACAGGAAATTAAACCCAAGCTTTGCAAATAAGAACAATAGCTTACAATCCAGGTAAAACTACAGACACGAATGAATACAAAATGAACACTAGCAGACCCTGAAGCAGGGACACCTCAAAATACAAAAGAGAGGAGAGTGGCTTCGCAGCACCTACTGAAATGAATTTATAACAATATGCATACTAATGAACCTGAAACGCCATTTAATTTTTGCATCCATTATTCATTGTTCAGCTTTATAGGAAAAGCAGCCTTACAATGGAACGATTACAGGGAGCATCACTGGGAGTGGGATGATAACAGGGAGGAAATAGGAGCAGCATCTGTTCCCTCACCCCAGTCCCCTTGCATGAAAATTACCATAGCACTGGAAAAGGAAAAGCTTGCAGGGATAGAAACCAGATGAGAGACTCAAGATTCCTCGAAGGATTTCTATTTTCTTCCCTGCTATCTATGGGATCATTGTCCCTGAAGGAGCAGGAGGAGCCAGAGAAATAAAAAAAACCCCACTACACAGGGGCCTATGCTCTCCCTCGGTTGTCTGGGGACTAGATATATTCTTCTGAAAGAAGAAACTGTGTGCTGACTACTAAGGCGTTTTATATAAGAGAAACAATATAGATTAACAAGTGAAGCTGGTTCAGGCAGCCAAAGCTATGAAAATTCCTGGGCACAGGGAAGCTGAAATAAAGTGTTCAGAAAGAAACAAACAGAAGCAGCAGTAGTAGTCCAAGTATCCCAAGTTCTTCTGAGGTGCCTATCTATTTATATCTGCACAGACAAAGGCTATCCTGAAACAGATTTCCCAGCCGCTTTCAGCACTACAGGGCGTGCTGAATCTGACATGATAGTGAGTTGACATGAACAGCTAAGACAGATCTAGAATTGATCCTTTCCAATGAGCAGTCTTTTTCAGCTGTAGCCAAATTTGAAGAATTTGTATATGTATTAATTTTGTTTCAAAGTCTCTAATATTTCTCCTAAACTGTGTACTCTTCACACTTTATTTTCTGATTATCAAGGACCACAATAAAAGTACAGAGACTGATGTAGATCTGCTGGGTAACAAATACCTTCACTACACTTCGCTGGGTTTATTTGCACCCCTTTGAGCAGACTGCAACTGTCATAGGACTAAGTTTAATACCCTGAGAACTTATTTTGCATAGTTACACCAGAAACATATTAGCTGAAGTTGAAAACGTTCTCTGAAGGTCATGTGGTCCACCCTTCTGCACAAGATGGAGCCCAGGCTGCTTCAGCTATGAGGACCAATGTGTTCCAGGAAATAAGTTCACATTTCCATACAAATACACGTATATGGAATACGCTGCACATGTACAACTTGTGTTGATGTAGAACCTGTGACTAAATTAGAAAATTTAACAGGGAATACATTATTTTTACCTATTAAACTACAGAGAAAGGGAATAGGACAAACGGATTCACTAGAAACAGAAATCATTGGAGCTTTTGCTGATTTCTGCATTTAGTGTATCTTACAACATGAGAAAGCAAGCTCTTGAGTGCTACACCTTCTGCAGCCACACTCAGAGAGTTTATGGAAATTATAGCATCCTATGGTACAGGTGTCACAGTTAATGACCTACCAGAGCTCTGTAGCTGAAAGTGTTAGGCAATCAGATGTTATGTTCCTAGGAGTTCAAGCTGTGCTGAAATCTCTGTAAACATTTTAAATTTTCATAAGATAGAAAAAAATTTTCACACCCCTGAATTATACTAGAATGGCTTGTGTCCATTTCTTCAGAGTACTGCTTCAACACCTGGGTATGATATTGTAAGTTCTTACTGAAAAGAAATTGAGGTAACTAGTTTTTTAAAATTTGGTGGTTTTGAAAGCTAATAAATTGGGGTGAAGGATTTTTTTGTCTTTGTTGGTTGGGGTTTGTTTTTTTTTTCCAAACCCAACAGCTTTTCCAGTTTTGGATGCTGTAAAACCCATAATATCTTGTTTGTACTACAGAAAGATTTTTAAAAAAATACAACTAAACTTTAATGTGAAAATTATCATGTCCAACAGCTATACATCATCACCACTTTCTGTGAGATGGTTTTGAGCAGTTGTACTGCTGGATTTTTTTCCACTGTGCGAAGTCATTGTCATGCAGAGGCATTTGCAAAACTACTGCTTAATGAGTGAATCCCTACTTTGTCTGATTTCCCAGTAATAGGAAAAAACAAAGCAGGTGTATAATTGATGTTAAAAAAATGTATTTTCTTAACTTAAACCTATCATCTGTCTGTCTCCCTGTGTGTGTATGCTTGATCTCAAGAAGTCTGTGCATTTGTTTTAAGTAAAAGACTAACTTAAAAGACCCTTGACATTCCAAGTACAGTACACTAGAAAGAGAGTAGAGGGTTCATCCTCAGAGATTTTGTCTCTATTTTGTCAATAAAAGGCCTCAATGAAACCTGGAATTATAGGATGCAGATGTCTTGTTCTTTATCTCAATGTATATAATGAATAAATCATAAAGTCCTAATAAAATTGTATATTCATGTATACAGGCAGATCGGGCTGCTGTAGATCAGTATTATCTGCCCTGCCTTGTGGTATCTCTTTATTATTATTAAATATGTAGGAACTGAGGAACTGTGTGTTTCCTACCCATCCCATCACCACATTGTGTTAAGATTTCCTGACGCCTGCAGCTTACAGAGTTTGCCTTCATGTCGGGAGGGAAAAAAAAAAAAAAGAGAAAACTCAGCTACTTCATTGATGGAATCAAATCAGACCTAGATAGACAAGGTGGTAAAATATTTTTCAAAAATTCCATCAGTTTGAATTATAGCTATACTCAGAAAATGCCTGGGGATGTACTGCATCAGTGAACTCTGCTGCGTCTCAGTGGACCACAAATCCTCTTCAGAAGAGAGGAAGCCTGCATTCAGACCCTGCAGTGTGAGCCCCAGCTCTGCTACAAGTTGACCTCTTATCTCCCTCCCTTGGTGGTATTGGCTTGCCTATTTTGGATTTCACGTGTGTTTTCTCAGTTTGAGACAATGAGAGAGATTACTTATCAACACTGGACAAGAGAATTGCTAGAGATGTAAGAAGATTTATTACAAATATAAATAAAAATGTATGTATATGAATATAATACCAGCAACAGTGGATAAAAATAAAACCCAAACCAAACCACGTCCCCATGACCCTAAACCCCAACACACCCAGAACCCGAACCCACACCAGCCATCCACACCCAAAACCACAAAAGAATAAAACTGTAACAAAAGGACTCAGTAACAGGGCAGAGCCCAGAGTTGGCCGCTTGTCGCTTGTCCAGAGAGGGGCAACAGGAGGTTGAATCTGGTCATGGGAGTGCAGAGGAAACAAGATGATGGCCACAGGAGATCTACAGTAGCAGGATCACTTTGCAGCACTTCCCTGAAGCAGCCCCAAAGGAAAAAGAGGCCAGACCGCCAAAACTGGCAAATTTCAAAAGCCTCTCTACCCCCTCCCACCACTGTTCCATCACTGTCCAATGGGAACCAGCTCAGAGCCGCCAATCTTCTCTTTTGTTTACCAGTGGAAGAGGAATGGAGCCCGCAATATTCAAACACCCCTGCAAGATGGCTCCCTGCCACATGGTCAACAACTCGCAGTCCCGGGACGCGACCCGGGGCCACCTCCTGTCCATGGCAGCAACCAGCATCCGCCACCACTGCTCAACACTACCACAAGGCAGTCTGTTCCTTCCACAGCTTTGGGATGTGGCCTGACGCTACCTCCCACTCGCAGCACCCACTGCTGCTCCTCACAGTTGCTCGCCACTACTGTTGGTAGCAGGATGGCAACAGGTTAGGTAACAGGTTAGGCTAGGTTAGGTAATAGGTGATAGGTTGGACTTGATGACATCTATAGTCTTTTCCAACCTTACTGATTCTGTGTTTCTGTGATTCTGTGATTCTGTGATTCATTCCACAGCCCCATGAAGTGGCCCAGAGCTGCTGGGCCCACTGGATCCCCTCCCCTCCTGGACCCACTCCTGGAAGGAAATGGAGAGGGACTCATCAACAAGTAGATATTAAAAATATCTCAAACTCTAACCCATGACAGTATTCCTAAAATGTGTGGCTCTTGTTCCAACTGAGTCACCTAGATCCTACAGCAATAACAAACTGTAACATCAACTGGGTGCAAATTTTCTGGGGAACATAATCTATTACCATCCCTAAAACTCTGGCCATATGTTTTGGCATCAGATGAGATAGTCAAAGAAGGCTGAGTTTGAGACTTTGGTACAAATTCTGTTTTGCCAAATGTATACATTTCCAGACAGCTTTGGGGAAATTCTATTACTACTGAAGTCGGTGATAAAACTCCCTGGGAGTTTGTGGATTACAGATCCTTATTTCAGTTCACAGGACTAGCAGTGAGGAATAAAACTGCTTTTTCTTTGCCATTAAGTTTCATCTGAAAATAAGGGAGAGTGAGTGCAGCAGTATGGAATGTCATAGATTCATTTTTCTACACCAAATTTCTCTCTCTCTCTCTGCCTTTTGATACAATTAATGTCATACACTGCAAGTCACACCAAGAGTATTTGATCACCCAAACAGTGCCATCTTGGGCCCTCACCAGATTAATCTGTGTATTTTCTTTGTGGGACATCGACACTTGCCTAGCCATGTTCACAGGTTCACAGGTTATTCTGAGTTGGAAGGGACTCACAGGATCATCTAGTCCAACTCCCAAGCGAACGCCCACCCAGGGATCAGGCCCACAAGTGTGGAACCATGGGCACCATGCTCCAGCCATCCAAGCCTCTCACCATCTAGACCATGTCACTGAGCTCCTCATTGAGTCTTCACTTAAACAACTCCAGGGACGGTGACTCCACCACCTCCCTGGGCAGACCATTCCAATGAGAGATCACTCTCTCTGGGAAAAACCTCAGTCTAAACCTCCCCTGGCGTAGCTTAAGGCCATGTCCTCTCGTTCTGGTGTTGTCAGCCTGAGGGAAGAGATCCACACCCACCTGACTGCAACCTCCCCTCAGGTAGTTGTAAACAGCAATCAGGTCACCNGACTGGCTGCCAGCTGGATGTGGCACCATTTACCAACAGTCTCTGAGCTCGTCCATGCAATCATTTCCTAACCCAACATAAAATGCTTCTGTTCAGTCCATGCTTTAAGAGTTTCTCCTGAAGCTTATTATGGGAAGCCGTGTCAAAGGTTTTGCTAAGATCCAAGTACACAACATCCACGGCGTTTTTTTTGTCAAAAAGGAGAGTCACCAGATCATAAAAGGAGATCAGGTTGGTCAGGCAAAACCTGCCTCTCCGAAATCTATGCTGACTAGTTCTAATGTCATGGTCATTTTGCAGTTGCTGACTATCTGTTCCGTGACTTTGCCCGGGACTGAGGTCAGGCTGACAGGTCTGTAATTGCTCGGATCATCTTTCCTGCCCTTCTTGTGGATGGGTGTCACATTAGCCAATTTCCAGTCAAAAACTCCAAGTGCTCCATAATCAGATTTCTGTTCATGCCTGTAAACCATGTTGATTTGAAATAAAAGTAGGCTGCTACCAATAACAGATACTCCTTACAGGAGATAGTTGATTACTGTGTGTGATGCTTATACAATGATCAGGATTCCTTTTAGAAAGTACCTCCATCATGCTCAGTGACGGATAACAAAACAGACTGCTACTAAAATGAAATTCACATTATGCAGCAGACCATGATGTGACTGAGAACAGCATTACCAAGGTCATTCTGATCTGATTTTTCAAGTTCATGCTGTTACTCTGACTTTCTCGAGGCAGAAATCCAAATAGTCTGATTGCTGGTGGTTTAGGAAAATCTTTGAGAGCAAACTGGTAAGAAAATATTCTGCACAAGTTGTAGTTTTGGGTTAAAATGCCACACACTGCCCATGATTTAATTCCTCCTCCGTACTCATGTGTAGAACTCAAAAGATGATATCCGTTCATCTGCTTCAATAACTACATCTTCAGCTCCTTTTTTTCCCAGCATTGTGAATACACAGATGAAAAAAGACATGCTGTTCCATTTATAACCAGCAATTCCTTTGCTTCTGTCTAAAATAGTTTGCAGGAAACATTTTCTTGTTTCATGACTGAGCCTGGAGCAAGAGTAAAGAGCAAGCAGTGGCAGAGAACGCCAGGTTTTTTTTAGTGTCTGGTGGTCTCTTCTCAGTGCAGTCACACAGACTGCCGCTTGCCTTTAACAGAAACCCTATCTCAGGTTCTCCAAGATGGCTGGGCAACCCTGCAATGAAATTACAGGTTAGTGATACAAAGGAGACAGTTTGAAAAATCTAAGATAAATTCCACAGTAAATGGAAACTTCTTTTCCTCCACCTTACTTTCTCTATACATAATTCTTTTTGACTGAATTACCTGTTTCCATTCACACCCTCAAAATATTTATCTTTCACCTATCTCTTGAACGCTACATTTCACTTCCCTGCTACCTTATCTTCCTACCCAACTGTTATGGTTTAGGGGGTTTTTCTGCTGCTCTGGTAGCGAGGGGGTTAACAGCTCAGCTCTGGCCTGAGCTTTCCGTGCTGCCATGGCCTTCAAGGTTAGAGATAAAGGCAGGCGTCTCTGCCGAATAACATACTTGGGAGAGAAGAAAAAAAAGTTCAGTAGTAAGATGTAGCNCAGTTCTGAGCTTGTTAGTTAGAAAATAAACCCTTTATGTTCTTTATTTATAGTTTTGCCTTGCTTCTTTTGCCTGTGACCAGTTTTATTTTATTTTCCAGTTTTATTTTCCAGTTTGTTTTTTTCAGTTTTCTCCTTCATGAGAAGTTGGGGTGGGTCTCTGGCATCCAGCCAGGGTCAAACCACGACACCAACCTACCACCTTCCTTAAGCAGTTTCAGACTCTACCGCAGCTACTGTGATAGACCATTTTGCACACCTGTTTTCCTCCCCAGCCTGTTTTTCTCCCTAACCCAGACCCCCCCCCCCCCCCATAGATGCCTTTTTCCCCTGGCTCCTCTTCCCTCCCTCCCCAGCAGGCAGTCCCGCCTATCTGATTCTAGTTGATACTGTGCTGGTTACACCACACTAAGCAACATAATACTTCACAGTAGTTCATTAAGCCATATATCCAACATCTGTCGTAGGCTTTCTCTCTCATCCTCTCCCTGTAGGAAGACGTGTGCACAGCACATTGTTTTTGAAATTGTTTATGTATGTACAGATGTATGGATGCTTGTATATGTATGTGTGTGTGTACGTGTGCATGTTTTTCTATGTAAAAATATATGTACATATTCATAAATATATAAACACACACATTTACCTTGTATTTATATGGAAGAAGAAAACAACAGAAAAATGTACCTTGCCTATAACCATGTCAGGGAATAAGGGCTGGGAATGTCTTCATTTTCCAGGGCAGCTTCTTACTACATTTTGGGCTAACTGCTGTGAAATCAGCCTCACAGAAGCATGGGTTTACTCTTGGTTGTGGGAAGTTCCACTGGGCTAGAGGAACAGAGCTTAAATCACTGCCCTGTCCCAGAGCTTTAGAGGTAATATAACTTTTTCAGAGTTATTTCCCTGAAATCTGATAAATGAAAGGCATCTGAGAACCTGAGTCCATATTAGGTGGGGTGTGAACTCCTCTGCATACAGAGAAGGACTCACCCCACAAAGGCTAGATATACTGTTCTGTGTGTTTGTCATTCATTCTTTAAATGACTGATATTTCCACGCAGATATTTTCAGGACCATGTAAGGGATGAAAGAGCACAAGCCTGCTGATTTGAAAGGCTTTGGACAACAGCTGCTTGGCATAAGCAAGTACAGTATTTTTTCTATGCAGTTCACCAATTGCACACTTATTAGAGTGGAATAACTTAAGACATCCTGGCTTTTACTCTTTCCTTTGTTTTTTCTGACAATTTATTGTGCTCCATCCAAAGCCACCTTGTTAGCTCTTTCCAGTATGGATCTATGCAATCCAACACCTCAGATGGTATCTTGTGTACTCCGGGACACTGAGAACAACCAAATCAGTCTGAGTCTGTGCATTTGCCACTAGCTGTATGCAGGTAGGAGTGGGTTAATCTGCACTGGTACATGGCCGCCTTCTGATCTCAGTATTGGTATTTGCAATAAATCCTTACTTTTCTTCTAGCACATGGGGAAGTTGCATGGTGTCCTTGGCATCCCTATGCCCTTGATGCCCAGGGTGGTGTGTGTCCATGGGGGGAAAAAAAAAAAAAAGTGGTGAAATTGCACGATGAAATTTGGGGCAAGATTTGAGTATGTGATTGAGGAGCTGGGTGGGAGAAAGGCTTACACAGTTACAGGCCCAGGTATAAGCTTCTGTTTCCCATTCACTGGGCTTCTGAATGTCATATACAAAATACCTCATTGTACAGGATATTAAACACATTGTTATAGTAAAAAATGAAATAGTTTAATTTTAGTGAGGCTGTATTAAACATATTGACTGTTCTCCCTTCCATACACTTTACTGCAGACTGGATGATGACATGCTTAATTTCTTAAAAATATCATAAGCTTGGACAAGACATAGGAAAATTTCCAAAGAAGAAATAGGACAGAGAAGAAAAAAGGATTAGTATCTCAAAAAGTACATTTTTGCACACAGATCGCCTCTTACACAGTATCAAATAAAGCTAGTCCTTCATTTCACTTCTTTTCACTTGTCTTTATTTCTTAAGGCTATGTTTTTCCATCAGATTTACAGATGTATCTTAGATAAGTTAGAGTAATAAAAGATGTTTGTAGGATCCAAAGTTCATCTGCTGCATGTTCCTAGACTCCAAGTAATACTTTCCCCTGGGTGCTTTACCAGCATTACTCTTGGGTAAACAGATCTCAGAGAGGGCCTACAGTTGCACAGCACCAAGATATTTTTAGTACAACACCAGCTGAAATTTTGACTGTTTCAAGCGCAAAATGCCTGAGGTGAAATAATTGCTGTGCAGCAGTCTTCTCAGATGTGGTGCCAAGAGCCACATCAATGGATGTGCTGGACTGAGCAGCATTGCTGCAGCCTCCTTGAAGTCACCACCACAGCCGTGCCACCCACCATGGCTGGCCCCTTGCAGAGGGCATCCTTCCACACATGGCAGCCCTGATCTCCAGCAGCTGCTGCCCTGGGCGTCCCAAGAAGGCACTGGATGGGTCTGCTACGTTTCCTCATGCTCGGTCCAGCAATATTTTCTTAAAGTCACAATCAGATGCTGGTTAATGAGATCTACATGTGAAGGAGGTGCCTTAGTGGAGGCCCATGGCCCTTTCCACTTTTCAGGCAAACACAGTTTTAACAAAGGAACTATTTTAGAAGGGACTTTTTCCTTGTAAATGCAAGTTTAGATAACCCAAACCAGACCAGGATGCCCTCAAGCTCTGCCAGTCTAGGGTGGAGCAAGAAGCAGTCTACCCTTACACAGGTTCAAACCAAAAATCGTGGGCACATGAATTGGCACTGGCTGGGGAAAGATGTTTTAAGCTTGATTGAATTTGGTTTTGCTTGTAGATTTCATAGAGAGAAAGAGCTAATTTTGAAGAAAGTGGAGTTCAGCATTTCTGTAGCTGCAGTCATTTAAACCAAACCTTGGTCAGCAGCACATCTGAGCATCTCTGTGCCTTTTTAAACGAATTTTAGGAGATGCATTTAAAAAATTTTTGTGGGTGAACATATCTCTTTCCATTGGTAAAATCTGGAGGCTCCACATCTTGAATAACTTTGAATCAAGCCATATGCGTGCCTTTGATAACAGCTTGGTATAAAAGGCATGCAAAGTTAGTAAAACATGACGTGGCTTAAGAACTGTTGCTACAACTGGGAGCACTTACAGGGGAAAATTGCAAGTTTTGTTCCAGAGAAATAGCAGACTGTGACTGCCTCCAGGGAGCTAGTGGAGATAGGTCCTTTTTATTGTAGTATGTGTGAGCTAGGAGCCTTCCAAAACTCATGACAGACTATGTCTCAGCTCCTCACTGGAGGCGGTGCGCAACAACCCCCAGAGGCATTCCTGCCTCCCTGAGCCTCTTCCACAAGCTTCCAAGCCGCAGGGGGTGGTTTGACACAGGAGTCACACAGAACATTACCGACATGAGCCTAGTTAGCAGCAAGTAACCATCCCCATCCTCCCTGTACAGCTGTTTGATGGGACTCCCAGCCCTACTGCAGCATCATTGGAGCTAGAGATCAACAGCATCTGCAAGCAGGCGACTCTCCTGGTAATCAAAGGGTGGTACTTGGTTACAGAAAAGTTACCCAGAGTCAGATTGCAAGAAAAGAAATGATAGCTAGGATAATGCCTCTATGCTTCTGTCTTAGATTGGGTCTCACTCTCTCTGTCCTTGTGGTTCACATGGCAAGGAGCCTCCAAATGCAAGGGCTTTGTGGTCTTTTTGGATAAAAAACTCCCAGAAGACACATACCAGCTGCTAAGAGAAACTCAGCCTGCTCCAGTGTCACAGAGAGGACACTGACTTCTGGACACCACCTCTGCTGCTCTGGGCTCTCCCTGTTGTCCCATGCTGGCCAGTGGGGCTAAACACTGGAGGCACCATCCCTCTGTGGCCAGCTCTCAGGTTCAGCTGAATCCTTTCTTATTCACAGTTTCTGAGGAAAATGATGCATGGCACAACTGAGAACAGAGCTCAGATCATCTTTACCTAGGATAAAACATCACTCAGTTGCCTTCCCCTATATCTGTTCAAGACATGAACCTTTATAGACACTGTCTTTATCAGCGACAAACCCCATTAGGCAAGACACAAAGGCAGGTTTCCAAGTGTGCCAGTCCCAGCCTGTGGCTGCCATCCTGCTCCACCCAGCAAAGGCCAAGAAACAGCAGGGCATTGACTCTATGTCTTTCTACAGGGAAAACAAAAGGAAAGAGAAAACAAAAAATAGCTATCTGAAATCTATCATGAATTCTTTAGCCTGTTGTCATAAAGACAAGTTTTGGACAGATCAGAAGAGCCTTAAAAATACCAATAGAATGATAGTCTTTGTCTGCATGGTTTTACAAAAGAAGCTTATGGGAAAAAATAATTTATACTTTTTTTCGTTCACAAAGGCGCTATCTGGTATGTGGCAGGTTTGCAGATTTCATCAGTGGAACATCTAGTCCACAGTTAATTACCTGTGTTCCTGCTTGTAGGCATGAAAGTTAAAGGGAACAACAAGAAAGCTTTTGCAAACGTAAAAAAACCTATCCATTACTGTAAAACTTGACTTTGTTGTCAGGAGACCTTTAAGAGTTTGCACATATGTATGTTTAGCCCATAGCCGTGCAACACTTATTGCTGCATCTGTCTCTGCAAGAAGTGCAAGACACAAAAAATATTTTATGAAATATCCATTTTTGAACCCTTCACAATAAGCAGCAGCTTTAATGTGCTACTTTTTTTTTACAAGGCCATTATTCCAGCAAGTGCCCTCTGATTTGATTTTCAGGTAGTACAACAATACAGATTAATGATTACAAATAATCTCTCTGCTCAGAATGAACAAATAGTGTACTGATAACCAGCTTTAGATAATATCTGTGTTCAGTGTTGCTCAGATTTAGAGGATATGAGGAACAGAGAATATGCACCTCAGCTTCTTCTCATGCACCTCTTCCACCCCAAACTTTCAAAGGCAATTCTCTAGTCTAGCATGTTTGCAATTCCTGGTAGAAGTCCATGGGAAGAGAAGAGCCATTATAATGACGGTTTTCTATTCACCTTCATGCTTCGCTGTCTTGAGCTATTCTTAGGGATGCTTGGAAAGAAGTCAGAGCAATCTCTGAAACTAGCCAGTGATATTGACAGCATCTTAGCACAATTATTATGAGGTATACAAGTCTAGCTAATAAGGCTGGGGAGAAAAAATACCACCCCCCAAAAATATACCTTATTTTCCAATTTTTTCAGAGACATTGGCATGAAAGATTTCAGGAAAGGGAGGGAGTGAGGGAGTTAGGACTGAGGAAGGACACTGAAAAGGACACAACAAATTCATCCAGCATAGAAAACCTTTCTTCAAACTCCCGTCTTGTCTATTATAGATAAATTTGATTGTCAATAGTTTTGACTCAAAGAAATGAGAATTACTGTGGTGTATATAAGAAAGCTTAAAATTCAGCACAGTTTCAGAAACAAGAGAGAAAAATTTAACCTTGTTATACAGGTGACTGAGATTCTTAGGGAGGTATGCTTGCTGATGTAAATGAGTGCAAACTTTATGCTTGGCTGGGAAACCATACTGATTTATGCCAATTGAGGCTTTGGCCTGGGTAGAGGAATCCACTACTGCATTCCTTCCACTACAAAGATTTTCAGAGCTTTCTATCTCTTGTGATGCCTATTATAAACAATTATTGTCAAATGATTATATTAAACCAATGCATAGAAAAACAAGCCAGCTACTGGCATGAAAACAATGCAGGGGAGACATCAATGAAAATATAGTAATGATGAGATCTATTACTTTTTCAAGTGCTTGCTCAGGGAGCTGCACAAGTAACATTGCTTGAATTTTTGGGCGGGGCAGATGCATATATTCCAGGGAGGAATAATTCTGCCCTTGTGCCATGAAGAAGAGGACATCTAAATTTTTTGCACAGCTGACTTCTGCTGTGTGTGGAACCAAGCAGCTGGGAGAAGGATCAGTCAGTATAAGTGCTTAGTGAGCCTGAGGCCTTTGCACTGTCAGAGATGGTAACAAGATGAGCAAGGCATAAAGCTAATTTCTGTCCATGGCAGTAAGGCCTGAGTTCTGATTAAAGTGTAAGATTTTTCAAGTGATTTGTAGCTGTCTTGGGAGCAAAGCGGCTGCCCAGCAGAAGTTTGCCCTTTCTCCTGGAGATTTTGTTGTTCTGGGAGCAAAATATTCCTACTAAAGCTACCTTTGCTTCAGACTCATCACAAAAGCCCCCTGTCCCACTGCTACCCCATGGACACAGCAAGCATATTCTAGACTCTCTGTAGCTCCACAGGAGCTGATCAGATGCTAGTAGCAAACATTTCCCCAGTTCAGATAGTTATTGTTTTCTGAAAAACAAGCAAGAGGAGCTAAAAAGAGAACTTCAGCATTTGAAAATTCAGTAAAGTCCTGACCCCATAACTCTGAGGGGACTGGCTCAATCCAGGCCCTGTGTACAGAATCTGCAGGATCCAATGAGCATAGTGTGAATGGAGAAAACACTACAAGAAACCCCAATGCACATCTTCTTTTTCAACCATCCTTGAAAAGAGGCAAACAACAATAGTGAACTGATGACAGCAGCCCTTTCTGGCTCCACTGTAGGCATTGTTAAGAATTTAAAGAGGGACTTGAGTGATCTAAAAGTGAGGAATTTAATAGAATAGTCATACTCCCTCCTCAATGCATGGAGGGAGACAAGCTGATCCAGAGGACATGCCCATGAACCTTGGGTGTCCTCAGT
The DNA here is from genome assembly GCA_013390025.1 of Pitta sordida. NCBI lineage: Eukaryota > Metazoa > Chordata > Aves > Passeriformes > Pittidae > Pitta > Pitta sordida. The sequence goes on from WEKX01016077.1 coordinate 40,830, forward strand.
AGTATTTACCTAAAACACTCTTCAGAGGTGTCTTTCTACTGATGAGTGCATGGCTTAGATGACTGATTTAAAAGAGATCTCTTTTTCCAGGTTGACGACACCAGAATGAGTGGGCACGGCCTCAAGCTGCGCCAGGGGAGGTTTAATCTTAACGTTAGGAAGCGGTTTTTCACAGAGAGAGTAATTGCATATTGGAATGGGCTGCCCAGGGAGGTGGTGGAGTCGCCATCCCTGGAGGTGTTTAAGAGAAGACTGGANCCTAGTCCGACTGACCACACTGTTCCTGATACAGGCCAGGATGCCATTGGCCTTCTTAGCCACCTGGGCACACTGCTGGCTCATATTAAGTTTTCTTAATATTCTTAATATTAATATTTTCTTAATATTCTTTTCTAATCATTACTCCTAAATCCCTCTCCATTTCACCACTCTCTCCAGCCTCTCATTCCCCAGCTGATATCAGTGCATGGGATTGTTGTGTTCAACATGGAGAACCCAGCACTTGGACTTGTTAAATCTCATATTATTAGAATTTGCCCATTTCTCAAGCCTGTCAAGGTCCCTCCGAAGGGCCCTCCTTCCCTTGTGCAGTTCAACATTTGCCCCCGGCTTGGTGTCATCTGCAAACTTGCTGATTATGGACTCCATTCCCTCATTCATATCATCAATAAAAATATTAAACAGTGCCAGACCAAGCACTGATCCCTGTGGGACTCCACTGGTGACTGGCTGCCAGTTGGATGTGGCACCATATACCAACACTCTCTGAGCTCGTCCATCCAACCAATTCCTAACCCAACACAGGATGTTCCTATCCAGTCCATGCTCTGAGAGTTTCTTCTTAAGCTTACCATGGGAAACCATGTCAAAGGTTTTGCTAAGGTACAAGTACACAACATCCACGGCCTTTCTATCATCAACCAGGCGAGTCACCCTCATCTTTCATACAACTAACATTAGATGAAATTAATTTTTTTCCTCTCTCATATTCCAGTTCCCCAGAAAGGAATGCATAGCTCATTGAAATAATTCTCATTATTTCTGAATCAAGCCCAGCATTGCAGGGAGGCAACTGATGTTGAAGTAAGGAAACTTTCCTAAAGGCTACCAGTAACTCAGGTGATACTCACCTTCCTGCTCACAGATTTCTTTAAGTCCTGGGGACAGCAGCATTGAAAGGCATGCAAACATTGTCATTGCACCAAAAGACAGAGACATTTGGAATAAAGAATTCATTTATTGTTACTCATATTGTTACTCATATCAAGCACCATTGGTATGCAGCACAGTTAGGAGCTCTTCTAACACCAAGAAACACACCTTACCTGGCTCACCTGAAAATCACATTTAGTTGGGTTTTAAAAATCCTAGCTCCTGAGGGACTACAAATTGGTAAAAAGTTAAAATGAAAGGGAAGCTCAATGCTTCTAGTGCTCCAGATGACAACAGTAAAGCTCTAAGCAGTGACATTGCCACCACTCATGCTGGTTCATCCGTCTCAAATAAGTCTGGTGTTACAGACCCATTTCCATGGGCATGAATAAGAGAACATAAGAGAAGCAAAGGAATAGCACAACCTGGCAACTCAGCACATGTTCTTCTGCCCTAGGCAAAGGTGGTTCAAACTTCCTAAAGACGTGACAGTTGCACAGGAGTGCCCAGTTTCTTAGTAAATAGCACATGCCTCAGTATGAATTATGTGAAGATTTATTCCATTTTACTAGAGAGGCATCTCCAAAACAGCTGCTCTGTTGGAAGGCAAATGGGCATGTGTCCTTCCATTTGCATGATGCCAGTGTTTAAAAATCCTGTGCCAGGACCCCATTGTGCCAACTACTGCACAAACAAAACAAAAGACAGCCAAAACAGGAAAACACTGCCAGGCAAGAAACAACAGCTATGCCAATCCCAGGAGGAAGGACTGCATTGCTTTAGCCTGCTGGGTGGGCTGCTAGGCTCACCTCTGGCACTGCAGCATTTGTGCCTGAGAGGGGCATGAGGGCAGACTGGAAAAAGGAGAAATGAAGTGGCTTTGCAGGTGTCAACATAGAGCTTCTCCAGTGGGGAGACAAGATGCATGGGAGAAAACCCAAAGCCTCCAGCCACTCATCAAAAAAGACCTGAAGATCATGTTGCCAGAACTGGTTCATTCTCACAGGCATGCTGCGGCTCTCTGGTGCACTGAACAGCACAGCTCCAGGGCACGGTGATGTGGGCTAAGCATAGGGTGCTATGCCTTAACATGCAGTTTCTCAGCTTTTGTGGTGGGTTTAAACCTTTACTTCTGGCTTTTATGTTGACTATATTAGGGTTTTTTTATTCTAATAAGTTTTCAGTATGTCTTTGTGCCTTGCCAGCTCTACAGACCCACTGCATCTCATTCTCCAACCAGAAACATATCCAAACATTTCTCAGAAGGATTGGGAATGGAAACAGGAGATGGAGTACTCCAAGCAGAAAGCAAACGTTTCACTACAGCCCACTACTGTGGTAGTGTGGAGAGTACAGCCTGGATGGTTAAATCAGCACGTGTTACTGAATTGATGACAAGCCCTGGTAAGATACCCTCTCTGTGCCCTACGGTCTCCTCTCTGTGGCTACTGGTGCAGATGCAGCTAACAAAAAGGTAATTCTCAGAAACATACAGGGTCTGTTGTCACTAGTGGACAACACTTGGAAAAGGAGAGTTTGATTTCTAGAGAAATTCTTGCAAATTAGTGCTGGTAGAGAACACAGAAACAAAATAACTATCAATCATCACTCTATGGAGGTAAGACGGTGACGTTCCTTACTAATGTTCTGTCATGTTTGAAAGTTCAAGAGATACTGCAGCTTAACTTACTTCCCTTGACTTTAATTCATCACTGCTAATAGAGCAGAGTCACGGGGCTCCGCATGTCTGCTCTGGTAGACGTGCACTGGCAAGAGCAAACTGTTACTGCATGAAAATCAACCCACATTAATGCCCTTGAAGAACCAAAGTCTGAATAGAGGATATACTTCCCTGCTATGCGCAGGGTGGGTTCTATTAATTAGCTGGCTAGAGGGTCAGGAGTTCCTTTTTTCTTGACTCTCCAGTGTTTCTCTTTATTTCCCTCTGTTCAGCTGCAGAACAGAGTACAGCACCTACAGAAGAATAATGTAAAGGAGAAATCAAAACACTGAAACTTCAAAATCCCCAGGCAGGGCATTTTGCATGTGTTTGCATGTGCACCCTTAGGACTGCAACACATTTGAAGGAAGTTCTCCTCAAAGAACAGATCAGTCGTGAAATGATTTTTGCAAACTTTACTTTTTTGTCGCATCTAATTAGATGCAGCATTATACCTGCAACCAGACATGTACCAGGTGAGAAACCCTTCCTCTGATTTGGAGACGAATTGTAGCTTCAAACTGTGATGTCTTTTGTTTCCTGTGTGCTTGCATTGCTGCATTGCTAGGATCATGACTATGCCACACAACAGATCACCTCTTTTGTCCTTGGAACTGCTACAGCCTTCATAGAGTGTAGACATGTGGTGCTCTCTCACATTGAGACCTAACTTTTGTTCTTTTCAATTCTTTTCTTTCTTCTAAGTTAATATATAAATCAGTAAATAAGACTTCTTGCTTGTGTACAGAAACTTTCCCTTCATAAATCACTGTGTCCATATGAAGTCGACCTTCAGTGCCACAGGCACTGGCACTGAGCATTCCAGCGTCATTGGAGCCCAGGAACTGAACACTCATGTTTGTTTATGTACTGTAACTTACCTTCCTCCTTCTCCTTATGAAGTCCTCTGTGCCATTCGAAGAAAGATAGAGTGTTCTTGAGGAACTGAAACAACCTCAAGATATCTGAGTATCTGTTATTTTATCCCAATTGCATAGCCTCTATAGATTAAAAAAGCCCCTCTGAAAACATAAATACTGAGTATGCAAGCACTTCTTGAAAATCAGCCTCAATTTATAAACTCATTTCCCACAGCCTGATGTTGCAATATGGACTCTTTGAACACAGATATGTTTAAAGGAAAGGAGAGTAAGCTGTGAAAGCAAATGATACATGCATAGAAACCTGATTTGCACATTTCGAATAGATTATAAACTCTTACAGTGTTTTGAAAGCATAACGATATATTCACCCTCAAAGAGGACCTAAACAGTGCATCTAAATCACATTATATGTCCTGATTGATGATAAGGCTTTTCCTCTTGCAAACACAACAAATATATTTTTTTTCATTTCAAAGAAATTAAGTAATTATTTTATCATAATATGATTTATTATTTTCAAGCCTAGTTGTTAAACTGCAGGCTGAATCTAGAGCTGCCAACACTACAGCTGATAGTGTGTTTGTCCAGCATGTAGCTACAAGGAAGAAAAAGCAGCATGTAACCACAGGGAGAAAAATCAAGATTCGCCCCCAGAATCTGCCACAGAAGAGACTTCACAGCAGATAATTAAGACACAAGCTCAAAGATCTTAAACCCTACTTTTCCAAACCATGAGATATCCACGGATACATTTCCAACTCCTCTTACTAGGACAGGGAGATGAAGTACATACAGTGCTGTAAAGCTCTACCACATGAGTTTCCAGTGCTCACAGAACTATGCATGATTGATTAAGAAATTTTTGCATTACCTAGGAAAGGAAAGTAACACAAATCAGTGATGTTTTTGTGGGCCCATGTGCCCTAGTGTCTTAGGCACTCTCACAAATCAGCAGTCCTTCTTTCCAACTGTATAAAATTCAACCTTCAGCTCAGGGGAGGATGAGTCTGAAGGACAAGGAGAATAAGTAATGCAAGAGGCAATTTTTGCATGGTTGTATGGAAAACGTTAAAACACCTGAAAACAGGAAATAAAATCACGAAAGGATTGGTGTCGCTAAAGGAACTCAATGTACAGTCATTCCTTCCACCAAGGGAAATGAGATTGTTTTCTTTCTGTCACACAACAATATTCCCATCACTCTAATTAGGTGCAAAACATGCTTCTATTGGAGGCAAAAGATTTCCTTTTATAAAATTAAAAAGTAATATTTAGAGGAAGACTCACAAAGAGAACAGATTTTTTTTTCATTTTATTTAAGTTGTGGTTTTCCATTCATTTACTGATACGAATGGTGGGGTTTTATGTAATGATTTTGTAAGAAATAATTAATAATATGTTCTCAAATAAGAAAACATGTTAAAATGCACATCACCTTACAATGCCAAGGAAATTCAGAACAATTTTTACCATGGAAAGCCCTAATACTTTTTTGTGTCATGATGCATTTGTTTAGTGATTTCTTCAAGTGCTTCTGTATTTATTAATAACTATTTACCACTGATTACAAGTGGAGTTTTATTTGCTGTTCATATTTCAGCTGACCAAAGTGAAATGTTTCCCAAGCTGTGATGTGTCTGTGTATGTGTCACAGAGAAAACATAGACCTTTTTCAGTGTCACATGTACAGTGATTTCTGGAGAGATACAGTGATGATCTGGAAAGTTCATCCTTGCACCAAATTGAGAAAGTAAGATTGTGACCTAACGTTACTTTTCAGCCACACAAATAATTATCAGCATCACTGAAATTATCAGACTGCATTCAAATGAAGGATGGAAAACTGAAATTAGAGTTCAAGTTTATAATTAAGCTTGACAAAAAAATTTTAATGATGTCAAGTGCAAAATGCCCAGTTCTGCCATCTTCACTGTGCACGTATCACCTACTCAGATCCTCCAGATGTACTTTGAGACTTACATTCTCTGTCTGCATATCCCTGTCAATTACACCATACTTCACTCTTGAGTGAAATTTATTATGTTATTCTACCACTGGGTCTTGGAGACTGAATTATAATCTTACAAGCTATTGTGAAAAGATTCCCACTCATTGGGGCAACTTCTTTTCAGGAAGAACACAATTATTCCATGTGGTTTTTCAGTGGCATCCAAATCTTATCCAGGGGTTGGCCTCATGCCTGTGTGGGTACAGATCAGACCTGGAATCAGAGGGAGTGTGTAGGACGGGTACTCAACTGCAATGTTAAGATCATCTTATCTGTGTTAAGAACTGGTTTAAGAACAGTTAGTCTCATCTGAGTTTTTCTCTGAATTTTCAGAAGAGCAGATCACAGAATCACAGAATCACAGAATATTATGAGTTGGAAGGGACCCACAAGGATCATCTAGTCCAACTCACCACCTAACACCCGTACAGAGTCCGAGAGCACATCCCAGAGCGTAACACCACCTAGATCCCTCACAGTCTAGCAGGCCACTCCGAGCCGGAAGGGACGAATAAAAGGGTTCAACTTTTCAAAGGGGTCATGAAACTTTTGAGTTTTTAAGGGTAAACATGCAAGCTTAGTGGTTTGCAGATATATTTTTTGGACAAATGTTCATTGCATATTGTCAGACTAGAGTTGCTCAGGAAAGAGAAAAAAATTTCCTAAGTATTTTTATTGTTGGAAATGCTAGCTGACAAAATGTTCCGTAATTCATTAGTTTTAGAAACAGTACTGGCAGAGCACAGCTCTGGCTGAACCTTGCCTCATTTTCCACCAGGTCCTGCATCCGTAGGCACTCTGCTCCTTCCCAGGATGAACAGCAGCCTCAGGGATTTCACTCCAAATCTGGGCAAAACCTGCTTTGGAAATACCGAAATCTCCTGACAATGAGATTAACCTGTTAGTTCAACTTCCACAGTTCGAACTGCGATAGAAAGAAATACTTAGATAAAGGCTTTTAGTTGCAATTCACATTGAAGTTCCTCTTAGCTCAGTAGGAGGGCACTTTTTGTTCCCCATGTTGACATGCTGAGGAAACAAACACACTGCCTTGAGTCAGGCATCCAGGGTAGACATAGCAGAAATGCCTAGAGATGTCCCAGAGCCTTGTATCCTTGCCAAGTGGCGTTACGTAAAGCCATGCCAGGATACATAGTTTTTGCATTGTCCTACCAGACTGCTGGTCCTACCAGACCAACAGGGTAAGGCAGTCAATAATTTATGTGTTCCCGTGTCTAAGATGGTTGTTTCTAAGCAGGCCCTCTGTACTTCACCTAGGTCCCAAAACACCTTTGAGAAAGGAGGCTGGAGCCTGTCATCTCAAGAAATAATAACGCATATGTAGATCTTACGACACCTTTTCATCCATATTACTCATATAAGATTTTTACATCGTTGACATTTTACAGTAGAGGGAAACGAAGGTTTGGGAACTGAAGTGTTTTTCCCTGAGGCCAGCCATGAGTAAGAGGTGGAGGTAGAAGTACTCCCAGTTCCCTGAAACTCAGGGTGGTGCTCTGTTCATGAGGGCACATCTTCCGCAAAAACCAATTCAATGCAGACCTCCAAGCCTTGAAAAGAGCTGAAGGCTCTTCTGCTGATGGTCTACAAATTCCTGCTTTCCATCATAGCTCTCTGAGATGTTACTTGAGGCTGCATCATCTTTCATGAAGGGATCATAATCCAACAGAAATTAGCAAAAAAACTGCCCTGGCTGCTGCTGAAAGATGATAATCCAGGAACAATTAGGTATCCATTCACCCTTCTTTGTTAAAAGCACAAATAGCACATGTGGGGAACATACTCTCTCAGATGACGGTAAAAATAGTCTATTTTTACAGATCTTTTATTTAAATCTTGCAAATAGTAAGAAAGCAATTTTAATAAAACATGCAATGCCTACAAGAATTGCTGCTTTTCATCAGAGAAATGAAGAATTTTCTTTGTTTTTATTAATTTTTTATTTGATGCTAATTATGACCCCCACTGTCTCTGTGCTCCAGTGAAATGTGACTTCCTGATGTTTCTCATTGTTTTTTGTTTACAATTATAAGAAGTTGATGGAAATCTGGTTTCTGCTTCTGTACTGCTGTGGGATTTGTACAGCAACAACCTGTCAAACTAATGACCTCTAACACAAGAAGCTGTGGACTATTCAGGCTGCAGTCACAACTGAAATCTTAGCATTGCACTGTTTCTCTCTTGCCCCCTGCATATCTGTAATGAAACACTTTTGGCATCATGGAAGGATGATCTCAGAATTAAAGGTAAACAGTAGGATTCACAGATTCACAGAATATTATGAGTTGGAAGGGACCCACAAGGATCATCTAGTCCAACTCAACACCTTCACAAGTAACTAACAATACCCTATTTTTCTGCATGCTGTCTTGCTCAGGCCTTCTTTTTCTTGTGCTTCAGTTTTCTCAGGAAAAAAAAGAAGAAAAAAGAAAAGCTAATAATGTAGATATGGTGTGAGCATGATGTCATTAATATTTCCAGTTCTTTGAGATAGGCTGGCCCTTCAGAGGGACCTTGACAGACTAGAGAAATGAGCAGACTCCAATAGTATGAGATTTAACAAGTCAAAGTGTCGGGTTCTTCACTTTGGACATAACAACCCCTGCATCGCTATCAGATGGGAGAATGAGTGGCTGGAGAGTGGTGAAATGGAGAGGGATTTAGGAGTAATGATTAACAGGAAACTTAATATGAGCCAGCAGTGTGCCCAGGTGGCTAAGAAGGCCAATGGCATCCTGGCCTGTATTAAGAACAGTGTGGTTAGTCGGACTAGGGAAGTTATTCTTCCCCTGTACTCGGCGCTGGTCAGACCACACCTTGAGTACTGTGTGCAGTTCTGGTCTCCCCAGTTTAAGACGGATGTTGAGCTGCTTGAGAGGGTCCAGAGAAGGGCGACAAGGATGGTGAAAGGACTGGAGGACAAACCCTGTGGGGAGCGACTGAGAGAACTGGGGTTATTCAGCCTGGAGAAGAGGAGACTCAGAGGTGACCTGATTGCTGTTTACAACTATCTGAGGGAAGGCTGCCGCCAGGTGGGTGTGAATCTCTTCCCTCAGGCTGACGACAACAGAATGAGAGGACATGGCCTTAAGCTACGCCAGGGGAGGTTTAGGCTGGATGTTAGGAAGAGGTTTTTCCCAGAGAGAGTGATCGCTTATTGGAATGGTCTGTCCAGGGAGGTGGTGGAGTCGCCATCCCTGGAGGTGTTTAAGAGAAGACTCGATGAGGAGCTCAGTGACATGGGCTAGATGGTGGGAGGCCTGGATAGATGGATGGAGTGTGGTGCCCATGGTTCCACGCTTGTGGGCCTGATCCCTTGGTGGGCATTCACTTGGGAGTTGGACTAGATGATCCTGTGGGTCCCTTCCAACTCAGAATAACCTGTGAACCTCTGAATCTGTGAACTTCAATCTTTGTACTGTCAATGAAAGAATTGCCTGGAAAAGCATTCTGGATTTCAGCACTATATAAAATAATTAGACAAATACAGCGCACTATCTAAAGGGCTAATTTAATTAATTTTGTTACTTTGAAGTAAAATATGTGTTAAAATTCACAACTATCAGATTTCCTTCTGCACAGAACAAGAGAAGGCTTTTTTCCCTAGTTCCTAGGAATTTTTGTCCTACTTTTCCTTAAATCCTGTTCCCTTTTTTTGTAGTCCCCAGTTCCTCCACCATTCCCAGTGTTTCTTTCCTAACAGCTAGTGCTCTTGGCTGGGTGATGGCCATCACACAGGGGTGGTAATGGTGTTGTTGATGCCATTGTTGCTGGGCCAGCACGTCTGTGCTGGGCCAGGTGACAGCTGCTCCCCTGGAGGCCCAGTTACAGCTCCATGATGCCAGTGGACCTTTATCCATCTTGCTTTTGCATTCTCCTACTGATTTTCACAATACAGTTCATAATCTAATATCTCAGAGCTATTTCTAAAATTTCATCTAAGTAGCTGAAAACTGTTTAATGTTTTGGGGAGAGTAAATAGTAGACAATTGTACAGATGGACATACAGGTGGACACAAATATGTGGATCAATGCTACAAATGCATTTATCTGTTTTCTTAGAAAACCAAGTTAACTTTGAGACAAAGCTATTCATAAACACTAGTCAAATATGTGCGTATATGTCAACAAATGAATATGTATTTCTGAGTGGGAGCTTCAAAAATCTTCATTGTGAGTCTGAGCTCTGCACACGCTGGCAGAGACCAGTGATGGATGTAGTAGCAGTGAACTTGTGACTTGCTGCAAAAAGTGGAGGACAGATTTGTGTGGAGATATCTTGCTGTATCTTCACGGCAGATGCAGGAAGGTATTACGTGATCCATAAATTCTTGTAGTTTTCACTGAGTTAGCTCCCTTACAGTCTCCAATTAGCATGTCAGCAGTTGCCACAGATGGCCATCAGATGTGTTTATGTTGCCAGCTCAGCCTGTGGCCATAGATAAGACAGATGTAAGCTGCTTCCTGCACCCAGAGTGCTTACAGCCTGTGCCACACAAGGGCCCACCTGAGATGCAGGTCCTGTGTCCAGGAGCTGTCTGGTGGCCCACTTGAGGTCACAGACTGATACAGACACCAAGGCTGAGCTACACTGTCAGCATGGAAGTCAACCCTCAAGACTAAGGCTGAGGTTTAGGCATCTTGCTCCCTGGAAGGTGTATCCTGACATTCAGTCTGCCTCTTGTACATTTCATGGTACAAAACTATGCAACTATGTGACAGGACGAGAGGTCATAGACTTAAGCTTCAGCAGGGAAACTTTAGACTTGATATTAGGAAAAGGTTTTTTACTAAAAGAGTGATTTGGATTTGGAATGGGTTGCCCACAGAGGTGAAGTGTTTAAGGGTAGGTTGGATGAGGTGTTGAGTGATATGATCTAGATGTAGATGCTAGTTTAGTTGGGCTATAGGTTGGACTAAATAATCTTCAAGGTCCTTTCCAACCTTATCTATATTGTGATACTGTGATATAAAGTCCAGTAAGATGAAAATCTGAAGTGTTGGACACTGGAATTCCTCAGTGTCAATTCATCTTATCTCAGCATCTTTGGCTACCCCTCATGGGTCACAGCTACTTTATACAAAATATGAATATTAATAACATGTAATAATAAGAGTGACAATGTCACTATTTTCATTTCATAGATGCCATTGCGAGCAGAGCATGCGTAACAAAGTCAAGACTAGATAAAGCTTCAGCTTACTGGGAAAGTGTGACAGTGCTTGAAAGTAGATAAACATTCACATGACTCTCTGTTTTGGCATGTTCTTCCTTTAGAAGAAACCAGGATCTGAGCCAACATGATGAATGAATCACTTCAAACTGCTAGAGGGTAAATCTGAAAAGATTGCCACTTCATGTTGTAACTTGCAATCAACCACACTTTTCCACTGCTAACCCTGCTGAAACTGGAGGTACAGACCTTAAATGCACTACAGTTTCACACTGGTGGTATGATTTTTACTTTAATGTATATTTGAGATTTAAGTTCCTATCTATAAGAGAAAGTCAGACCCACACCATCTTAAACATACTAATGTACAAACATTTTATGTTAATTTTTCCACAAGCCAATTCAAATGTGACAGGAATTTTTTCATAACCTTAAGTTTATGGCTGTGGACTTCTGACAAATATGGACTTCTGTGCTGCTCTCCTGCTATTACAATCAGCTAGTAGTAATAAATTAGCAGTTTGCTTCGACCACCAGCCAAGTAACATCTTCCTTGCAGGCACCACGGATGTCAATATTTTGTATATCCTCAGCTAGTTCTTTTACTCACATCAAAGGCTGCCGGAAATAGCAGTATGTGTAAGTGTCTTTTACATATGGCACCCTGGTCAGTGGTTGGAACTTCAGAAGCCTTGCCCTACCTGTCTCTAAAACCTGCTTCACCAGGAGGCAAGCTCAGCAGAACTTAATATTTGGTGTCCCACAAATATGAATTTGAAACATCTTTCATCTCAGAAAGACCACAGCAAAACTGAGGCTCTGCAGTACCCACATATCTCAAGAGGTAGCTTCTGCAGTCTGCAGGGATGGAAATGAAATACTAAGACAACTAGAAAAAAAATCAGTTCTGTAAAACCAAGCTTCCTGCTGATGATAAAAAATAAGTAATACTGTATTTGAGGGAAAAGTGTGTTTCAGTATCTTGAATATTATAAATACCTGCTATTGTATCCACCTGCTGCTGCCCTCCTTCAGGTCATTTCACCTGCTAGTGCCTTGATGCTTTCCACTGTGGTCCCAAGCACCTGCTGGCAGACCGATGGGAACTACTTCTACCCTCTTTGTCTTTCCTTTTAAAAAAAACATACCTCTTTTTCTGTTGGGAAGCAACCAGCACCTCACACCAGGGAGGTGGCTTCAATTCCAGCTGTGAAGTCCTAGCAACATCGTTAGGTTGAACCTGTTCAGTTTTTGGAGTCTTTCATATTGTCCAACTCAAGCATCCAGGCACCCAGGCAAAGCCCTCTGGTGCAGTTTGGGCACAGATGACAAAGTCAATTCAATTGCAAGAAGATACAAGCTCAACCCAATCCCTTTTACAAACATGAGTGAAGAAGTGGGGCAGTGCCACCTTTTCCGCAGGTGACCGGGCATGTAAACATAGGCCATGCTTCCATGTGGGCACCAGAAGTGCTCTGGGTGCCTGCACAGGGTGTGCAGCCTGCTACTAACCAGCAAGAAGTAAGAAAGATGGTGCAGAATGAATGTTCTTCTGATGAATGGAAAGTTAGTTTTTACTGAAGTCACTGAGCATCTGGGGATCCCTATTCCAGGAGCTGACGATGTTTTATCTCGTGAATATTTGTCAGGGTTTCTCTGTGTCTCTGTTTCTTTATTTACAAACACATGATGCCGAACTGGACATTTGTAATCCATGTAACGCAGAGCATTTTACAAAAGGCACGGAACACCATGATTCTCACTAGTCCAGGGAGTAAAAGGAAGCCTGGAAACTTTAAACCAATTGCCCTAGGTCGAACAGCAGCCCAGTGACACATCTGGTACACCAGATCTCCAAAGTCATTCAATAATTCTTTATTCACTAGATACTATTGCCTCCTTAAAGTCAATATAATGATATTCAATAATAAGGTTGTTAGTTTTAATTAAAGACAGCAGATCACATTATGTAGAAGGAATGAAAATGTTGTTTCATTATTATATATTACAATAATTACAGAATAGTAGACTTATGTATTAACCACAGAAAAAGAGTAACTGAATTCTGTACCCTAAAATTTTTTTGGACACATCACATAGGAATTGCAACGGAACTGATGCTCTCAGTGTCATGCTTAAGTACTTGCTTCCAGTCTTCCAGCTTATTAATAACTCTATTTTTTAGTAACAGTTTAAAATAAATTTATTTAAAATGAAATACTACTCACTGGAAAGACTGATTCCTTGAATCTACAACTTGTTTCCGAGGCTCTGTTTTGCTCTATCTACTGAACATGAAAAAATACTTGGAGGTGGGGAGACTTCAAAATACTGAAATATGAGGCATAGTTTCATTTTTTTCATAAAAGATTCTGCTTTTTTTACCCTTCAAAATGAGTCCCAGCTGAAAAATCCAACCAGAATTTAAAGAAAAGCTGAACATAAAAAGGCAGAAAATTAGAATTTTTCTAAATTCCCCTATTTGGATCTTTTTAGACCTTCATTATAACTTTACAATTGCATTAGTAAAGAGTGACATGTGTTCTTTAACCAGATGGATTTCCCCAGGGACCAGATTTTGATCCTGTGTGTATACCCTCAAAGAAGATAAATATTACATATTTGCATAGGACAATCTGCAGTCTTGGCTCATATTGAGAAGCACCTTGTTCCACAGAAATCCTCCCTGAGACGTTTTCTGCTACTTTATACAGGGAAGAGTGTGAGATAAAAAAATCCATAACTTAATAACTTAACAATTCCCTCATCTTTTATCCCTGGAATGCTATCCATCAGACATCAAGAATATCCTTGTTCATCATGTATTTTCTTCCTCTCCAAGACAATCAGGGTGATGACCATGACCTGGGGGTAAGGGACCATCACAAAGGTCATGCTTAGGTGTAACTGCAGTGTTGAACCAGAGTAATGCTGCTTGAACCATCCTCAAATTCAGTGGAAATGACATGAAAGGAAACAAACTAACTTAGAGACAGAAGCCTGAGGACCATACAAATAGTAGTTTTTTTTCCCTAGCCCTTGCATATACAAGATAACCAGGAACATGCACAACAGACATAAGAAATATGCATAATAGTATAGGGCTCAAGTCTCTTTTTTTCATAGTGTCTAACAGCATAGACAGTCAGAAACTACTAAGAAGGCACCTGCCCTGCACAGCATCAATGTTACATAGTTCAATCTTCCATAATAAGGCAATATCCTTAAAGCCTAAATATACTTCCCATATTCACTACTCTTTTTGTTCATCTCCTTTCCTACTGTCTATACAGAAAATGATGTAAGACATCCAATTTCCGTATGACTGCTCAGACTGTTCTTCATTCACAGATGAGTCACAGAAATTTACTTCTTGTTTATCCCAGGTTCCCTTTTAATAGATCACTTTATTCTCCAAACAAATTAGACTGTTCCAGTCTAGCACTGACTATGGTAAAATAACATTCAGACAGAAACAATCACAGGCACGTGAATAGAGAAGTTCATATTCCTGAATACACAGAATAACTGCCTGCTCATGACAGATAAGGAAGTGTGCACAAGTACGTCTACTGCTGGGTTTGCTACTGCCAGCAGGACTTTAAGTGTGCAACTTCCTAACATAGCTCTTGAAAGGCCGGATTGACACCCCAGAACCACAGAAAAATCCTTGAAACTATGCATTTAAGAATATGCTATAGTCTCCATTTTCTACAGAAAATTTTATATTCAGTATAGATCAACACAAATAGTAAGTACTTCACAGAAAACTTGGAAAATCAGAGAATGTACTTCCAGCCCCTGAAACAAGACAGAAAGCAAGGCAGGGACTCTGTATCCAACAAAAGCATTATGTGGTGGTGCAACATTCAGGTGTGCTCCTACAATGTTTGAGCCTAGGGTCCCAAATGGGATTCATGTGTCTCACTGATGTTTCTGTCATCTGCACTCCAAAGCCAGAGTTTCAAAACCTGCCCCATGTTTCAGTCCTGGCTGTTTTTCAAGCTAATATCTCCTCCCAATTTTTTTTGTACAGACAAGGCTGGTAAACACATCCTCAGGGGTCAATGTCCTCATGGAGAGATGAGAAACTTTTTGTATGGTTGCCCTCTCTGGCCACATGGGATAATGGTTTTGGACAAATGCATTCACAGCTCCACACAACTCCCTGAGTTAGATGGCACTGAGGACCCCATAGTAGCACCACCACTTTCCCCCATGCATCTGATCAGGGAATCCACCAGGGACACAGGAGAGTCAGTACCTGATCCCACAGATGTATGAAACACAGTAAAGACTAGTACACCTTCAAGGAGAGATCCTGAAAACATCCCACCCTTGTGAGTGGCGAGGTCAGACAAGGATTATTTGGTGAAAGTAAGACCCATGGTGCTGGGGTATTTGGTAGCACATATTTGTTCCTGCAGAGAGTGTCTCACAGAAAGGCAAAGATCACCCCTTTCCACAAGAAGAGGCTGATCTAGCTCAGGGCTTACCTCAGAAATTAGTTTTGTCCTCTGTTGCATATTGTTCGCTAACATCTATTTTACACAGTGCCTGATGAGTGTCTCGCATTTGTAAATGCTGTTTGCAGGCACCCACCCCACCCCACCCCATCCCATGAGTTCAGACCTCTCACTGAGCTTCTTTTCCAATGCAAGCAGCTGTGCCATGAGCACAGGGCAGGTGCCCAGCCACAACACTACGCTGCAGACAGGACAGGATGTAACCCCAGAGAGAGCTGCAGGGGTGGATGAGGGTTTGTGCCTGATCCTTGCCAGGTCTCTATGTCCCAGCAGTGAATTCCAACAGGGCACTGGAAGTAACAGCATGGAGCCCAACCACTCACTCAGGCTAAACCTATCTGCCAAGATCATTATCAGCCAAACCACAGCCCATCTGATGGATCCCTCCATTTAATCCTATTGCCTAAATACAAGGAGTTGAGCAGTGTGTCACACTGAGCCAGAAAATTGTGGAGCTTTAGCAATTTGTGTTTCTGCAGGAAATGTTTCTGTGCTGCAGGCAAATCCACATCAACCCACAACCAGAGACAAACTTCCAAGAATCATAGAGATAACATCTTGTTAGCAGCAAATATATGGACTTAATCTAATTAATTGTAATATAGCAGCTTTTCAAAATGTCTGGGAAACCTAACTTGAATTTAAATACAATAAAAAGGATAGGAAAAGTAAATCTGTAGGTATAAAGCAGGGGAAATTTCAGGTATCCACTCTTTTCTTATTCCATCTCTGCTCATGCTTCCCTTACTTGCTCTCCTCACCTTCATCTTCTCCTGAAACTGATGGCATCTTTACTGATGGGAGAGAGTTAAGCAGTCAAAGAGCTGGTAAAACAGTTAAATTAAGACTATAAGATTAATACCTTGAGCAACATTCCAGTTCTACTTATGCTACCTGAGGAGTTCACCCCTCTGCGTTTGTTTCTGGTTCTATCCTATGACTGAAAAGAAAACTCTTCTGTCACATTTACACCTCAAATATTCGATGTCTTGTTCTTCAGTGCTTGATATTTATAAAAGAAGCAAAATGTTGCAGTGAAGGTACACTGTGTGGTAAGGAACCTAGAGGGAATTTTAGTTCATGAGAGCTGTGGTACAAAAATTTATTTTGTTTTTATAACTGGATTTATTTTTCTCTGGAAAATAAAAGAGAAAAAAGGAGAATAAATTGCAGACAAAAGTATTTTGTTAGAACTGGACCACCAGTAGCTGTTTCTTCCAAGCTAAGCCTTCACTTACAGACACTATTTAATGGAAGCACTGATAAAACCCTTTTCTTACATTGTATACCTTCAGTATAACAATTTCTTGCAAGTGGGTGACTTTGTGTATAAAACGAAGTTCTTAAGTCCACAGGGTAAATTCTGAATTGGATGTTCTGCTCTTCTTTTCTATACTGTGGAGCTAAATGATGACAATAATGAAGCAGTACACAAAAATAGTATGATTTTAACTTTGGTAGGTAGTACTTGTTTTTCCAGCATTAGCCACATGTGCTGTTTTCAGACCAACTTTGGGTAGATAGCATATGCGTGAAATGCCACCTTATTAATGGTGTCAGTACTAATCGGCCAAATAATGAAGAAGTCTCCTCTCAGTATACCTGGAGGGCCACTCCTCCAAAACAGAGTGAAGACATATTACCAGGGCACCAGCTGCACAGGAAAAAGCCTTCTAGGCTGTGTTCACTCAGTAGCTAAAGGGAAGAGTATAAACACCCAGGGAGATTCAGCAACGCCTCTTACAGAAGATCTACATTTATCTAAATAAATTCCTTAGAAAGGCCTCTCACTGAATTGCCACCTCTAGGTGTAATTCAGCAAGGTTTAGAATCAAGCTTCTCCCTATCCTTTTTATTTTACATTTTCATGCAAGACTTCATGATTATTGGTTTGGAACATTAAAATGCAAATGATAGAGGAAGCAATACATATTTAAATATACAGTGTCAGTTTGGTATAAAAGCTCTTCTGGAACAGAATGACACTATTTTCTTCAGTACCTTCTAAAAGTGGCAAAATAAAAACGAAAGGGGGGAAAAAACCTTCAGGCCTATTTGCATTCATGCTTTATTGGTCATGCTGAAAGAAAAAGCTTAGTAAGCTTGGAGAGAGAGAGGCAGACAGAGAAAAACAATCATTAGTGTAAATGCAACCAGCAGCTAACTCTGAGACTTACCAGGCAGCATAAGGAGGAGGAGAGCATGCCAGGAGCATTAGATTTGAAACAAGGCTGACCTCCTCCCTACAGAAAAACAAAGACGAGCTTTGGCTTACCTTGTCCCTGTCACTTCTGGAATCAATATTCTCTTCATGTAAACACAAAGGAGAAAAAATGAAGAAAGGGCAAAACCGGGGCAGAATGGAGAAAGCCTCTCTGCTTCCCATCCCATCCTTGCAGGATGCCCTGTTATTTTCCAAATTTAACTTCTGGCCAAGGAGTGACAGAAGGTCACTTATTTTCATAATGTTTTTTTCAAGCTTGTGTCATTACCAGGACAAGACAGAATGTTTTCTGTTTTACTTTTTTAATAACACTTCCCCACTGCCATATTCAATGTTTACTGAAGAGACAAACAAGACTTAGAAAGCATGTAAGACATTTTACATAGTATAAAGTGTCAACTCATAGCTGTGTGCCTTTGCATTCCCCATTTACACTTCAGACAACATTAGAACTTCAGAAAACATCAGTGTTTAATGCTCTATTTTCTAGGTAAAGGATGCAGGTGGCTGAGCTGTCACTACAAACCACTCCTGCTGCCTTTACTCACACTGCCATAGAATTCCATGCTAACTCCACTTGACTTCTTGGACACAGTTCGGCTTCCCATGAAGAGACTGCGGAATTGGGTTCTGTTTCAGTAATAGCAGGTGTGAATATATATTACAGAGAGTCCTAAAAGGGAGGTCTGTATTTAGTTTTTAAACTCCATGAAGCCGGAGAGCATCTGGATGCAGGCCTGGACTGGCTCTTTGTTATGAACGGCATGACTTGATGAACTGACAAAGTCAGCAGAAAATCTAATTCAGGCCCCTCTCCTGCATGCACCCACACACTCAGGTACAAACAGTCCCTTTCAGGTAGACCTTAAATCAGTTCCCAGGATTTAGTCTTAACATGTTGTCAAACGTGTTTTTGCTGGAGGACTTGTGTCTGCATTAGCTTTTGGCAGGGTAGCAAGGAGAGATGGGAGAGTAATACCCGTGGTTGAGGGAGCTAATGAGTTGACAGAACTCCTGCCGTGTGTACCAGACTCTAGTGAGAGCAGAATTAAGAACTTTGAAACTTATAGCCTTTGCAAGTGTTTACATTTCAGTTATCACGGGATTGGAATCTAGATTACAGCAAAACAAAACCAACAAGAAGAAAATCTCTTCTCTTTTGAAAGCCTGAGATTGTTACAGTTTAACTTCAAATTTTTGCAAACTCACAAGGGGAACATACGCTGCTTGTTCATGATTTCTGAGTTGCACTTGTTTCTAAATTGTGGATAGTCAGACTGCAGGGTGGATTAGCCTGTTAGAACCCACTGTTTGTATTTCCCTTTATTACCACTCAGGCCGCCTTGAGCTCACTCCAAGGATGTGGTCACTCTGGCTTGGGCTGGAGCCGGCAGCCGTGGGTGGGTGCCTGCGGGGGGAGTTGCTCTTTCCTCTGCTGTTCTTTCGCTTCAGCACATGGAAAGCTGAGATACATTATGTCTCTTACCCTTATCTCTCACCCGAAGGTCATCTTCCACAATGCTGATTTATCGTCTTAAATAGAAATGCATTCTAAATAATGTCATCCACTCTCTGCCTTTCCACTGCTCTGGCATTATGCAAGTAAAAGGCCAGCTGTTCCCTGCTGTCCAAGCTCCAGTCTCTTCACCGTGGTCACCCCTGACTTGAGACAGCCAAAACTTGCTGCTTTGGAATTCCAGCTTCCTGTGCCAGCACATGAATCACACTGGAAATTATTAGGAGTGGGAATTAAAACAGCCCATGAAAACATATTAAAAAGCTCCTCTTCATTAGCTGAATGTCAGCAACAGAGTAACAGTCACCAAAGGGAATCCAATGCCACACCCCAAAGAGTCTGGTCAATTACTTAAAGTCGTTATGGAAGAAATGTCCCAAAAGCAAGTCAGTTTCTCATTTGTGTTCCATTCAGTAAGGATCAAACCGAGTAATCACCCTAACTATTTCCTTTTAAACTAATAACCTCCTTCCAAAATTTGCTTTGGTTTGCCTCTTGGGGGTACCATTACAGGTTCTTATTAATTGCTGGTGGTGAATTTCTTTCTCAGACTTAATCACAAATAGTACTGCCTACATGGTGGTTTATCATCAACAGAAGAGGTTTTTCCTCTTTTTTTCACTCTAGAACCTTCTCATTAGCCAAGATGATGGCAATATTACCCTTCATTTCTCCTTACACTTTTTTTCTTCATAAGCTGAGCTTCTTACATGTCTGCATATATGTCCATATGTCCATTGTCATATGTTCATATGTCTGACTTTTTCCCTGGACGTTCTTTAGTTTGCCGAGTTTTCATGCATCTATTCTACTGAGTGCTTGTAAAGTGTTTCTTTCCTTCAGTACTCTAATCCCAGTCCTCGAATTCACATCTCTTGACCTGTCCAACTACCTTATTTGACTTTTCTGTTATTTCCTCTGAAAGTTTTGTTTTCTGAAGTTTTGGTTTACTTTCTGTTTCTTACCTGCTGCTATTCTCATCACTCAGTAACTTGCTTCCAACCTAAAGAGTTGTGTGAATTGAAAAATTTGTATTACTTAGTGTTGCATTTGGCTAAGAAGTCTCTAGAGCTGCAGTTAGCAGCTGCATTAGTAAAATGGAGAAAACTACTGGTAATGCAAACCACTCTGAAATCCCAGAAAGGGAGAAGACAACAAGGTTCATTAACAACCAGAACGTATAACCGGGGCACAGATTCGTACATAGAGGAGCAGAGAGACTTAGGATCAATTCTGTTACATGTCCTTAGTACTTGTTTTCATAGATATTCCATTTCAGTTATTCAAAGAGTGATAAAATATGGTATCTCTCATCCTCATGGTACAAATTTGGTAGAAATACAGTCTGGGCAACAATTAAGGATCACCAGAAGGCAAACTAGGGCTTTCTCTTATTCTTTCCAGCATATGAGAAGAATAGGACATCTGAAGCTGATAAGCAAAGCATTAAGTACACTGTACACATAATAACCTGATTGAGATCTAGTCACGCGACACCGCTGAGAGCTTGATTTTTAAAAAAAATATTATAGATGTGTATATGGACAATAAAATCACTCACAGTTATTAAGATAAGTTTGAAGGGTTTTAAGCAGGGATACGCAGCTTTATGCTTCTGTGGATGAGGTACAGTTAAATCACAAAGCACAAGTACTGCCCTCATAGTGCTTGAAACCAAGAGAGCAAGGATAGTGACATGCTTTACCATCAAGGACCTCTAGGCTTTAAAGGTTTGAGGACTACTTTTCTGTAATAACTGACAATGGTGTATTTCTCTGTCTGCAGCTCCATGTAGCTTCTGCTCCCATGTAGTTTGTGCTTCTCTTGGAAAACACACTTAAACTTATTTTGTTTTTCATAGCAGGATCCAGCTCTGTTTCCTAGACACAGAGGGCCCAGTGTGTCACAGGGAGACATGTCAGTCTATGCATTCAGCAAATGGGTTGGTTCGGCTCCCCCTGCTTCTGCTTTACTCAGAGGAGACACCTAAACTCTGGGATTCCAAGTATGTATTCCCATGAGTGGGGGGGAGTCTGACCTTTCAGCCAGAGCACAAAGAGCTTCACCTTACCCAAATGTACCTGGCCAGAAGTGAAGTCTCTCAGCCGAGTCGGTGTCTGCACCACCTCTGTAGCCAGCGGCAATGGAGAGAGTCAGGTTTGGCTGATTCATCGCCTTTTAAGCCAGGGTAGGAGGGATGAATCATTGTCTGCAACCACCTCCATTGACTGTAGAAAGAATTAAGAAACTAACTTAGGTCAGAGGCTTAATTTCTAAGGGAGTAAAATTAGGTTAAAGTAATCCCTCCCTGAGTTGCACTGTAATGGGGAAGGCTAATGATTGCACATTATTTGAAGAGAGAGACTATTCCTTACTTCAGTAAAATTAAATCACTCTGGTACTTGTTTTCCAGCTGTGCTATTTGTTCTCATGAGTGGAACACTGCTCTCTAATACATCAGGTAAAATAAGAAGAGACATATAAATCACTGATGCAATATTGTCAATTGCTTGTATCTTATTGCTGGTGTCTCACAGTATGTTCTGTTTCTTGAAGCCTTGGGCATCGAAAACAAATGAGAATACCATCTTCCTTTTTCAATATAAATCAGAAGTTTATGCTTTTAGTCATCTGGAAAGCAAGAGTGAAAAAGCATAATGATTTGAGTGCATTATACAAAGAACAAAAGACAAACACAATGTACCCAGGATATACCATAAAATAACAACTGTCCCACATTTTAACCCATTTTTCAAGCCTGACCCAACATTTTATTCTTTTTGCTGTCAATAGTTTTGCTCTGTAGTAGAACAGTATGAATCCTAAGCTTTCTTGCAAACTTACGGTTAAAAAACCCAGGTCTCCAGCTGAAGTATCCATTACAGCATGGTCAGTGAATGACACCAAAAACATTAGCTTTGCCACCTGTTTCTTCACCATCTGGACCCTCCATGAGTTTCCTTTTGGTTTTTTTTCACACACAGGGGCCATGTGTAAGTCTCACAGATTGTCTCTGACTGTTGCTGTTTAATTGGGCTGTTGTGTGAAAACAGAAGAGTTCAAAAAGGTTCCTTACTCTTGTTGTGTTTCCCTAAGCTGCAACAGATGCAACCAAGGTTACATGGGTCCCCAGTCACATGGAAGAGTCACACAGTAGTGGGCCAGACAAAATAATTTTACTTCAACTTGTTAATTCATTAGTTTATCAACTCTTTCAGGCCACAAGACTCATATAATCAGCTGCAGGTCAAAGCTGAAAAAGAAAATCTATTGTATTACAGCATGTGACAGTTGGACTCAATGATCCTTGTGGGTCCCTTCCAACTCAGAATATTCTGTGATTCTGTGGTTCTTGCCCTGACAGTTCCTTTCTGTCTTACTTGGGCAAGTCACTGCTCTCTCAGCCTTCATTAAGTAACTACATTTGAAATGGACTTATTCCACTCAGTCTTTCATGGATCGTGGATATTTTAAAGCATCTTTGAAACACATTTTGAAATTCTGCAAGGCAAGGAATTATATGCAGTGCAAAGTATGACTAATGTTGGTGTGAGTCATTGATTGTGTTACCAAAGATAGTTTTAGAGAAATGAATATGCACAAAATTAGGCTGATCCTGCAAATTTCAAAGATCTCTTGCTGTGTGTGAGGTGGATGTGAGCACATCAAACAGAGTGCTGGGATTTTCCCAAGCACTCCATGACAGCCTGCTGCAGCCTGCCACCCCAAGAGGGAAAATGCTGACTGCCAAGCCAAAGCGGAGTGTTTTGGATGTCCTGCCATGACCTGTGGGAAAACAAGAAAACTTGGAAGAGTAGAAAGGCATCTCCTCCCTAAGCAGAGGAAATCTTGAGAGTACTAACCTAAAATGCCCCACATGGCCACACTGTACAGAGAAGCACTGACAGAGAGATGACCCCGATGAGCCAGCCATCTGGTACATGCAGCATCCTGCAATGGAGAAAAGGGTGTTGTGTTCCAGCAGTACTGTGGCCAAACAACCAGCAGCAGTAGCAGGGAAATGGCCTAATTCTTTTGGCAAAAGCTACTCCATGTATACATATTCCTGTCCTCTTACCCGCTCCCTGTCTGAATGAGAAATCAGGGCCTTCTTGACATGAGGCAGCACATGCCAGATGCTGAGCAGTCAACAAGACAGATGCTGCTAGGCAGACGAAAGTGATAATCATATAAATACTTAAAAGCTCCTTTTAATCAAAATGTTCATTGTCCTTTCAAAAAGGAAGGTATTCTTATTTTAGCTATTTGATTCCTTTCAAAGTTAAGGAAGGGATGGAGGAAATATTTCTTTACAAGGATGAGACATGCTTTATTTTCCCCCATAAATATAATAATTTATTGGAAACTTTATTCCTTTTCTTTTCACAGTGTTTTTTTTACGTGGGAGCTTATGAGGAAAGAAAACTTGTGACTACTTCATTGCTCATAGATATATTAAATTTGTGTACAGTATGAACGTGTGTCTGAGGAAGTGTCCTCCTGACGAGTGGTAGAGCCTTGATAGGATCTAAATCCCCACAGTGTCCCCAGATTTCTGGAACATGCAGAGATCTGCCTCTTACATTAGACTCTATTAGATCCACATGGAAATCTGCCTAATACTCTTAACTTTCCACTTTTGCTATTTATTGTTTTATTATTTATTTCCAATACATCCGTTGTCTCACAGTCCTGCTTGTAATGGCATACAAAAGATAATCCTTTCCCTGATACAGAGTGAGCATGAAGGGAAAATCTGCCTGCCTCACCAAGCAGTGCTGAGACCACCGACAAGCAGCAGGGCCACTGCTGTCCCAAATCCTACAGCCCAGTTGTCACTGCTATGGAGCTCCTTTCTGTCTCATAGTCAGATGATGTTGCAGTTGCTGCCTGGTCTTCCAGAGAGAGCAAAGGCTTTAGCAGGCAAGCAGATACACCACCTAAGCTTGATATTCCATCACTGGAGCACCTCCTTGCTCTGAGGAAGGCAGAGTAGCAGCTGCTGAAAAGTTCACTTTGACTTTAAGGTCCAGCTCCCCTCATAGTCTTTGGGAATGGCATCATGGCCTTTGCCATTTTCAGCTCTGTGGATAAAAGGCAAAATGGGATGGCAGCAAGACATGGCATTCCCAGTCAGAAGCACTTGTATACTTTCTCCCAGCCTCCCCACTCCCCTCCCCTTCCTCTCCCTGTGAATTTGCTGGCGCTGGTCAGGATGCCACTGAGTTCCCAGGGGATGGCACCATCTGCAGTGAAGCTGATGAATTAGATTCTGCACACCAGTGGCGGGCAGCACAGATAACACCCTGCCTACTCGGCTGAGACAGAGGTAATGATGGAGGAATAAACTTTGTTTTGTCATTATGTCTCTTCCTGAACACATTCCATACAAATGTTTCCCTGCCTCTTCTCATTTTTAAACTCAGACTCTGCAATGACTCCCACAGCAAATTCACTGCTAGCAACATCAACATACAGTGGTCTTTAAGATTTAGAAAAGTCTAACCAGGCTCTGCAAATTGTCCTACTTTGGGTACATAAAGTAGCATTAAGACAGAGTCATGTCTTTTTTCTCATAGTCTGTCTCACGCATTAAGGGTGTCTTTAGTGTGGCACAGGGAATTCATAAAGGTATAGTTTGGTTAATAGTCACAGTTGTGCCAAACACAGGTGCTCTTACTCAGGTTTTACTTGCCTTTTATTTGGAAAGTGATGCCAGACTTTCTTCTGATGACGGATATTGTCAAACCTGAGGAAAATTCTGCAATGTGACCCCAATGTGATTACTCGAGAGTGTGTTCCAGATGTGTTGCATCTCCATGACTGATGGCTGTCAGATGGTAGCTTGTAAGAGGGCAGAAAAAGGTACTCTTTCAACATGTTTTTGTCTAACATGACCCCTTGAACCTCAGGAGGAGGCAGATACATGGTACACAAGAAGCTGTTTCTCTGGAGAGGCTGGATTAAATAATGAACCTCAGGAACATCTCATTTTGACTTGCACCATCAGAACTTTCTAAGCTCTGCCCCAGAACACAAAGACTGGTTTTCTCTGTAACAGAAAGCAGAAAAGCAGGGAGAATTGGAAAGCCAGGCTGTTGCCATCCTGTCAAGAGCTGTCTTTGGACAACAAAAAAACCCACAACAAAACCCTTTACAGGAATCACAATGAGAATCTCTGCTGGGACAGATACCACCCTCAGGGGCTAAATCTCTCCTTGGTGGTCAAGGAATGTTCAAGTGATGTGACAAGGGTACTGCCAGCTTGTGAGGGTCCTGCCATCATGAGAGACATGACCTAGCTACATGTTCAGGCTGGCCTCAGGGGCTTCAGTCATTGCAGTTCATGTTTCTTCATACTATCTCTCTGTCTATAGGAAATGTCATTCACAACACATTCACAGAGCAGAAAAATATTAAGAAAATTCCAGCTGATATGATTCATTAACATATTTAACAATTGCTGCTTGATTTCACACAGCACCCTCTTTTCTGAGTTACTGCTCTTCCTAAATTGCTTAAAATTCACATGGAAAAAAATGCAGAAAATGTGGGGGCAAAAATTTTTATTTATGTTTGGACCAAGGTCTAGTGATTATATTGCCAGCTAACACTGACAATAATGAAAAGGAGTTTGTCTTACTGTGCAAACCTCACAACCAAAAACTTGGGTGATGAGACCAGCTCATTTCAGAAGAGACATGGTGATCTGATGAGGGGTAAACCTTCCTCTGGCAAACTTTCTGTGGTAAGTTTTTTTTCTGTGCCTACTAAGTAAGTACAAAAAGAAATGCTTGACCTTCAATGAACAGCCTGGTGTGATGGAATAGCAAAGAGCTGGAAGGTGTCTGTTAATAGCAGAAAATCCTACTGTACGTAGGTAAGCAGATGGCTGCTTCCACAAACCTTTCAGATGGCTGGCTCTTCTACTCACCCTAGACTACCTCTTTCTGCCGAGGCAGGAGAGGGATCTCACCTCTACTTTTTGCCCCCAAACCCAGGCTGCGGGTTAAGGTTCCTGAGTAACTTCCTGTAGAATCAGAATTCATTCCCTGTAACATGAACTGACAGGATGAGAACAAATTGAATTATTTACTGTTACTAATTTATATAATGAATGCAACTTTTTGTTCCCATCCATGAAGTCTCCACAAAGAGGAAGTGACTTTTACAAGCATGTGCTTTCTTACAAGAGTTTGCATTATTTCATGGTTCCTTTTAGAGCTAATAACTCTGAGCATTTGCAGCCATTTGCTATGCAACCTGTGACCGAACTGCCATTCAGGTTCTCGTTTGTTTGGAACAATCAAAGAATTGCACTTAGGACTTGCATTATTTCCCTTTTACAATTGCTGAGTAAATCTATCATGATTTTTAGGGGTTTTTAAAACTGGAGTCAGGGTGTTATGCAGGCACAGGGTTTTTTTGACTGCTGGTATTCATGATATTTTGGTTCCTACAAGTCATTCTTCAAGTCAGAACACATTCATGTTTGCACAAGTAATAAAAGGGACTAGAGGCACCAGTGATGTGAGTCAGCAGCTTTTATTTTCACAGGCACTTGTGAGTAGTCATTTGCTGTATTAACCAAAGGGTCTCTCTTGCCAACTAAACATAAGATGGAAAGAAGGAAAGAGGGAAAGAAAGAAGGAAAGAGGGAAGGAAAGAAGGAAACAAAAAGGAAAGAAGGAAAAAAGGAAAGAAAAGAAAGAAAAGAGAGAGAGAGAGAAAGAGAGAAAGAGAGAGAGAAAAAAG
The DNA here is from genome assembly GCA_013390025.1 of Pitta sordida. NCBI lineage: Eukaryota > Metazoa > Chordata > Aves > Passeriformes > Pittidae > Pitta > Pitta sordida. The sequence goes on from WEKX01016077.1 coordinate 67,810, forward strand.
AGAGAAAGAGAAAGAAAGAAAGAAAGAAAGAAAGAAAGAAAGAAAGAAAGAAAGAAAGAAAGAAAGAAAGAAAGAAAGAAAGAAAGAAAGAAAGAAAGAAAGAAAAGAAAAGAAAGAGTATTGACTGTATTCAATGGAGACAATCCACAATTCCTATGTTTCCGAATAGCACAAGAGAAACATCAGTGACTCATGGTGTTCTGACTCAAACATTGTAAAATCTCCATCAAAGTCTCACTGAATTCAATGGGAGTGGGATCAATTCAGATTTTTTTCTGCTATCAACAGCATTTCACAATTCTGAAATGCATCTCTAAAGGCTTGATTTCAGGTGGTGATGTTCAAGATAGTGTAAAAACAAAGACTGTGGAATGAGTGTGTCTGCAGTAGCATGTAAGATATTCTGCTATTCCTTGCAGCAGGAGCTTGCTGATTCATGCTTCATTAACCTGAACAATCCCTAAGCAATAATTAACAGCTGAGTGCTGTAATGACTTTATGCTTTACTAAGACTTCATTTTTTGCTGAATATAAGCCAGCAAATTTACTGGCACATTATGGGGTATTACCATCAATAATTAAAACCTGAACTACAACTGTCCAAATGTAAATGAAAAGAGCATGTTTTATAACGCAGGATTTTTGCTCTTATATTGCGCCTAGTCACTTCCTAATTTGCCATATCTAGTGATTAACTGCAAACTAATGCTTTTCTGATACACGTATGTTTTACCAACGAATCTTTAAACATCTGTAGTTATTCTCTCTGTGAAAAGTACCTATGATTGTAAGTGGGAAAGAAAGCGCTCAGCCAGCAGAAAAGAGTGAAGGGTAAAGAGAACAGAAGAAATCCAGATAGCATTCAGAAAATGTCCTGGTTCACCAGGTTCACCTGGTGTCTTTTAACCACCAGGACCCATTGAAAGATATTTTGCTTTGCAGGATTTCTGAGACATTTCAGGAGGACCTGAAAGACTGACTAAGCTTCATGGGCACAGTGCTAGCAAACAGAGCACTATAGAGTGAAGACCCCATGGCAGGTCCAGAGAGGTGGTGTAGAGCAACACCTGCAACAGATGGGTGTGCTTGCAAAGCTTCCTTGTCAGGTGGAATCTGACATGCCCACACACCTCACAGGATGCAGTGCAGAGCCATGGGCCTGCCTACTCATGCAGGCAGACAGCAGCTGCAAAGACTTGGAGATGGAACATAGCACTGAAGGATTAGAGGGGAACAGGGTCTGCTTTCAGTTCTGTCTTTGTGTCTTGCTTCCTACAGCGTGGCTGAGATGCTGTGCAGCCTGGGCATGACATTCAAAGGTACTGTTCAAGAGTGAGTTGGGCTCTACAGATCCTTAGCCTGGTGGAAAATCACATCAGCTTCCTTAGGACAGGATCTGACTTGTCCCAGTTGTTTGGAAGGCAACATACAGATTAACATATGCAGTCGAGAAAAAGAATGAGACAGAAAAGAAGATTGATAATAATAATTAAAAATCTATGAGACGGTCATACACGATGCTTTGTTACCTAGGTAGATTGTATTGTCTCTGTGCCAGTGGAACTTAATAGCAAGTCATTAGGCATCAAATCACTAATACTGATTTTAAATCAAATAATGTCTCTTTGAGATTTATCTGTAAGAGCTTGGTTGTCTGAAAAACAATGTAGTACTTAATCATTAGACCAATTAGGGGCTCCAGGTTAAATATACTACATAAAAGAGAGCTGTTTTGTTCTGTAAGACAGAAAGGCTTAGTTCTGATTTCATTTACTAAGAGAACCCCCACTAAGTCAAATATTTGAAGTCAGATCTATGAGATCAGAAATGGACGAAGACTTTCAGATTTTTATCTTTTTTTCGCCCAGTGATTAAAGATGAGACCTCATCACATGTGATCAACTTATATGGTATATTTTAAATGTAAATCTTGCAAAATACGAGAAAGTGAGAAAAACAAAGTGTATTGAATAAAAACGTGTGGCTTTCTTTTTTTTCTCTTCCAGTATAATTTACATATGCTCACCTCCCTGTTTACACTGTAAAAATAATCAAAACTATTGAAAAAAAATCACTTTCTAGTTAGCACTTTGAAAGGAAGCTTGAGCCTGGAGGAAATTTCACAGCTGAGCTGTAGGCTCATGGGGAAGACGAGACTTTATAGTACAAGTGCTGCTAACACAACCTTCAGTGCAGAGACACTGGCAGTTTTTACCATGTGTGCAAGGTCTTTCAGTTTGAGAAGTGGTAGAAAAATTTGAAGGCAGTTTGCTTTCTAAGGCATTACGTTCCATCTTACCTTAGGCAGGTTGCAGGGGGATGTGTAACTTCAATTCACGATGCCTGATCGAGCCCTCTTTAGCCCTTTTTATTCCAGACAAAATTTATTTTGGAGGGAGTGAGAAGTTTTAAACAGAGGATTATTATATGTAGTTATACAGCAAAGTCCAAATTAGTGAATGTAATGGAGAGAACCATAAAAGCTGTAGCTACCTGCATTGAGGGGGAGAGAGGAGTCATAGATAAAACAGCTTTTCTGCTTCCAACATAATACAGGTTTTCCAGCCAGCTGGTCTATTATTCAGTTGAACCATATAGTCTCTATGCATCCTGTTGTATGACAGGTTATTGTGGGACACGAGGGGAACTCCTGGCTCCTCTTGTTTTGATCATTGGAAAAAAATCCAGTTAAGTATTTTATGCCAAAGAAAAAGTCCATGGAGAAACAGAAAAGTGAATGAGGACATGGAATTACAGATTTTCGCACTCTGGCCTCTGTACAGTCATATTTTGAATATTCACACTTCCATATTCATGTATTCGTGCATTCGTGTTTTTTCCCTGTGAATAATATTCGTGTGTTCTTAGAACTTCCGAGTTCATGTATTTGGGTTTCCCACCCTGCAAATAGTATTCACAGATTTTGTGATTCACAGGACCCCTAGGAGACCTGTAATCTGTGAATTTTGAGGTATGACTATACTAGGGCAGGATGGTTCAGTTTAGCACAGATAAAGTACTTTTTGATGCCTTCAAAGACACTGAAATAGCAATGGTTGGCACTTCTCATGCCCTTTTCTTGGGAGTAGCTCTAGGATATTTAAAGTCATCTCCCTGAAAACCTGCAGCAGTTCCCTAAGATACATTTGGCTAACCTTTTACAGCTCTCAGGTAGGGAGAGGGGAAGGAAATCCAGATGGGTGGCAGAGACACAGAAGCAGTCTTGCCTGATTTTACAGTGAGATCTTTGGGAAGTCCAACTGGGTCTCCACGACAAAGGGTTACACGGCTGTAATGTGGGGCAGAGTACCACCAGTTATGATTCTCACACCAGTATCCTGCAGCTCCACTGACAAAGAGCAACACCAGCCACACAGGGATCCCTATTGCCCCTGGGCTTACTGGTTTAATACTTCGGCATGAATCATCGTGATCATTTCCCACTGACACCTGCTTGTTTGTGAAGTGTTCTCATGAAAAGAATAATGAAGGAAATGCACCCAACAGACAGCAGCATGTGGCACATGGTACTAAATGCATTCTCTTTAATGCCACACAAGAGAGTGTCATAAGAATAACTTGCCATATAGAAGCCAGGGGCACTGTTCCAGACCTTATTCTGGTTGGAGGTGTTTGGGTCTGAATAGAGAGTTGAGCTTTCTGCTCATTCTCACTCAGATTCACTGCCAAACTTGTACTGTTTTCCATATTGTCAACCGTGACCCTCTTACCACGTTTGTAATCTAGAAAGAAAAAAAAAGCATATTCCTTACTTGTCATTTAGCCTCCAGTTTCTAAAACACTAGCTATCATTCTCTTCATTGTTAACTGTTTCCTCACCGTATATCTATTACAGGATTTTTGCTGTGGGGAAACATTAATCTTTTGCACCAGCATTTTACAAAAACCAAAGCAGAGCCTTGAGGGTATGTCTGGAATGCAGGCAATATTTGCCGTGTCAGTAGGTTTCATATTTCTGAGAAGTCAAAAAACAGTGAAAGTCTGAGTGGAAATGCCCTTCCCCATGCCTGGGGTTTATAACCCCATCTGCTGCCTAAGCCACCTACCTCCAACTCTATGCCAGGCATTACTGGCTCTGCTGGAACTCCTGCCCCATGGACTTGACTGCAGATGGTCCATGGGAACCATTCTGCTTCTTTTCCCTCTTGACTCTATCCCTTCAGGGAGGAAATGCAGACTTCAAATCGCAAGAAAGTCAAGAACATGGTTCACCCTTACCTTAACTGGGAAATGCTGGAGGGACACAGCCAGCCACCTGGCTTATCCATTAGATTGTTAGTATTACAGTTATAACCCATTTGCGAGGAACGGATCATTTGCGAGGAACAGGTCATCCCACGGGCCTCACAAAAAACCAAACTCTCAAAGTAGCGCAGGTAATTAATATGCATGCAGGCCACACCCATTGCTCCACCCCCCGGCACTCCTGAGTGCTTACAATTTTCCTCTCCTTCCCATTGTCTCGTTTGGCACAGGGGAGCAAAGGAAACCGTTTCTGAGCTGCTACTGCAACCGTGTGTGCTCGCAGCCCAAACCCCGTGCTGCTGCTTTCCCCCCAGCCCCCTGGCTCGGCCCAGCCCTGGTGCTTGCACTGGCCCAGCCCCAGGGGCCCCGTGCCAGTCCACATGTGCTCCCCCTGCCTCTGCGGCGGGGAAGGGGTGTCTCTGAGCTCTGGTCAGCATTTTTGGAGCCTGGAAAAACCTTAACTTTGCAACACTGCAACACCCCGTGCCACTTATGGCGGGGGGGAGGGTGTCGGTATCGGAGTTTCTTTCCCTTTAACATCCACCAGTCCTGGCAGAGGCAACGCTGCCCGGGTTTTGACTGGGCTTTGAGTAACAAGGAATGGCATGTCTTGTGGCGGTGCTGTGCTGGGTCTCAGTGGAGAACACAGGAAACACACAGGACCGGGTCAGGGACCGGGGCACGGTGCCACAGGGCTATAAACACCATTGCGAGCTGCAGAAACCGCACGCCCCCACATTACACGCCCTCCCCACCCCAACCCCAGTGATCGTGCCTGTGGTGTCCTGGTGTGGCGTCCATGGGGCTGCCAGCGTGGGGACTGCCAGCGTGTGGGCTGCCGGCACGGGGTCTGCTGGTGCAGAGCTGCTGGCACGGGCACAATCACTGGGGTCGGGGCAACAGGGGAACTGGCACAGGGTTTGGGCTGTGGGAGCGCAGTGGCAGCAGCCCGGAGAAGCCCAAAGGGTGGGGGAGGCGGGGGGTCGGGTCGGTATCAGAGTTTCTTTCCCTTTAACATCCACCAGTCCTGGGAGAGGCAGCACTGCCCATACGGTCCCAGAGGGCGGGGGAACAGAAGCCCCCCCCCAGCACAGAGCACTTGCCCCCCCTCACTTGCCTCACTTTCATGGGGCAGTTTCCCGGGTCAGGGACGGGGGCACAGTGCCACCATTGTGAGACCCCTCCCCACAGGGCAGGGTGAGTCCCGCCCCACAGGCACCACAGTGCGGCCCCTCAGCAGAGCAGAGGCACTACGCATGTGTCGGCCGGCTAAACTCGCAGACGGCTGAAGCAAAATTACAAAAAATTTGCCTCACAAATGGGCGGGGTCATAATGGAGAGGTCACAATGCACCGGGGATTCACTGTATTTCACAGAGAAGTCCCTAAGGTCAAGAAGCAACCCTGGATCACTGATGAAGAAAAGCAGAGACTACTGGCCAACCACTTCTGATTTCAGCTTCTTGTGACCCCAAGAATACCACAAATCTTTGTGGGAGGTGTCGTGGTTTGACCCTGGCTGGATGCCAGAGACTCACTCACAACCTCTCCTGGAGGAGAAAACACTGGAAAATAAAACTGGAAAATAAAACTGGTCACAGGCAAAAAAGCAAGGCGTACTACAAACAAAGAATATAAAGGATTTATTTACTAACTAACAAGATCATAACTGCGAAGGAAGCATCATTTAAAAGGCAACCTTTTCCCCCCATCCCTCCTTCTCTTACAACAGATGTCATATTCCCTTTTTCACCAGGAGACAAAGGGGGAGCATAGGATAGGGGTAAACCAGGCAAGTTGGTATTATCTGACCAGATCCAGGGTAGGAACCATCTCTCTGCCCTTTCCTAAAGTTCTCTCTCTCTCTCATGAGAGGAAAAGGTCTTTCATGACCCCTCCCAAGTGAGATCTCGACCCAAGGATGACAGTTCTTCCGAAATTCTCTGTTGTCCAAAAGTCACATCAGGATGCAGCTTTTAAGTACTGGCTTTTTACTGTGTCATAATTGAGCCCATCCCAAAGTACACAGTTCAGATCCTATCACAATGCACAAAAAGTCTGTCCAAAGGATCTCTGCCGAGCTCTCAGCTAGCTCCAGGCTTCTGTTTCTGGGCTTCGAAGAACATTTACAGCTTGTTTCCAGCTTTTATCTCCATCTTCAGTCGTGGCTTAGATGGATTCTGCATCACTGGTTCCTTTCTCTAGTCCATAGGATTTCACCATGGTCGGTCCAATTCACGAACAGCAGCAGGATGCCTGGAAGAACATCTCTACCCCTTCTCTCATGGGCCTGGATGGGCCTTCAATCTCTCAGCCTCCCGATGCAGGTTCTGAGCCAGCACCTACATCTTGCTACTAAACTTTTTTTTCTTCTCTCCCAAGTATGTTATTCACAGAGACGTCTCTATCTCCTTCTGCTCGTGACCTTGGCAGCGGCGGGGCCCAGGCAAAAACTGAGCTGTTAACACCCTCGCTGCTAAAGTAGCAAAAAATCTAAAACCAGGACAGGCAGGTTAAAAATCACCTTATTCAGAGATCAAAGTTACTTTATAGATCTGGATTTTGGAAAGGAATGAAACAAAAGAGAAAGACTCATATTGCAGCACTCCTGTTCAATGTTTCTGTCCATTCCCAAGAAGGCCAGAAGTTGGTTAATCTGTCAGAGATGTTTTAATAACTCTCAGCTAAAGCCTAATTCACTAGATTTGTCAATACTGAAAATACTTATTGCTGTGCAAAAGTAGATCCACTCACTGCTAACATGTATTTTGCTAAGTGTATGAGGATTATGGACAGAAAAAATCTCCTACTTTTGTTGCTTGTTTATATTGTTTATTAACTGTTGTCTATTCAAAAAGTCTGTCTCTTCCCATTTGCCAAAATTTTGTAGCATATGTATAATTACAGAGAGACAACTACACACACAGAGATACACGTATACATGTAAATTCATGTACAATTTTCTATGTTGTTGAAAGTACTGCCCAACTATTTCCATTAAAAAAAATCATATAACTTGCTGTAAACTTTCTTAGTCATTAAACTTTCTTGCTGAATTGTGGCAGATCTCAGAAGGTTGTTTTGTCTCTCTTCTTCAGCTCTATGTTGAAAAATGGGGAAAACAGACCCACATGTTAAGATACCTCAGGTGCTAGAAGGAGGACGGAAATTCCCAGGATAAAAATAGTTCAAGGTTACACGGAAGTTACACATGGGACATGTTCAAGGTTACACAGAAGTTCCTGATGACTGATACAGGCATTTTATTAGGCTCTGCATGGGACACTGGGCTATGCATTTTCTGATAAGGCTAGAAAGAAAACCAGGATGGGTACATCATTCATTGCACAGCCATACAGTGTCCATCCTTCCAAGGGAAGGTGTAAGGATTCTGACAAAATAATTATGAAAGGGTGCAGTGAAATTTGTATTCATAATGAGTACACACACATGCACAAACATGGACAGGGCTACTGGTGTGAAAACTCTAAGGGCAACTTCATAACAGTAATTTCCCAGCAGCTGGTTTCGCTGCCTTGAAAACCTAAATGTTCTTCTAATATTGGACTTTTGATATGATGTTTTATGTCTTCATTTGTCATATAGTTTTTTCTTAGGTACTGCCTTTATTTGTGCTTTAAACTGAAGGATATGTAGAGAAAGAGCAATAACTTGCCGATAATAAGGGGCAGAAAGAACAATTTCACTGCTTATTTTTGCACGAACAGAGGCAAAATATTCAGTGTAAGAGAGTTTTGATGATACCTTATCTTTCAAGTCTTCCTCATATTTTCCAGTAATGGTGCTATTATGTATCTTTGATTCTTCTTATGATTACAGCCTGTGACATCCTAGTGAAGTGCATGAATTTATGTTTGCAATGATAGGGAAGCTTTCATTTCCACTTCACTGCTTCCCTTATCTACCAGCTGCCCATCATTCTCTGTATCTTTGGCATCTTCTCTTTTTCCTTACTCCTTACCTCCCTTCCCCCCAAAAGAAGAAATAGATTTTCAGTTGAAAAACAATGTTAATGTGATAACTTTTTGACCCTGGGTGGAAATATTTGTTACAAATGGGACCTGCTTGCCCCATGTCATTGAAGAGGGAGGTAAGTCAGACAACATTTAAAAAGGAGAGTGTATAGAAGTCCAACAGACGCACAGCAGGACTACCTCATGCAGGACTGGGAAGGCTGTCAAAGCCTGTGTCTTTGCTCACATAGGTGCTTAATCACAGTGGCCAAAACAATAACATTTTTCTTTACAGCCTACTAAGGACGTAGGTGGCCTGGAAAGACTATTATTTTGGTGATAGTATACACACGAATAACAATGATTGGTAGAACAGAAAGCTCTAATGTGTCTCACTTAAACCCAGATCCCTAAAGTCCCAAAGAACACTCTGCATGCGGGCACAGGGGAAGGCAAGGTAAGGCAAGGCAAGGCAAGGCAAGGCAAGGCCCTGGCCTTTTCAGGAAGATGCAGTAGGTATCCTGGTCTATAGATATGGCACAGAGCTGGTAGCTGACTGACAGCAGGATGATCACACTCTCTAGCTGCAGNTTTATTTTGTTGGTTGGTGAGTTTTATTTTGGAGGTGTTTTGTTGTTGTTTGTGTTTTGTTTTTGTCATTGTTTTTTAATGGGTGTTGTTTGGTTGGTTTTGTTTGGTTGGTTTCAAATAACATGTATTAAAAAATATGAGGGAAAAGTTGGCNCTTTTTGACCCTGGGTGGAAATATTTGTTACAAATGGGACCTGCTTGCCCCATGTCATTGAAGAGGGAGGTAAGTCAGACAACATTTAAAAAGGAGAGTGTATAGAAGTCCAACAGACGCACAGCAGGACTACCTCATGCAGGACTGGGAAGGCTGTCAAAGCCTGTGTCTTTGCTCACATAGGTGCTTAATCACAGTGGCCAAAACAATAACATTTTTCTTTACAGCCTACTAAGGACGTAGGTGGCCTGGAAAGACTATTATTTTGGTGATAGTATACACACGAATAACAATGATTGGTAGAACAGAAAGCTCTAATGTGTCTCACTTAAACCCAGATCCCTAAAGTCCCAAAGAACACTCTGCATGCAGGCACAGGGGAAGGCAAGGTAAGGCAAGGCAAGGCAAGGCAAGGCAAGGCCCTGGCCTTTTCAGGAAGATGCAGTAGGTATCCTGGTCTATAGATATGGCACAGAGCTGGTAGCTGACTGACAGCAGGATGATCACACTCTCTAGCTGCAGGCAGCTAGTGTGAGGACTTTGGATCTTTTTTTGAGTACATCTTACCACCTCTGTGACCATAGACAGAGTCTAGGAACAAGTCTGTAGCCTTGATAAATCAATTACATAAAGAACTGCAAGCATTTACTCTTCCTCCCTCATTCTTCTCTTCCACATGCCTGAACTTCTTTTTCAGAGAAACAGCTTATTTTCATTATATGGGGGTTTTNGTTGACTTTATGCAATTAAAGACACTGAGAACTCCCTGTAGGAGTTAACTCCCCTGTAGGGGGTTAAAGTCTGCAAGCCTGAACCTCAATCCCAAGAGTTGCCTACCATGAGCTGCAGAACAGTGGTGATGGTAGCTGGACTTGTGGCTAAGAAGCGGATGTTGCTGCTTCCCTGTGTCACCTTGGCCAAGTCACTGAAACATTCCCAGTGCCTCTCCTTACTGTTGTTTTATTGAACCTCATCTGGTCACAGCTAATGGGAGGACGGTGCAGGCCTCAGAGGACAGACTGACCTCCACATTTCTCTGGTTCACATCTAGTGCAGTGCCAAGGTAAAAGCAACCGCAATACCCTGGCAAAGGAGCTCCTCTGCTTCACCACTCACAAATAGCTCTATGATTCACTTAGCAGCCTGCAGACCACAGCCTCTCCTGCTGTAAAAGGCTGCTTCACTGATTTTAGTAAGCACTTCAATCCTTTCCACAGATAATTTAACCACAGGTGTATTTTATCTCCAGATACTTTCCTAGAGTTACACATGACCTTCCCAGAAGTAAATTTGGTTCATTGGGGTTTATCCTTTGATATGTCCTCTTATGGAAAATATAGCTTACAAAATATGTATTTATCTTTTTCTCAGTAAAAGTAAAGGGAAAAAGCCACAATTTCTTCAGGGAAAAAAAAAAAAGAAAAACGTGCTCAGGCTTCAAAATTTTCTGGATGAAAATTAAATAATCAGCTTAAGTTCTATTTCCTATTCCCTTTCCCAGAATAGTATTGGTTTCTGCTTCCGCAAAGCACATAGATCATTCTCAGCAGGAAGTCAGGTACAGTACATTAAAGGAGAAATGATATAGTGGAATGGGGTTTATGAAGAGAAGAGCAGTGCCTGGTGGTCTAACCATGAAACATTGTCTGACTGAGGTAGGTTTAATCTTCTGCTACACAGACACCTTCTAAGCAACTTATCTTCTTACAGCATATTTTTAATAGCTTTTTGGAAGCAATGAATAAAGCCTTTCTCAGTGTCATGCAGCGATCCAGTATACTGCAAATCCTTCTGGCTACTGAAGGTGCACATACCTCAATTTTTGCTCACTGAGTCTTGCTTAGAGTTAGCCACAAGGCAAAGTACAGTCCCAAAACTGCATTTTGTTGGTCCAAGTCCAATTTAAATAGATTTTTAAAACATCTGTCCAGGTCAAGAGCAGGCTAAATTTAAGCACCATTTGGTTTGAAGGCCTTTTTAAAAACACAACAGTCATAGGTTATAGGTCAAATATAATTTCAAATAGATGGTGGTCAAAGAAGAGATGTGTTTGTCTAATTTAGTCATAACATTGAGATTGGCCATGTTTCTGAAGAAAGGTCCATGTCCTAGTAAGAAGTGGGGTGGTTGGGGTAGAACCAAACAACTCCTGTAGCAGAAGCAGACCAAAAAGTTTGTCAATTCAGACGTGTGACCCTGGGCTCTGTCTTTCCCTTCATCTACCTCTTCCAGCGTAGATCTGTGGACTTTAGTCCAAGAAGAAACCTGTGGCACCAGGCTCTTTCATATCATGGCTCAGAAGATGACAAAGGTGTTTGGTGGCTCTTGCACTTTTACCTTCAGCTTGTGTTCATGTGTGATTGAGAAAGAGATTTTGCACTGTTGTCAATGGTATGTGAGCAAGCGGTTCCACACAGAGCTGGAGAACTACAAGCAATGAGGTGGATGGGCCGCAGACTGGGCCTGCGTCTCCCACGCGGCTGGTGAGCTGATTTCACCCAAGGAGCCTGTGGTCACTTCATACATAGCTGCCATTACCCAGCCAGGCCTAGAAGCACATCTTTTCTGATCAAAACACAAAAGGGCATTTTTGACATTTTCTCATCTTGCTGCTGTTTTGGGCCATGTTACAAAATCAACCAAAAAATTGCTGGCTTTCATTAAATCTGAGCTAGTTGCCCTAAACTTGCCTTATGGCCCAGGGAAAGAAAGATCCATGTTAGGTTAGCTAAGCTTCCACTGTTTCTGCATATTGGCACCTTTGAAAGAAACCATTGGTGACAAGCTTATGCTTTAATTTCCACCTTCAAAATGAGAAAATACTGTTGTGTCTTCATCTCCCAAAGGTTTTGCCAGATTTAATTCATCCATTCATCTGCTCGCTCCTCTTGTAAATGGTTTTGAGATTCCTGAAGGGTAGGAAATTAGCAGGTATGTGTAAGGTCACCACATGAGGTTAGCTCACCCACTCTTTGTTATGATATAGCTTTGTGATCAAGTTTTAGAGGAAATATTGTGCTCAAACTCAGTAGGAGTGAAAAATCTTGAATCACCTAAAAGGTGTTATGTATTTCTCTTTTGGCATACTCTAATATGATCATTTCTCCAAAGCTTTTATGGTATTACTTCTGCTTTCCTTGAGATCTCAGCCATAAGTAAAAACATTGCAAGAGCAAAAACAAAGGAGCTTTCTGGACTGATCTGTCATTTGCATCTTTAGTGTTGCAGTTTGTGTGTGTTGAAGCATAGAGGTTTTCTATGTCAGCAGGTTGGTAGTGGTAGGACACCTTCAGCAGCAGCCCAGATGAAGTGTTATTGTTAGGAAGCATTTGCACGTTTCTTTTTTGGCTGTGGCTGATGGTGGTAACACAGGCACACTGGCAACTGGTGAAGTCAGGCAAAGCATCCACTTCAGTCACTCCAGCTCATGCACCTTTCCCTGCCTTCCTGTTCAGGTGTTTTTCTTTCCAACATGGGAAATGGGTCTTGAGTTGCCATGTAGTGAGATGTAAGATGCCAGTGGCTGCCTACCTCCTGAGTGAGCAGCTAGGATATGGTGAACCTAAGCCCATGAGTCTGGTGAGTCTCGAGGCCTCCCAAGGGGCTGAGGTATGGGGACAATCTGCCTTACATGAGCTGTCCTTGTCGCCTGCTTCCAGAGGGCGGATGACTGATGCTTTTCCCCGGCACAGAGTCTCTTCAGATCTTTGTGCATAGTGGAGATCCTTCCTCCTTCCCAGCACTTAAAAAGGAGGAAAATAATAGTATCATGTTTATAACTAAAGTAATTCTACTCTGGTACCAAGTTTTATTGTTATCCCTGTAGTTGCTTCTTGCATTGAGCCACTGAGCTGGATCATTCACTACATGCAGAGTCCACACTGGCTTCACTGAGGCCCTGACTAATGCCTTAAGTATGGGTCCTATCAGAAGCACTGCAAGAGTGGGGTCACAAACCTTTACTCTTTTTTAACTCCAGGATAAGAAAAGTTTATAACCACTATTTGAAAATAAAATTATAACATGTTGCTTCTGAGGGGTTTTCTTCCAGCAAGTCCCACTTAATATAATTAAACCAACAGCTGTGAAGCAAAGAACCATGTGCAGGGTCACAATAAATGGACAGGATAGGGCTCATAAAGACTGTGTATCTTTTGACTTCCTCTTTATTTGTGTGGCGGTGCTGGTCTGAGAGCATGCACTTCTCTTGGAGAGCAGCTATATACTTGGGGACAATTTGCTTTTTATAGGGGGGCGGATCTGGCTCCTGGTAAAGCTCCTAAAGTTTGGCTTGCTTCTGAATAGCAAGCTCAAAGGTTTATTTTTTTTTTCAGTGAAAACAATCTTTTCGGCTGAAATTACTGCCAGGCTATATAGGTTTATATGCACATGTATTTAAGGTGCCATTGAAAGCAAATATACTGACATGAGGAAAATGTCCAAGGAAATTATGATGCACACTAACAATGATCCAATTTATTAATGGTAAGTGACACGGGAAAGAAACATTTGATGCAGGACCATCTGCTCGGAGCTGTGGCAGTTCTGCAGCGTGGGGCGAGCTGGAGCACAGGAGTCGTGAGTAAGCAAGGGTTCCCCGCTGCACTTTGACGCAGGTGGCTCCATAGCCGTGAAAGGAGATTTTTGAAGGACATGGGAGTTTACTAATTAAAAAGATAAATCTCCTGAATTGCACTCCCATAATTACATTGTCATTACAGCAAACACAGCTAAATTAACTTACAGGAGCAGGGGTTTTGCCTTGCCCCATTATGTTTACGTACAAATCCCTTCATGTAGCAACCCCTTGGCTGCTTTGCTGGCTTGTTTAGTACCATGTGTTTAATCCTGTACACTCCAATGGGCAAATACAGTCATCTTAATCCCAATAACTGCACTGGAAAGTCCAGAACATTGATTTTGGTCATATGGTGCTCTGTCTCCAGTGACAGGAGAGTCTGACTCATTGCCTGAGCTCAGATCACCTGTCAGAACTCATATTTTCTCCTTAAATCATTGATATTTTTCTGCTACAGCAACAGACTCAGACCTTTACTTCCTGCAGCGCTCACCCATGATTCCCCACAACTTAGCATTGTGCCTTGGGATGGTTGTGCAAGATGACTGTGATTTAAGTAAGGCTGATTTGCATCATGGGAAGCAATGCTGGTTTGTATTGAAGCTGCAGAAAATGATCAGACCAGAAGCAGAGGAAAGAAACAATTACACCAAACCCCCAGGTTTTGCAATGACAAACACAAGCACAGTTAAGATCCTGTGTCATTTGGGTGATGTTGTTCTCACTGTTGGCAGACTAAGAGCTGGCAGGAGGGTGAAAGTGCTGTGCTGTGAAGAGCACCATGTGGGACAGAGAAGGCCAACACCTTGATAAATATGTTTAATATCAAATGCTAGAAGAGAAAGGCATCTGACCTCCACTGAAAAATATACTTGGGATTAATAACCGTACATTTCTAATCCTCTTCCCTGCAAAGGTAACTTTGAAAAGCTTGATGAACAATTATTTGGCACCACAAAAAGAAGTGTTAAAGTCTAGTTCTAAATTAGACTTGGTCCAGGATGGTTCTGTAGAGCAAGGTTCTGCTGGAGCCCATGTAAACTCTGGAAGAGCTGTTTTAGATGTGGGCTGCCAGCTCACTTAGCAGGTCACTCAAACACTGAGTTTTTCCAAAGCAACATCTTCAAATTCACCTCACTGTACCCAAACTCCTGCACTGCAGACCCAGGACTTGGCCACAAAACAAGGAGCCACATAGACAACAGCTGAGCTAAGTGACTTGAGGCTGTGTCTTTGAGGTCTTGTCAAGCTCAATAAGCCAAGCCAGCTGTTTACTGCTCCTGAGCTGAACCACCATGTTACTTTCCAGGGCTCTACAATTTACTGTGACCTCGAAACTCAAACCAGGCACCAGATTTGTTTGACACAAAGGCACAAAAATCGCTGGTTGGCCTCAGTCATCTCTGTTGAGCATAGTGAGGCAATGTGCTGCAACAATTTGTCTCTGCATGGCTGAATTAGAAGCTCCAACATGATCTCTGAGGTAGGTGGAGTAGGGCAGGGTCCTCCAAGGGACAAGGAAGATGACAAACCAAAGCAGAATGAAATACTGAGGAAAGGGGGAAGAAGAGACAGCTAGTCCCATCTTTCTGGCCAAAGGCAGGTATGCATGCCCTTCCCCGAGGCAGATAGAGAGAGGCTCTTCAGGCAGCAGTACTGCCTGAGCAGGAGACACTTATGTCCAAGCTGCCTCTTTGTCCCAATGGAAGTAAGGTCTCCATTCACACACACTGAGTAGGGCAGCGCTGCCTGCTGCAGTTCACCAGGCAGTCCATAGCAGAAGCCTCTATTCATGACTGGCATGGTTCAGTTGCATCCCTTGAATCAAGAGAAGAGAGCTCCCAGCAGTTTTGGAGTCATTGTGAGGGCAAGAACAAGCTCCTTGGAGGTTCAGCCATTGCCAAGCACAGTTTCAAGGGCACCAGTGGGTGTGCTGGTTAGAGCTGAGCTGTGAGAAGCTAGAGCTGAGCAGAGCTGAGCACTACCTCTCCAGCAACATGAGGGTGGTGGCCCCAGCTGCCTGCCACTGTTGCTGACAGCAAATATGAGGCTTGGGACTGAATAGTACCTCCCTTGAGCAGTCTTCTGATAGAGCAGAGAGGGGTGCCACTATTTAAAAGCCTCATTAAACTATCCAGGGTCACAGTCTGTAGCAATGTGAGGGGTTAAGAGTCACATAAATTTCTAATCCCAAGGCTTTAAAAGATAAATTTCTAATCCCAAGGCTTTTAAAGGCCTGGCATTAGGGAGAAGCCCTTCATTTTGTGGTGCTTCACAAAATTAAATGTCAGTGCAACAACAGCTCCAAGTTTTTTGTCTGTCTTTGCTAATCTTTCTTTTCTGAAATGAAGAAAAAAAGAAGGTCAGTAACTCTCACTGTTCGGCTAGCTTGACATCCAGGTACATGTCAGAAATATCCATAGATGAGCCAAATCACGCTCATTATACAGGGGCAGACACCCTCACTGTCTGTGTTCTTTTGTAGGCATAGGAACTCAGTCATAGGAGGCAGGATTTTATGCCTTCTATAGCATGCTGTTAATAATCAACAAGGCTAAATGTTCCACTAAGACAAGACTGTGGATTAATCATGGCCTTTGGTAGACAGGTTTCAAGAGGAGTGACACAGCCCTCCATCCCTCCTGCTGCCCTGCAGGAAATGTGGGTGGATGAAGAGGGAGAGATCAACAGGAAGTAGGACAGGGGAGGCACTAAGGGGTCACAGTTTGTAAAGGATCAGAATCTACCACAACTTTTCCAGCATTTAGACCACTCTGAAATGGACCATGGACAAGTGTGATGCTACCCTTCAATGGTTTGCGCTTCAGAGGATCTGTTTGCTGAGAACCGTCTTGGGAGCTTCCTTCAAATGATTTTATTCCCCAGCTTCAGGACAAGATACAAAAGCTGAGTGTTCAGCTCCACCACTGATGGCTGCAATAGCCTTTTGTCTATGGAGACTTTTGTCTGGCCCACTGTCTTCCAGAGCCTCTCTCTGTATTCACTGATGGCAACTGCAAATAACTTCTTCCATGTAGTTTTCTTCAAATGGGACTCAGGGAACAGAATCATCATAAAGAAGAGCAGAGTGGTCATCACCTTTCCTATTAACTTGTGGAAATGTTCTTGCACATTTCATTGGCTTTAAGGGGTCATGATGAAATTAAATACGTACATGAACCTTCACAGCACTGGAGGTGCACAAGTACCATAAACTGAGTGCTCATGAACACAAATTTCAGATCCTCTGTTTCCAGGAACTACACACAGAAGCCAAATGACAGCTTGTGCTAGCCTCTGGCTTCATATTTCTTCTCCACAAGTGCATTCAAGCAGGCTAAAAACACAGCCTAGCACAAACTTTTCAGCACTACGTAAATAACATGGAATTACCAAATTGTCCTACTGTACTCATTCCTCACTTGGCAAAACAGAGACTTTTGCAGCTCCTCATGCTACCACAATGATATACAGTCTTTCCTCGCCACTACACAGTTTTGCACTTTGTGGGTTCACCCCATCATTGTTTTTTTTCTGGGATAATTCCCTTGTGGGCAGGCACAGTGTGACCTGCGAAGGGCTACTATGGTAATAAGCTAATGAATATTCAATTAAATCTGGCCCATTGCCCCACCCACCGCAGCTCTGGAGCCACTGCAGGGCGTTGCCAGGACAGCTCTGCAGGCTGTGGTGTGTCAGGAGAGTGCACGGAGTGTCTTCTGGACCCTTCCCGTGGTGTTTCCTGTGGCCCACTGGAAGGCTGGTGGTGCCAGTTCCACGGGGAGGACTGGGCTCTCCCCACCTGCAGCTGAGCAACTGTGGCTACCACTGTTTTCATGTGGTGCTCTGTCAGACCTCTGGGCTCTTGGACACTGCGCCTCCAGCCGGCCAAGGGATGCAGGAGGTCCTGGAACCCTGCCCATGCTGCCGGGCCGGAGCTGCTCCCTCCATTGGTGCTGCTGTGGTCCCGCCTTCTGCTGCCTCCCAAATGGTTGCCAAGGATCCCCTGCGCCTCCGTAGGCCAGCCCTGTAGCCCATCCACAGAGCTTGGCCAGATGGCCATCCAAGGTGGTTCCCACTCCTCCTGGCTGCCCAGCATGGAATCGCCCTTTCCCATGCCAGGAAAGCAAGGCTCTGCTGGCAGCTCTGGCACCCTCTCTGCCTCCCAGCACATGGTTTCCATTGGGAGCTTGCAACCATCAGGCTGTCCATGAGAGCGAGCTATGTCTGATCTTCCTGGGAGGCTTTTTTGCACCCCAGAAATATGTACAATGTAGTGGTGGTGCCAGAGCTGTTAGAAAGTTTGTGGGCTGTCACGGAGACAATTCCACCCCACCACAGACCTCACCTTCCTGCCACTGTTTCTTCCCTGGCATGTCCATGCCGGGGCTATCAGGGTTGTTGGTTGTTGCACTGGCATGGTCCCTCTGCTTCTGTGCTGCCCGTCTGGCAGCGTTCCCAGCTCCGTGATGATGGCGACGGTTCCCCTTCCCCTAAAAGGTGAAAATGGAGGCCACATGGCAACTCCAGCAGGCAGATGCAGTGGGCGGGGCCAAAGTGAATATTAATGAGTTAATTACATATTCATGCGTTGAGTGAGATCACAGTAGGAAATCAGGGCATCTGTGTAGGTGCATCAACCCACAACTCGCTGAGAAATAATCCGCAATTAATTGAAACCACGGATTTGCTTATCACAAATATGCAGGGTTTTACCAGTGAACCTCAGAAACTCATGGTAGGGGTAGGACAGGTCTGGGCAGACCATGTGAGTCATGAAATCTGTTAAGATACTGAATCCATGAATATTCAATTAGGCCTCAACTGGAGCCATGCCCCCTCCACTTCTGAGCTCTAGAGGGCATTTCTGGGACCTCCCAGGAGACCAAAGAGAATGCCTCTCCCACCAGGAAGCTGTGTATTCGCATGAGATGTGACAGAAGCAGGCTGCACTGCGCCCTCCGAGCTGGGTGAACAACAGCTACTCAACCGCCCACCCTGGCACACCCACTCACCCGGTGCAACCCCATCCCTGTGCAGCACTAGGGCTGCTGCCACTTCCCTCTCAGGCCTGGCCTCGCCATTCCTGTGGCAGCTGCCCCTCGCTCACATAAACTTGTACCGCTCTGACTGGCAACTGGTAGCTGGCATTTTTGTTTGGTTCATTGGTTTTTTTAAGGTTTTTCAGCCAGGAAACCTGGGTCCCTCTTCTGGGCCAGCATCAGACATCAGGGATGGGAAAGCACTGCCAGTGCTGGGGGACTCTGAGCTCTCAGCCCTCAGGGCAGCGTGGAGGGAGCACCTGTGAGGCCACCCTTCCCTTCACTGCCCCCACAACAAAGGACGCTGAGGGGGAAACTGTGAGGGTCCCTGGAGTGAGGGGAAGGTGCCTCCTGCCCTCGCACACAGACATGCACAAATGCCAGCACCCTCCTGCAGCCCAGCGGAGAACAATGCCAGCCAAACAAACACCCCAGGAGGGCCCATTGCCTCTGCAGTGCCCACCTGTAACCATTCGGTGGGCAGTCTCGGCTCCAGGGCAATGTGGTGGTTCCCCTTCCCTTTAAACAGTGCAAACGGAGGGCACTCGGAAACTGCAGAGGGTGGGGGTGGTGGGCAGGGTTAATTTATATATTTATGAATGCATTACACATTCACAAGCTGACTGAGTTCGCAGCACTATCTGCACATGTGCATGGACCCACAACTTGCTGAAAAATAATTCGTTATTAATTGAGACCGTGAATATGCAGACCACAAATATGGGGGCATTTACTGTATTTCTCCTCAACTTCAATTCTGTTGAATTTACATTTAACAGGTATTTATGTTACTGTTGTTGTCATACAAAAGTTCTTGGCAGCTGCAGGAATCAGGGAGAGCTGGATGACTGAGAAGAATCAGAAGGCCTCTAACTCTTCTTTCATGTCTTTTCCTCCTAACTCCTGCTTCCTTTCCTACCAAAAGACCACACACTTCTCTCAGAGGTGAAATACATTAGTACTGTAGCAATTGAGTATATCAGTCCTTACAAAATGCATTTTAGATGTATTTTAAGGTGAACTGGTAGCACAATTTATTGTTGAGACCACCTCATGCTTATGACATAAGCCCTTTTTGTCTGTTGATTAAAACTTTGATAAACGATTTAGGTTCCTGAAATTTTCCATGCCCCTGTGTCCTTTCCACAGTGAAGCAGAGATTCAGCCAAAGAAAAATCTGTTTTTTACAAAAAACCCCCAAACCCAAAAGAGCATAGCCAAGAAAATATATTCTGCTAAAAAATTACCTGGTTTTGGTTTGGTTTAAAGAACCAACTGCATCATAGTTCAAAGTCAAAGCCTAAAACCTACAGCAGGAGCTGCCTTTTGTCAGGTACAATTTTCATTTTATCTTTTCCATGAAAAGCTGCCTCAATTTTATCATAATGTCAGTTTGATGAAGCTTATTAAAGGCTGCTAAGTCTTGTTTAGCTGTGGGAGGGTCTGGCCCAGGGAGAGCGTGATGTTCCCATGGTGGTAGGTCTGCACTCACAGCAGCTTTGACAAGCAGTGATGAGTCCTGTCCTCCCGCAGAACATCTGGCTGTCTTACACCAGTATTATGCTCCATGCTGAGTCCCCCGCTGTGCTCCATGTGGCCTCAGAAGGGCTAGCAGGGCAGAGCTCCTGCAGAGCAGGTTTTGGTGTGGAGCCTCTGCACCTCTGGGACTCTGAAAGAGCTTGCAAGACCCTGTGGTACTTTATATCCTTGGTGATGTGAGGGGAAACAGATGGCTCACCCTCTACATGCCCTATCTTCCCACCTACTGTGGGAAGTCTTTTAGGCCTAGCCACTTCAGTGCTTGATAATTAGAGTAAGAAGATGAGTTTGGATTCAGCTCTGAAGAGGCCTAATTTTCCTAGCCAGCTGCATGGGTGTTTTTGGACATTATCAAGGCCCATAGAGGTCTCGAGACCTTGTATGAAAGGTAAACCATAAAGCTAGGAAAATGAGAGCAGAGACTGTTTGGAGAATCTCTATTGGTTACAGAGAGATTAGCATTGAGGCAGCTTGGCCTTTGTCAGGGATTGTGGAATATCAACAATATCAGGAGATTGCTGCAGCCTTGCAGCAAGCAGCCAGACATGTACCTGAGATGTGACAAACCTGAGATGCTGAATAAACAAGGACTTTCTAAAACCCACCTGATTTATTGAGCCATTTCCATCACTGGTACCACCTGTCCACAATATTTTTATGTGAAGGGTGAACCTTGGCGTGTACCCTACAATACTTACCATCCTTCTTTTGTTCATAGTCAGTAGAAATGAGAAGCCTCCCTCTCCTGACCTCTCCAGCTACCTTCTTGCTAGTCTATGAAACAAGGCCAGGGTATGGGATCAAATACTGGTCCATAACCAACAGTATCTGGGCATGTTGAGCAGCATGTATCAGAGATGGTTACCCACTACAAACCTTCACAGTGGCAGCGGAAAGTTTTGGTGGACAATGCAAGCTGTGCTGTATCTCTCAGGCACAGAGAAATGGCCCTAGGTTGCACAACTGAAACTTCAGCTGTGTCTCTGCTGGGACTAGGCAGTGTGAGGGTTCTGCCCAAGCGCAGGTAAAATCAGCAAGGAAAGTTGTTTGGAAGAAGAAGCAGGGAAGGCTGGAAAATGAGAAAGGTTGCACAATCCAGCACATTAGTTCCCCACCACACACTCTGCATGCATCTCTCAGTGTAGAAAAAGGGATTTGTAGCATAATTTCCAGGTACTCAGAGACTAGAAGATGCCCATGTGAACCCAGTTTTTCCTTTTTGTTTGCTCATTGATAGCATACAATCTTTAGAAACATTTATTCAGTCCGCGTAGCACAAAATATATGAACACCTTTTGGATACATCCTGGCTGAATAGAGAGGGAGTCTCTTCTGGTGAAGAAGTTGTGCAGTGAACAAGTGAGGGAAGGGACTTCAGGAGGAGAAGGAGCAATTTAATGGTGGTTAACTGCTTTGAATATTTCTCAGAAGCACTAGATGTTAATTCTGCCCTCACCACAAGTTTACCACACAAAGCAAAGGTCATCATACTTCCTTGTTTTCTGTGTACCTAACTTTAAATTTGGGTCTGACTTGCAGTAGAGATGAGCCTTCAGAGCCACAAAGCTTTTCCTTTCATTTCCACTTCCTCAGTCTCACAGAGCTGATATGGAAAGAAATTAATTGATGTCTGAAGCCCTCCCATGTCATCCTGATGAGTCCCATAGAAAAGCAAATAGCTCCCATTTGACAACAGTGCTTACACAGCAAACTGCAAATAAGGCTCAGGGCCAGGTACTGCACAAAACAGCAGTTAGCTTCTTCGGAGGCAACTTCTGTCTTTCCTGTGCACTCAAGCAGGCAGGGGTGTGTAAAAGCAATTTAAAATTTGTCTTCCTTGAAATGCCTGTAGGAAATCTGACAGCGATAAGGAGATGGGTGCTCTAGACTCCTGGCTTGCTTGCCAAGCTTTCCTCTTCTTAATTTCCCTCTCATATTCAGATCCACAATTTTCCTTGACTACCACTTTTGGGTCAGGGGTGAGGCAGTGACTGGCCTCTGTTGACACAGCTCTGAGCACAGCAAGAGATCCAGCCAGAAACAAATTTCAAAGACTACTTCTGGTGTGATTCTTGGGTCTGTCCTTTGCAGTGCCAGGAGCTGGACTTCACTGGTCCTTGTGGGTTCCTTCTAACCCAGGATATTCTATGATCCTATGATTCTATCAATATCCCAAATGATTGGGATAATATAAACATGAATGCAAACCTCATGTCAGTCTTCTACGCCTTGTGTAGCTTCCTCTTCACCTCTAGTTTTCCCTCTTTGTTTTAGCGAGTCTGTAATCCTAGAATGTTAAAACTTTGATCATCTTAACCCTCTGGCTTACAGCCAGCCGGGGAAAGAGCTGTGATGGGATAGCTGGCAGGGCATGGGACTGCAGCAGGGCAGAGTGGGCATGGGAATGGGGGCAACTCTTTCTCTGCTTACAAGTAATATGCAGTAAACTCCTGGAGTGAGATTGGAGTCTGAGAGCTTGAGGAATATTAAATGAGAGCCTCAGATCTTGGCCTAGTAAAACTTAACATCTCTTCTAGGGGGTGTAGGGCTGTATGATCCCGGGTCCCTTCCGGCTCGGAGTGGCCTGCTAGACTGTGAGGGAACTAGGTTTGTGTTACTGCTCTGGGATGTGCTTTTGGTCTCTGTACAGGTGTTAGATGGTGAGTTGGACTAGGTGATCCTTGTGGGTCCCTTCCAACTCATAATATTCTGTGATTCTGTGATTCTTATCTTCAAAGCACCTCATAAATGTCAGCCATTTCACCCTCATAGTACCCTTTCCCCCCAGTCCGAGCAGGGTGAAGAAGTTAAAGGCTCAGTAAGGGCAGAGCTGAAGGAGCTGAGTACTTATAATTGATGCCAGAGTTTCTAAAGCATTTAGTTCTCTCTGAAATCCCTCACCACAAGTCACATTTTGGGATGATAAGTGTAGCTGCAGACCTGCAACAGGGCTTCAGTAGTTCCTTCTTCCCTCTGTTGGAAGATGATTTCTGGGACTGATCATTTGTCTCCAGCTCAGATTCGCACAAGGAGGCAGCATTGCCAACTCTCACAGGGACTGCTTGTCCCTTCTCAGCAAAAAATTCTAAGGCTCTTTTTTTTCTCCACAGTCTTCCCTGGTTCTCCAACTGGGGATCCCCCTGCCTCCCTCCAACACTGAGAGATGCTGACCTCCCTGCCAAGCACTGCCTTGTGCTAAGCTTTATTATGTCAGAGCAGTGCTGACACCAAAAAGCCTTCACAGCATGGAAAACGTGCCCTCTGGCCTCTGGCTCACCCTGCCCTTGTTATCTAAGCATTTCCTCTCCTCAAGCTGTTGCACTCGAAAAGCAGAACCTTATTGTTTCCTCCAGTTTCCTGCAGCCTGTCTGTCTTCATGCACATAATGGGCTGTCGAGGGCAGTGGCCAGGTACACAAAAGGGCCTGTGCTCTACACAGGCGCTGTATTACCGTCTACCTCCCCTTGTTCCACCAACAGAACGCTGGCACCGGGAACATATTCATGCCGGAAAGATCCAGGCCAGGGCAAGTGCTTTACAACACCTCTCCAGCTTGTTTTCACACCGAGGAGAGGAAAAGAGAGGAGGAAAGGGGAGGCCTTGGATTTTTGTGTCCTATTCTGCTTGGTTCTTGCTGAGTTGACTCCTGTCACATTCAATAACCAATTTTTTTTCCTCCCGCCAAGTCTCTCTACTGCCTGTGTCAGTATATTTCTACAGGCCCACCTCCCTTCCCAGTCTCCAGGGTTTCCTTTCTCCCTGCATGCAGGGCACCCTCCTGCCCACTCCTGTTAAGTGCCACAAGTGCTCACCCAACCTGCCTCTCCCACCAGCACTCTTCTGGAACAGCTGCAGGTGCCACAAGGATCAGATATCTTTGCTGAAAAAGGTGCCCAGTAGCAGTTACCCTCTCACACACTCTCCCCAGGATGCTCACTCAGGCAGTGTGGGAGGTTGTGCTCTGTTTGCTTTGCACGGAGCAGTTTATGTGAAGGAGAGGTACATCTCCCCATGCCCATATACTCAGCACAGGACAGCACATGCAGAATAAACCTCTCTGTTCTCAAGCAGCTCACAGGGAAACTTTGTTTTTCATTAGCAGAAAGTGCAGGGTATGTCTCATAGCAGCTTTTTGCTTCAGACCGGGGAAATGCTCATGGCTGAGGGATGGCAGAGACAACTCATCCCGTGGTAGAAAGTGACTGATGGACCGGAGGTGTTCTCAGAACTCAGGCTTGGATAATAATACATTGATCTGAATCAGTGCTTTCCCTTACAGGATGTGAATGTCTTGCTGGCAGTGCTTAAATAGGACACCTGTTTTTCTCTCTTGTCCCCAGGCTGCCCTAACAATGGTGAAGCAATTTCTCTTCCACTCAGTAGCGAGACTCCTTCCCCTCTTGGGAAGATGCTCACGTCTTGGCAGCTGCTCACTGGTGCCAAGTACAGGATTTTGGCCTTTGGGAATGATAATACGTAATATCCAAATGATTTTCTATTTTGTGGAGTGCATCTTGAATGTGCAGCTCAGCAAGAGGCTCCTCACATACTACTTGGGGCCATTATTTTCTCCTATGCTCCTCTTCCTCCCAAAAGCCTTCTCCCAAAAAAGACTCAGAAAGAAACCGGGAAGGCTTTTCATGAGCCTGAGCATGCTTGAAGTGGAAACTACATTTCATCTGCAGTTCACAGGATCACAGGATATTCCGAGTTAGAAGGGACCCACATGGATCATCTAGTCCAGCTCCCAGAGTTCATGGCATGAGAGCTATCGCACTGAAGAAAAGAGTAAGTTGGAGCAGACAAGGGGTAGCTGACACTTCCCAAAAAAAGAATAAAGAAAGGACACCACCAGGAGCTACATCTCAGTGGGACACAGCAGATGGGATGGGATTTAGAAATATTGTAATACAGGTCAGAGTACTAAGCAGAAGGGTAGAGAGACTGCCAGGCATCACAGCTTTGATAGCAATGCATGAATCCAGAAAACAAAGAGGCTCCTGTGTTTTTAGGTTGCATACAGTGATTGCACTGCAGATTTGGAGGAATAAGGCTGCCAAACAGAGAAAGCTATCTTCCCTCCACAGTGAAACCAGGAAAACAGCAGTGGAGACAGGGTTCCCCCTCTCCTTCCAGGGATCTCAATACTTCTCTCTAGCAACCACCTACAGACAGCTGTGCTTGCTCTGCTAAGGCACCAGCTTAATTGGTGACCTGATTATTTATCTTTAAAAATACACAGTTGTCCTTCCTGTGCAACCTTATGTCAAAGAACACAACAGCTCTGACCTAACCCAAAATACTTTTCCTCTTTCAGATTCAGATTATCAGCAAAAAGCCCTTCCCTCACAGTTCCTCACTCTCTGCCTGCCTTGATGTGGTGCTTTGTCCTGGCAAGACAAAGCATAGTCAGCTGTGCGAATCTACAGGGCAAAAATTTTGCTGGCATGTGTCCACTTTAGTGTAGTGGTGAGTGTCCCTGTCTCTCATGAGGGAGACCAGGGGTTTGATTCCTGCCAGGGAGTCAGTGGTGCTGCTTAAGAGTTTGACTTGATGATCCTTGTGGTTCCCTTTCAACTCAGAATATTCTGTGATAATAATATGGTGCTGCACCCAGGTATCACTGAGAACTCTCACAATGCCATAGTGCTGCTTTTATCCAGCTCACAACTTAGGGATGGATTTTCAGAAAGAGGAAAGATTGCATTAAGATAAGAAGTGCAGGTTTTCTTGAAAATCCACTAGGCACCTACCCGCTTAGGCTTCTAAACTCTTTTGGAAATATTGGCCCAAAGATGTTTAAACAGCAGCAAACCCCCTGCTACTATATCTAGATTCCACACTTTTCTCAAACTGATTCTTGGCAGCTCCAAAATGGACTGAAATATATTACCGGGACTCAGATTTTTAAGGAAACAAAACAGCAGCTGAGAACATCAGTCAGAGCAAAGCTTGTTTTGGCAACACAGACAAACTCTGGGTTAAGTTGTGCAAATGGCACACGTGTGATTGCTCTTCTAGTTACAAACTGAAATTGATGCATCTCATACGAAAAGGACATTCCTCTTCCTTCTCCCCCTTTGCCCCCAGCAAAGTATTTTGAGAGCTTTTGAGTTAAAACAGGAGAAGAAAAGCTGATGTGAAGAGGGTTTTCATCACATAATGAAGTGAGGATCCTCTTGTGTCACATGCCTCATGTGAGAGGCTGGGGAGGAGAAGAGGAACATGGAAAAAAAGTCTCAAGAGGAGACCACATTCTCAAACACAGCCAGGAAAATGTGTGTGTGCATGTGTATATATATCTCTGTGCGCAAAGCTGACGGGATCCAGCTGTGCTTACTGATCCTCCAGGGAGTATTATAAGAGCATGGTTTTTAACCAAGAAAACTATGTATGTGCCTTTAAGCCAACAGAGAGACAGGCAGGTATGGAAGTCAGGCAGGACAAGTAAGATCCTTTAATACCAGAGTGAAGAGAGAAAAGAATGCTTTGCTTTCTCCTGTCGTTACAGAAAGGTTGGCCTCACACAGTGCAATGTAATGAGATTCTGCCCCTCTTCTTTTTCTTTTTGGTTTTGCTAGGGAAATCGCAGGATCTAGACAGCACTACACTTAGAGAAACATCCACTATACAGACCCTTGTACAACCAGAGTGTGCAATGAAACTGCAGATCTGTTGCTTCTTCGTGTGAGTTTGGGACCTGCATATTGTCATCAATGTTTTTCATGCACAGCCTGGCCACTGCAAGGGTCTGGGCTGTTCTATGAGTTCACTGTATGATCACATCTCTACTTCTTGAACAGAGTTACAGGCTCAGCACATTGTGAGACTGTTAATAATTACATTGGGTTTCCTTGAAAAATTATCCATGTCACAGGGTCCTTGAAAGTCCTGCTGTAGCCCTTCTGCTCCCAGGTCCCATCATTGCCCTATGTGATGGGTTCTGTAATGCCACATTGCCAGGCTCTTGCCCCACTTACAACACCATGATGGCACAAAGGGATCAGCAGGCTCATTTTCTCTCACCTCCCACAAGGTGTTCATTGACTGGGAGGCTGTAGCTGCAGCTAGCCTCACAAGGGGTCCAACACCACAACTTCAGCCAGATCACTGTCTCACTGGGTTCAAAATAAAGCGGCCGATGGAAAAGTGTAAAAAACAGACCTACTTCCATTGCCATACACATGTGCTGCTAGCTGCTGAGCACTCTATTTGGGCCACCAGGTTTCCCACTGGGAGTCTGAGAACTGAGTCAAGTAGAGACCCAGGGCAAGGCCAAGGCCAAGTGTTTAATAGGCAAAATACTGCCTCAGCAAGTATCTGATACGGATAACTCAATAAAGAGGCAGTAAATCTGCTGTTTGGATAATGACGCTCCTCTATATGGTCTCAGACAAAACATCACTGAAAACTCACTGGCTCAAATTATTATCTAGTTTTTCTAGTGCCCAGCTACAGAAAGATCCAAGATTGCTGGAAGGCTGGAAGGACATGATGCTGCAGCCCATAACTCCTTGAGTGAGGAGTCATTTAGGTAGGGTTTCTGCCATGTGACTTCAGACAAGAAAACAGACCCCTTGGGCTGAAAGAATTCCAAGGATCTGACTTCAAGGCTACAGCTCCCCTGAGGCTACATATTCAGTATGGTAATACCTCACTGCATTGTGACCCCTCCATTGTGACCTCACTGGTTTGCGAGAAATTTTTCTTGCAAATCTGCCTCAGTAATTTGAGGAGCTTCCGGGCCAACGCATGTGCAGTACCTCTGCTTTGCTGAGGAGCGGCGCCAGCGGTCCTTGTGGGGCGGAACTCCTGTGGTGTTTATGGTTCTGCAGTGCTGTGCCCCAGTCCCTGCCCCGCTCCTGTGTGTCTCCATACCTGATCTCTATAGTGGAAGGCTCACACCGTGGTATGCCCTGAGCAGCCATCAAGACCCAGCGCAGCACTGCCACAAGCCACGCCGTCCCCTGTTACTCTAAACCCAGCCAGGGGACTCACCTCTGCCGGGCATGTGTTACTGTTTCCATGGCTATAGGCGGGGAAGGCAATGCAGTCTGTGCCTAGGCACTGTGCACCCAGTGCACCTGGTGATGACGTAGCCCCAGGGAAAGTGCCCCATGAAAGTGAGGGTGGGCTGGCCGTGGTGGCAGTGGGGCAAGTGCTGTGTGCTGGGACGGGGCAGTGGCAGGACATGCCTACAAGTTAAGATTTCCCAGGTTCCAGGAGTGCCAACCAGAGCCCCGGAACACCCCTTCCCCACTGCAGCCCTGGAGCTTCCCCACCGCAAAGGCAGTGCAAGCATGAGCAGTGGCAGCAGCCCAGCGGTAGCTGCAGAAGCAGCAGAGTGGCCAAAGAGAAGCCTAGGGATTTTCCAGGGAGTCTCCCCAGGCAGAGAGGGTTCAGAAATGCTTCCCTCTGCTCCCTGCGCTGGGAGAGTCCATGGGGAGGAGCAGAAAATGCTCCCCAGCACTCCTGATTGGCTGAGGGTGGAGTAATGGGCGTGGTCTCTATGCATATTAATGACCCACATGTGCTTGCAAATTAAACATTTCATGAGACCTTGACAAAACCCCTTCCTTGTGAAAGGTGAAGTGCACTGAATCCCCTCTCTATTGTGACCTCTGCATTACGACCCCGCGCATTTGCAATGTGAATTTATCACAGTTTTGGTTCCACCATTTGCGAATTTTTGTGGCTCGGGCATGTGCAGTGCCTCTGCTCCACCGAGGGGTGGTGCTGGAGTTCCCTGTGGGGCAGCGCTGGCCCGGCCCCACGGGGAGGGCCATGAGTCACGCTGTGCCCTGTTACGCTAAACGCAGCTGGGGAACTGACCCCCCCCAGGCGCGTGTTACTGTTTCCACGGCTACAGGCGGGGAAGGGCAGTGCCCCAGGAAAGTGGGGCTGGGCTGGCCACAGGGGCCAGCGGGACATGCTCACTCCGCTGCCGCAGCTGAACCCCCCCCACCCCACGTGGCGCTGCCGGCGGTGCGCGGGACCGGCGGTGCACGGGATCGCAGCTAAACCCTGAGTTGCCAGCGGGGCGCGGGACCACAGCTGAACCGTCTGGCACGGCCCTGCGCTGGCAGCCCGGGCACGGGCCGGGGTGAGGGAGCAGCGGCGTGACCGCGGGGTGCCTGTCCTGGCCCTGCGGCCACGTTGTTGCTCCCTCGCCCCAGCCCATTCTCGGCCGTACCAGCGCGGGCTGCCAGCGCGGGGCCGCCCCACGGGGCTGGGGTGCCCGGACGTGAGCGCTGGGGGAGGGGGAAGTGGCACGGGGGTTTGCTCTGTGAGCACATAGTCACGGCAGCCTGGAGAGGCCCACAGATTCTCGGGGTGATGGGGATCTCCCGAGTCAGAGGGGCCTCAGAAATGGTTCCCTTTGCTTCCCCGTGCTCAGAGAGTCCGAGGGAAGAAGCAAAAAAGTGCCCCAGAGCCCTCTGGAGTTCCGGGGGGTGGGGCAATGGGCATGGACTCCATGCACATTAACGACCTGCGCTTTTTTGCGAGTTTAGGGTTTTGCGAGGGCCGTCCCCTGTCTTGTTCGTCACGAACGATGGGGTATAACTGTATTACTGCAGTACAGAAAAAGGGAGGAGCGGTAGGGTCACCAAATGGGGACAAAATGGTGAGAGCTGGGGAAAATACCAGAGCCCTACCAGCCCTACCATATTTCTGTATTTCCCTCCAGGCACTGAGAGTAGCACAGCTCTTTGAACCAGGAGAAACACTTAGATTTCAGCACTTGAGGCTGGAATTTACGTCTCTCCTTTTGTGGATTTAAGGTTCAGTCTGCATGGGTGCACTTAAAAGCCATGGGAGAACAACAGGCAATGACTTGTAAGAGTCAATATATGCTACCTATTTTTGACAACCTATTTTGTGAAGATGACCCTGGGTGGGCTGATGAGAGAATAACCTCCAGAAAATAAATCCAAATATCTAAAGAGCTTCTGTAGAAAAAAGAAAACCAAGCATGGGCTTTATATGTGAGATCTCCACTCAGTTTGTCACTGACCACCAGTAGTATCATGGGAATGCAAGTATACAGTAACAAAATGTGCTCCATATATCAGACTCTCTTCTTCATCTCCTCTAAATTAAGGAAGAACAATTAAGTGACTGCAAAATAAACAAGGAAAAGAGGCAAGGTTTCCACTTGTTCTGCTCACTGGCAACCATGGGTACACCTGCTGCATTAGTGACAGGTCAAAATATTTTCTGTTTGCCTTGGGAAAATGGCATCACACAACAGAGAAAGTCAAAAGAGCAACATTTGTGGGCTCAATATAGCCATTGAAGTCACTCTGGCATGCACAGAAGAAAGTCATGAGTAAGTCTAGTTGAGGGGAGAAGAGCAAAGTCCAGGCCAATTAGCTTCTGAAGTAGCTCAGAAAACCTGGCAGCTGCACAAGAAAAACAAAGAAATCAAGAGAAACACCAGACTGAGAGGGATCAGCTTTAACTAGGTCAGACTGGTCAGAGCCCCATCCAGCCTAAGCTTGAATGTTTCCTGAGATGGAGCATCCACAAATTCTCTGGGCAATCCATTCCAGTGTTGTACCACCCTCATTGTGAAAACCTCCTTATTGGATTTAAATAAACCTTCCTTCAGTTTAAAACCATTTTCCATTTCCTATTGCAACAGGCCTTGAAAAAGAGTCTCTCCCCATTTTTCTTATAGGCTGCCCTTCTAAGTACTGAAAGGTGACAGTAAGTTCTCCCTGGAACCTTCTCTTCTCTAATGATGAGTTGTTACCGGCATCTCAGTCTTAAAAAGCTAGGTAGCTGTCGTGGTTTGACCTTGGCTGGGTGCCAGAGATTCACCCACAACCTCTCCCTCACTTAATTCCTTCATTCCCCCCACTCCATACAAACAGGAGAAGGGAGGAAAAGGATGTGGCTGCATCTCTGCTCTCTCTCTATTTCATGGGTTGCAGGCAGACAGTCTGCTTCGCCATGGTCTGTTCCACAAGCAGCAGTGAGCCGCCCAGAACACTTCCTCCCCCTCCTCCAGCAGCCCTGGCCTTGGTGCCTTCATGGCTGTTCAACCTCTCACAGGCTCTTCTCTGGCCATCTTTCTTGCTGTTACTACTTTTTTTTCCTTTTCCTTTCTTAAATATGTTATCACAGAGGTGCCTCTATCTCTCTGACTGGCCTGACCTTGGGCAGGCAGCTGGGGCCCAGCCAGGAAGTGGCTGGCGTTACCTCTGCTAGTTAGCCCCGCCGCTACCAGAATAAAAAAACCTCACACATTCAAACTAGCACAGTAGCTTCAGCTCCTGGTCTGTTATATCACTTTTAAGGCTCTCACACTTGTGGGTTGCTGGGCTGCAACACCGAGCCAGAGACTGGTACTTCACACCACTTACCCTAGTATGTCAGAACAAGTGGTGTAAGGAGATGTCATGGGGAGAGCCCTTTTGTTCTATTGTAAAACTTTTCTTCTTTTTACTGGAACAAACAATAGGGTTTCCTTTCTCATCTCCCCTTCCCTCCCCTGCAAGGCATATGGCCAGTGGAGGGGCTTTCTCCTTTCTACTGGACAAACCGTGGAGGATTGTTTTTCTCATCTTCCCTCCCCAGCAATGCATGTGACTTATGGGAGGAGCCTGAGGGCCGGGGCAGGCTGAGTGACAGCCAATGGCATGTGAAGACATGCCCACAAGGCATGTGACATGGGAGGGGCCTGAGGCCCTATAACTACAGCTTCTGGGCCTCAGGAGGGGGCTTTGTGGATCTTCTGGACTGAGGAAGTCTCATTTTGGCCTCTGAGCTCTACTGCCACCGTTCTGCCCAGGACCACATGGACTCCTCATCTCAGTACAGCCTTCCCCTGCTGACTGCTGGATCTCCCTGCAGCCTCTTGGGCATTTCAGGAAAGGATCACTGGCTGTTACTCCACTGCTTTGCCTACCCTGAACCCTATTCCCCTGCCCCTGGAATCCTGAAGGTGCCTTGGTCTCGCTTGAACTTGCCACCCCCTCGTGCTTGGTTGTTTGTTTTTTTTCTCTCCTCAGCTGTCTACAGTTGTCATTGTTCCATTGTTTTTTATACTGTTATTGTTGTTGTTCAAACATATATATATATTTGTAATGTTAATTTTTTTCCTTCTCCCAGTAAAGTTCTTATTTCTCTCTATATATTATTCAAGTATTTCTAAATTCAAGTCATACTTTGTCTTAGTTGACACCTGGACAGGAGATATGACTCATACTGAAATTGAGGTGTTTAACTTAGGGCAAACTGCAAGAAAAAAACCAAAACAACACTCTGACTTAGAAAGTTTTAACACCATAAATGAAGGGTGAGCTCACCACAACAGAGCTCAGGGTAAGTGCTGACTGTGGGAACATTCCCAGAGGGGAGGACAGCAGGGCAAGAGCAGCGATTGGGAGAACAGGTGTAATGTTTCTCCACTCACCCCACACAGGAAGGTACAGGTCGGCTGCAGCTGTGAGAAGACAACTACTGACTCCAATCTGGACTCCCCTGTCCCAGAGATGAGTGGGGAAGACTGCCTCAACAGCTACTTGTGTAGTTGGTTANTCCATTGTTTTTTATACTGTTATTGTTGTTGTTCAAACATATATATATATTTGTAATGTTAATTTTTTTCCTTCTCCCAGTAAAGTTCTTATTTCTCTCTATATATTATTCAAGTATTTCTAAATTCAAGTCATACTTTGTCTTAGTTGACACCTGGACAGGAGATATGACTCATACTGAAATTGAGGTGTTTAACTTAGGGCAAACTGCAAGAAAAAAACCAAAACAACACTCTGACTTAGAAAGCTTTTAACACCATAAATGAAGGGTGAGCTCACCACAACAGAGCTCAGGGTAAGTGCTGACTGTGGGAACATTCCCAGAGGGGAGGACAGCAGGGCAAGAGCAGCGATTGGGAGAACAGGTGTAATGTTTCTCCACTCACCCCACACAGGAAGGTACAGGTCGGCTGCAGCTGTGAGAAGACAACTACTGACTCCAATCTGGACTCCCCTGTCCCAGAGATGAGTGGGGAAGACTGCCTCAACAGCTACTTGTGTAGTTGGTTAATGCCGATTTCAAAGAAAGTATCTGGGGAAAGCTTTATCCTTTTTCTGGTCTTCCCAGGACATGTACAGTCTCAGAGGCAGATGCTGGCTTGCCATGGTGGTGTCAATTACTGGAGAAGCTGGCCTGTTCCTCCAATGCTGGATGATGGCAATTCCTTTAAATGCTCAAGGACCCCCTGAAGAGCCCAGTGATGCTCACACACTCCTTGTTGCTGGTGCAGAGGTTAAAGCAGAGAGCCTGGCCCCAAACTCTGCTGAATTAACACTCTGCCTCATCCATTTCCTGAGGACATCTTTGAATTTAGAAGTGCCATTTACCTGTGAGCACAGACAGCTGCCGTGCTTTCTGAGGACAGCAACAAGAGAGAGCTCGAAAGCTCTCAGAGGACAAGAGTCTTTATTTCACAGAGGAGAGGCAGACAAGAAGTAAAATGACAGTCCAGCCATCAGATCTGAGGAGGGAGGTCCCTCTGGGTCTCACGTTAAAGAAATAGTTGAGAAAACAGCAAGTGGAGAGCAGATGCCCTGACCTAGAAGGTAGGAAAGAAAGAGGAAGATGGCTTGAGAATAGCTTGGGAAAAGCAGACATTTTATCACACTGTGTTTAAATGGATTTGTTGCCTCTGTATCAGTGCATTTGAAATATTCAGGTCCCTGCAGGTTGTCAATGAGCTTCACACTGTTATTGAAGCCTTGCCTACAGCTGAACAAGAACGTTTGCCAGTTGTGAGTGAAGCTGTGTTGGCTTCCTGGGGTGGTTTGGGTCTAAGTAGATAGTAACATCTGTGTGGTAATACTGGGATGGAGCAGTGTGGAAAATGTCAGGCCCTCTGGCAATGAGACCTTTTCTTTTTGTGAAAGACCCAAAGCTCATTCAGGAGAGGCCTGCAATCAACTTACAGGCTGCTGTAAGTGACATTGCTTTCTTCCCTCAGGACCTAGAAGTTTTGCAGCTATGCTGAGGGTCAAAGCTTGCCAGTAGCTAGAGTAATCAGCTATGGAGGGGTGGTTGATGATATTCTCCTCTCTGTGCATGTTTTTGTATGTATGTTTATGTGCATATTCATCCCATAGTGAGTATCATTGAAATGTCTTTGGCAATCAAGAGAGGGTTAGGGCTCATACAGATGCTAAGAGAGAAGGACAGACAGACTGAAGAAGGATAGGCAATAGCAATTTTGGAGAAAAACAATAACAGTTTTAACAGTAGCTGACATTCTGTTTGGAAAGACAGCAGAAACATTTGTTATCTTTTCTACCAGGATGGTCAGGTTCCGATTTATTGAGGTTATCTTGAAGATGACAGAAAAGAATATTAATCTACTTGAAATGAGAATCTGGGCTGTGAGAAATGCTGTTGACACCTTCTGAGGGATGAAGTGACAGAAATCAATCGTATTTTATAATTCAGAGCACTTCTGGTGAGCAACTTGAAGACCCAACTTTACTACTCTCTAGTGTAGAGTTGATGATGATGATGATAAAACAAGTTTCCATCAATGACTGCAATCTGACTGTTAGAAGGAGCTCCTTAATCCAAGTTATCCTTGCAGTAATGGTGATAAATGGACAGAACCATATGACCCCATACACACAAATGTCTTACTAGATGGGTAGCAGTCCAAAGATGCAGACCTGACTGAAGACTAAACTGGATTTTCCATCCCAAGGCCAAGCATACAAGTCATGTTACTCTGATGTATAAAGAGTGAGGTAGAGGAAGGAGAAGAGACAGAGTTATGCAGGCTGAAAGCGGAATGGGAAGTTACAGTCCAAACAACACCTTGATGGAATAATTTTTCCTGGAAGGAGCCTCTGGAGTTCACCCACCTCTCAAAGCAAACCCAACTTCAAAGTGAGAGCAGGTTTCTTAGTGGCTTGACAAGCTGACTTCTAAACATGTCAGTTCAAAATATGCAGTTGACCCATCAGAAGAAAGGGATGGGATCCAAGAGGACCTGAACAAGCCTGAGAAGTGGGTCCACAAGAACCTAATTAGGTTCAACCAGTCCAAGTGCAAGGTACTGTACTTGGGTAGAGGGAATCCCAGACATGAGTACAAACTGGGAGAAGAATCCATTGAGAGCATCTCTTTGGAGAAGGGCTTAGGAATTCTTAGGATGAAAAGCCAGACATGAGCCATCAGTAGGCAATCACAGGCCAAAAAGCCAAATGCATCCAAGGCTGAAACAAAAGCAACATGTCCACCTGGTAAAGGGAGGTGATTCTGATCCTCTATTCCTCTCTCATGAGACCTCACCTGGAGTACCACATCCAGCTCTGGTGTCCTTAGCACAAAAAACCAATATGGGCCTATTGGAGCAGGTCCAGAGGAGGGTCATGAGGATGATCTGAGGACTGGAGACCCACCCCTAGGAAGACAGAGTTGGGGCCGTTCAACCTGGAGCAGAGAAGGTTTCAGGGAGACCTTATAGCAGCCCTCCAATACCTAAAGGGGGCTTATATAGAAGAGAGAGAGTGACTTTTTATGGGAGCAGAGAGTAATAGGACAAGGGGCAAAATGTATTTTAACTATAAGAGATTTAGGTTAAAAGTTAGCAAGAAATTGTTTACTGTGAGTGTGATGAGGCACTGGCACAGATTGCCCAGAGATATTGTGAATGAACCATCCCTGAAAGTGTTCAAGGGCAGGTTGGATGGGGCCCTGAGCAACCTGACCTAATGGGTGACATCCCTGTGTATGGCAGGGGTCTTGGAATGACATGATCATTAAGGTGTCTTCCAACTCAAGCCATTTTATCATCTCCAGAGACAGAGACCTAGACACCTGCAGGGGATAACATGTGCCAGTAATGCACCACTCTCACTGCAATTTTCTTTCCTGATGCTTAGCCCAAATGTCTCTTGTTGCATCTTGTGATGATTGCGTCTTGTCCTTTCTGTATCTTGCAGAGGAGTCTGGCTCGCCCTTCTCTATAGCCTCTCATCAGCTAATGAGGTCCTGCAATTATGTCTCCATCTTAAACTGCTCTCCTCCAGGCTGCACAAGCCCATCTCTCTTAATGTCTTCTCATCAATTACATCTCCAGCTCCCTAACTTTTTAAGTAGTTGTCTGCTGGCCTTTCCCCACTCTGTCCAACAATGGACACTGATCCTTATGTGTCCTTGTAAATGCCAAATAGAGAGGCATAATGTCTACTCTTGAGCTGCTGGTATGCTCTTGCTGGGACATCCTAGACTATGGTTGCTCTTCTCCTCTGCTGAGTGCTCTGCTGAGGCTATTGGTGTCAGGTTCCCCACACATTTTTCACAGAGCTGCTCCTGAGGTATTTGATCCCCAGCATGTGTTGTTGCATGTATTTGTTCTGTCCTACATACAGGTCCGTCTTGGTCTTCATATGGTTTTTATCTGTCCATTTTCTTGGGTTCTTGTAACCCCTCTGAATGACAGTCCTAACATCCAAGCTGATGAACTCCCCACCACCTCAATTTGCTGTCATCCACTTCTCTTCCAATTTCTATTTTCCTATGGCTGTATGTAGTGTTTTACCTGGCTTATGAAGGTGGGCAAAGTGACTGACAGAATGTGCAGGTGTATCCCAACATCACATATTCTTCCTGCAAAGTAACTTCTCCATTTGTATGTCTGGCAGCACTGCCTGTGCAATTCCCTTCTGGTTTATTAACACTATCAGCAGGAGAGATCAAAAATTCCTAAGAAATGTAAAAAACAAGGCAATTGTCTCAGCAGGTATGCACCCCTCTATTGCTAAACCCAAAAAAGTGTCTGATTGTTAGTCTTTATCAACTTATTTGCATACATAGGCACAGAGAACCCACTCAAGTGACTCTAAGAACAATATTTTTGTTTATTAATAGTCCAAGGACAGTAGAAAACCAACCCGGCCTGCCTCAGTTCTGACACCCAGGGGCTTTCTAAAGCATTCAGCTCCATGCCACACACCCACATCATTAATCAGTGCTTTGCTATTACGGTGATGTAGGGCAAACTGAGGAGAGAGACTGCAAGATGAGAAGGGCCAGTTAGTACTAGGTGGGATATGAGCTGCTGCCCACCACTACAGGAACTAGGACTCCATTCCTGCTTGCCTATTTAAAATTTTAACTTGTTCTACTCATTCATACAATCTGTGTTTCCCTGGGTGCCCTGACAGAGTTGATGGTGATCTGAGCTCCCTGCTGTCAGATGTACAGTCATAGCTTGATCTGATGGCTCCAATACTACACATTTGAACCCTTCTGACAGAAAAAGTGGTAGGGACACATGGTAGTAAATCCAGAGGATTAACAGAGAGAGATAACACCATTGTACTCTGATAGATTTGTGTGTGGCTCTCTTTACTGTATACACTTACCATGCCTGCGCTTACGAAGTGCACAGCACTCAGGTATTAAGCATGAATATTTTGTTATTTTCATAATCTTATTATAAAAAGACCCTTGTTTTATATTGGGCTGAAACCAGAGACTTAGAGGAAGTAATTTTCAGTCCCCACTGTGCTCTGAATCAGTTTTGTTTGAGCAAAGGCTTCCTAATGCAGAGTGTCATCCTGGGCATGCAAGGAGGAATGCAGGAGTGCAGGAATGAAAGCCTCCCCATGCCTAGGGTGTTGCATGCTCTGCAGCCAATGGGGTCAAACACAACTGTCTCCTCAGTGGTGTCAGCATTGGTTGTCTTTGAGGCAACACACTGGAATGTCAAAGTACTTGGATCAGGAGAAGGTACATGGAGGGGTGGGAGGAAAGTAATGCAGGCATCAACATGCTGCTGCAGCTGCCACAGTGCAAACCTCAGCCAGCTCAAATACACTTGCAAGCCTGCTCACACATTCAGCCTGAGAGCTCCTCTGAGTGAGAGGTATGTAATTAATTAATTAGTCAATAAAAATACACTCTTGGTTATTTTTTTGTTGGTCACTAGTAACCATAGAGAACTCTGTTTACCCAACATCGCTCGAAAGATACCACAAGAAAGACCTGATCCTACTCGGCTTACAGCTGACCTCAGCAAAGATGACATCAGGTTTAGGGAATGCTGCATACCTGTGTGGCTAGCTGCCCTGCCTTTGGGGAACGGTGGAACCAATACAGATGTTTGCTTTGGGGAGATACTTCATTTAGACACAGATCTGTTTTTCACAGGCAGACTGGATACCTCTTCCTTCTGGAAAACTAGTGCTGAGGCCCTTTATTTCTCATTATGTTGGTAAAGGGATAGAAGATCCTCTTCATTTTCCATCAGCAGGAGTTTAGCATGGGAATATCAGCTCCACAATTGGAGCGTCTTAGAAGACAGAAAAACATTTGTCTCCTGGTGCTTCACAGATGAGGGAACATTTTAATCCTTCTCATTATAGTTTCCTTGCAGAATTTTGTAATATTCCCTAATCTGTTCTAATTTGGATAAGAACAACATGCTCCTGAATGCAATGCTTCTCATGCTGTAATACACTCACTCAAATGCAATATTCAGGGCACTGAGTAATAGCAGCAACGTATAACCCTAATACAAACTACGTAGTGGAAAGGTGATCTAAATTGTGTTTCTGAGTCTGTTCTTCATTAAATGCAACTAAGACCAAAAGAAGTTCTTATGTTGCTGCAACATAGCCAGCCCAGAACTTGACCTTACATGTTTTGAGTTCCCTTTATCAAAACCCTGAATGCACAGAAATTCATTGTCTCTTTCCAGAGCAGTGATGTTATCATTTATGCTCTGTGTTTTCTGATGAATTTATTGCACCTATAGTATAATTTTTAATACAGTGAATCCTCGTTACTTTGTGGTTCTTACCTTGTGGGTTCAGGGTTTTTCCCAGGAGGATGGCCCCATTTTCTCAGTGTTTCCATGTCTGCAGTCATTTTTCCCTGCCAAGGGGTGGCACTGATGCTCCCCATGGGGCAAGATGGCCATGCCCTGCGGGGCGGGAGGTGGTGCCTGTCCCTCACATGGTGACCACCCAGAGTTTGCTCCCTGTGCCCAGAAATGGTGGCTGCTGCCCCCCAGCCCCCATACTAGGGCCAGGAACAGCACCTGCCACCATGCCAGGGCCAGGCTCACACTGGTTCCCAGGTTTAAACCCATTTTGCTGCTGCTGCCAAAAGCCGTGGAGTGGCCACGGCCACCCCAGGGATTTGCCGGGATATTTAGGTGGGACCCTCAGAGTGCCTGCTCACCCACTGCACCAGCACTATTCCCATGGTAACTCAGCTTCTCTTCCCCTCAGGTGGTGGGGCCAAACCAGTGGGGGATCTGGGGGGCCCTCAGGCCACTACTCACAGCAGGAGGGAGGGCAGAAGGCCACAGAGTCACACCAAAGTTTGCCCACTTTGCCAGTCACAGATTTCCAGCAGGAACCTGGCACTGTGTTTGCGAACAGCCGCAGGATGGTGCCAACGGATCCTGGTGATGGGTAGGCAGAGTGCCTGTTCCCACTTGTGAGCGAGGAGGCGTTCGAGCTCACAGACCCCCATTAGTTCCAAGTTGTGCTCACAGCCGTTCCCAGGTTTAAACACTTTTTTTTGTGTGCAGTGGTGAGTGCTAAGCATGATGAGAGAGAGCTGCTACACCCTCTAGGGTACTGTCAACCCACCACTGCTCAGCACGCCCTGGCCGCACCAGGGAAGGCACCACTCTGCTGGTGGCTTGGGCGCTGTCCCTGCGTGCCAGCGCATTGTTGCTCTTGGGGACTTGTGACCCCCTGGCCAACCATGAGAGTGGGCTACGTCAGATTCCCTGGGTTCATTTTTTGTGCTCCAGCCACAGTGGAAATTGGGAGAAGGTTGGTTTGGGGTCCACGGGGCTCAGATCCCCCCATGGCAAAGAATCCCCATCCCTCTCTAGGAGTGTTGGAGAAGCTGGTCAGGTTGGGGTTTGCTCTGTATGACCGAACTCTCCCATTCAAGACCTCTCATTCTCAAAGCAGGTGAGAGGGTCTTTTTTCTTCTCTTTTTTTCTGGTGGCACGACTCCAGATCCAGGGCGAGCTGTGCCATATAAATAAAACCACTGGAACAACCTCACTACTGGAAACCACGTCCCCTGCCCACCCGGCCAAGCTCTGTGGAAGGGCTGCAGGGTCAGGCAAGTCCAAGCCGAGCCATCATGTCCTGTCCCGGCAGGGCCTTCCTGCTGCAGGAAGGCGGCACTCCACTATCGTCTTGGGCACTGTCCCCATGTCCCAGACATTATTGCCACTGGGGGCTTGCATTCCCCCAGCTGGCCGTGGTAGTGGGTGTAACTACTCCAGGGATTCCCCCAGGACTCTACAGGTGGGGAGGGGTCAGAAGCCATTCCCTTCACTCCCCTGTGATGGCACAGTGTGAGAGGTGGTGCTGGGAACACCCCTCAGCACTCCAAGGCTGACGGGGGTGGTGCAATGGGCAGGGCTTATTTCCATAGTCATGAGCTGTGTATCTTCATGGATCACAGGCTTTGTGGGAGGTAGGGAGACACAAATCCACTTGAAATTTTAGGGTCAACCGTATATGACTCATTTTTTCCCATTACTTTGTTTCTGTCTCATCAAATTGAGTTGATTATATTTCTTATGGTTCAAATCCAGCCAGTTTTCAGTCTGGTACACATGAACTTGGTACACGTGATTTCCCCAATAATTAAGAAATTGCTGTGGATGTGGAGTACCTTCAAGTATAATGCTTGGAGCCCTTCTGCCTACATTGCAAGCCTCATCATACATAAACATTCCTTGTCATACCACACATCAGAAACTGAAGATACCTGTACAAATTTGGAAGAGAGGGTCATATCATCTCAGCTTGCAAACACAGAAGAAGCTTAAACTGACCACAAGTCATCAGACCCAAGACTACAGAAACTTTTGGCCCTGTTTGACACTGGCGGTCAAACATGGCAGCTGCTGTGCCTCATTTGTGTCTGGCCATTTATGAATCAGCTGTCTTTCCCTAAGGAAAGCCAGACCTGGTCAGTCGGCGAAGGGAGAACAAATGACTCATGAGAAGTGATTCATTCCTGCTGAGAATGCAGTACTGAGGAAAGCCCTAAGTTCACTACAGGTCATTATCTGGATACTTCTAAGGAGAAATACCAGACCTTACAATACAACTGTACCTTCAGTGTCTTCTGCCTCTGTAATCTAGGGTAGGATTGAATCAGAGCCTAAATCTAGCACAGTTAATCTTGATACATGTTTATACTGAGTTTACCAATTCCATTCTGAAAATAAATCAAAAATCCTTTATCAAGACACATTTTTTCCCACATGCCTATTTTTATGTGTCCATTACATCAGATGGCAAAAGAACATGGCTGCCAGTGCCCTGAAAGCAGTCTCTTGTTTTTTGTTTCAGGACATTTCAGGTTCTGAAATTTCAGGTGGTATTTTTAAGCTACTCTGTATTTTCATCCTTAATAATCCCTATTTTGCCCTCCATTTCAAACATCACCCCAAATCCTA
The DNA here is from genome assembly GCA_013390025.1 of Pitta sordida. Classification (NCBI taxonomy): domain Eukaryota; kingdom Metazoa; phylum Chordata; class Aves; order Passeriformes; family Pittidae; genus Pitta; species Pitta sordida. The sequence goes on from WEKX01016077.1 coordinate 109,429, forward strand.
CGCTCTGCCCTTTACTCTAACAAAGATACAATTGAAAAGATTCTGTACAATCTAAAGCATATGGAGTTTCCTGGAGAAGTTTTCCCAGTACAGTAAAAGACCTAGTTCCTGGGACCTGACCAATCTGAGAAGCAGCACAGTGTGCTAGGGTGAATAATTCCTCATAGATTAGGAAAATAATGCTCTGAATCAGTGAAAGAACAAAAAGGAGGCCTTTAAATGTATTAAGGTGCATGATAAACTGTACCTGTAAAATACTCACAGTGATTATATTCACAGAATCACGGAATATTGAGTTGGCACATAAGGATCATCAAGTCCAACTCTTAAGTGAATCAGAATATTCTGAGTTGGAAGGGACCCATGAGGATCATCGAGTCCAACTCTTGAAACTGCCTCCCAGGACACTGACCACTGTACTAAAGTGGATTTTCAGTGAGCCTTCTCTCCTGCACCTCCTATATGGCTTTGTAGGGCTGAGCTCCCATATTTGATGGCAGTGTTTTGCTCTCCATATCAGCCCACTGACGGCAGTGCCCCACCATAGCAGAAACTGCTGCCTCTGAAAGTCAGGCCAGATGCCTAAACCACAACCCAGCTGCCTGGAAAGTCTGAGAGATGTGGGCAGGTTTAGCACTCTCTCTATCCTTCACCATCCCTTATACCTGCAGGTGCTGAAACCTGCACCTCAAAATGGCCATGTTGTCTTATTATATTGGGATGCTGTCAACTTTATGGACGGTTAATGAAGGAAAATAACATCTGTAGCAGTTTAGCTAATTCTAAAACAGATTGTTGTGGGTGAAGACAAGGTATATCTGTAGATCAGCATCTCTCCAGATGCCGAGTTCTAGCCATCTGCTATAGGGAATGACCGGAAAAAAAAGTCCTTACAAAAAAGAGTAATCTCTTGTACAGGAAAACACGCAGTAGCCCAACTACATAGGTAGATATCAGCCACCCCCAAGCTGTACCATTTAAACAAAACTTAGGAAATTGAAGAAAAAAGCATCTCACAGAGCTTTTGCTTTATTTGAGTTACTGTGTTTCTAGTGCCAAGCAGAAGAATGCTATGCAAACCTGTCAGTATAAAGTTACTTGGATACTTATTTTTTAAGAAATGCAAGTCAAGCTACTGAATGTGTTATCTTTGCCAGAACACAGACATTATTCCCAGGTACTGTCATGTAGATTTGTATCTTCTTTATTGTAGCCCACTGGCTTTTTTTAACAGCTTTTTCTTGAGTTGCCTCCAGGGCTATGCACTCCTATGGAAGTGGTGGCAAAAGCATCATGTGCACTACGGGGTTTTCACTGTTGTAGGGATGTCTGAGGAGAGAGACCACAGTGCTGAACTAGAAAACCAAGGAGGAGCTCTTCAGACCGGCACTGAAAAGGTAAAAAAAAGAAAAGAGAGGCAAAAGAAAAAAAAAAAAAAGGAAAATATTTTTCTGAACTGTACATCACAGAGCACTTAGCAGTACCTTTAGCAAGTGTTCCTATAATGTCTGTGGCTGATACACCTATCTACATATCTGCATATCCCCTTCAACACACTCTTCAAGACACTGGATGGCATGCTGTATTTTTCTGTTGTCAGATCTTTGAAGATTGCCAGTAACTTTACTAATATATTATTACTGCCATTATTCAAGCAATTCCCTCTTTAGAAGTTATGAAATAAGGATCATGAATAGAATCTGAATAAGCACATATTTTCTTTGTTATGTTAATGACCTGGCTGAAGTACACCAAAACAAAAGCAAATGATTGCTTTATTTCAAACCTCTGGATAGTTTAGATATACAGGCTAGAAAGAGGGCATTTTGCACAGATCTGTTCATGTGTTGCTGCCTCAGCTGGGAAAAGATCTCTGTCTGAAAACACTTTTTTTAATCAATATATTCTTATACTAATGAAAATAAATTTGTAATTGTCACTTGGAAAAAAAAATCTCTTAGCAATAAGCAATGTGAGAAGTGTCTTTAGGCTTCTGCTATAAAATAATGTATTTCCTATGTTTATCAAAGCCTAATCCAGTGACAAGACATGATTCATATAGATGAGCTGGTTAGTCTAATAAGTCCTAGTTTCTGTGATATGAAAACTTGTCCAGAGAATGAAAACACAGTTAAAGCACAAGCTAAAGCAAAAGCTGAATTTTCTAGAGGTTTGCCACTAAATTCTTTCAAGGTATGCCCACCACTTTTATCCAGAAAAAGCTCTCCAAATAAAATTTCCTCCAAGATTCGCAACATTTTTGTCTGATTTTAATAACAAAGCAGTGAGAATATTCTCCGTTTTTCTGCCTCCCATTTGGGTATCATTTCATTTTAGTTGCTCTTCTGATCAGCATCCAGGTCTGTAGCCATGTTTCCTCAGATTTTAAACTCTTAAGAATCTGGCAAAAGACCATCATGAACAATTTTTTTTTTTCCTGAGAGTGAACTGGGAAGACCCTGCAGCTGAGGGTCTTCCCTGAAAGTGACATGGACTAGACAGTGGGACCCTGCAGCATTATGAGATGCTCAAACACCTGGAAATGGGGAACACGTAAGTTGCCCAATGAAATATAACTGCCCTTCAGTCTTGAAAACTTCCAGGAGGAAGTGAGATAATTTCCTCAAGTGTTTAAATGGCAAGGCCTTTTCATTCACAAAGTAGTCCTGTGAGCCCTGGGCATCTGCCATAGCCTTAGCAATTTACTTTGGAAGAACTTCTCATGAGCTGATTGCATCCAGCTGGATTAGTAAGAGAAGCTACCCCAGATAATCTCTCTTGCCATATGTGATGTTCACCTCTTTACAATGAACTACTATAAACATTTGACTGGAGCTTCCAGTTCACATTGCTATGGGAATTTAGGCTGGTAAACACAGCAGCAGCCTTTACTTTTGTTTTGTTTTACTAACATGGACTTGGATTTTGTGAGTCTGCCAGTCCTAAGACAGTAGCATCATGCACAGTCACACAGGACATATAGAGCTTGAGCAGCCAGAATATGAATTCCTTCATTCTGTGAAATGATCACATTTCACATCTAAACTGGACAAGCACATTTGTGTTGGGTCTCATTTCTGTAACTCAGCCTTTTGCGTTTTTTTTCAAGGCAGCAACATAAGTGTCCACTAGCATCAGTTGTGATATTGATAGCTTGTAGGCATTTCTAAGTACCTAGCTGGAGTATCACAACACCCTGTCACACCATACCTAGGCTACCAAAAACCCTGCTGCTTTCTTTGCTCCCTGTAACACAGGAAAGAGTGCAGGGAGTGGGACAGGGAGGAGCAGGGAGGACTGTTGCTTTAAGCATGTAAGGTACAACCAAACCCCTGAAATGCTCTCTTTAACTGTCCTTTACTTTATTCTCAAGCCAGAAGTAGTTACTCTCTTTCTGAGCACAATGTTAAATCATCAAAATTGTTGTGCCTGCCAAATTACTCACTGAAGATGGAGTTCCTCTGGGTAATGCTACTCTGGAACCATTGTCTCCTCAAAGCACACTGCTGACACCACACCAAATAACCAAATAAAACAACTAGTTCCCAAGGATTTGAAGACTCTGGGATCTGACTCTGCTTTTATATTACTGTGTTACCTTAGACCCAGGTTCACAAACGGAGACATTCCACCTCAGCTCCTAAGAGAAGCAGGCACAAGCCCTTGAGCTACAGAAGTGCAAACCGTTTAATGAATTTTTCCATATAAAAGTTTCAATTTTATTCTGGAGGACAGAACCCATGTGTTCAAGGGAGACATCTGGAAGCAACAAGAGAGGAGTGAAGCCATGTTAAACCTTTCACCCAAAGCAAAACGTCATCTACAGTTCCAACACTGCAGCTTTGCCTGCATATCCTTCTTTTCTGCCCTTTTAATTTTTCAAGATCCCAGACTGCAGCTGGCAGAAATAAGTGAAACTGTGCCTGAGACATCCTGTGGGTGAGAAGCTCTTTTAGAGGGAGTTATCCAGCTCAGGGAATCTGGCAGTCCGTAAATCACAAGACTAATATTCACTGTAAATTATTGCAGAATCAGCCAGGCAGAAAACTCCAGTGGTTGAACATTTCACGCATTATAAATAGGAGTAGTTGCCTTGTACAACATGAAATAACCAAGAAATAACAGGACGTCTCTTACTTTGTGGTTACAAAGACTCCCTGCATACACCTGAAGAAAACATGCACTGTAATAATATCATATATTTTATGATCAATGCTCAGGTTTCAAAGACAAAAACAGCTCCTTTTTCTTGGCTGCTCTCAAGTGAAATTGAATTCGCTCACTTCCTGCACTAGAGAGGGAACAAAGTTTTATGCATTGTTCATCTTTTATCATCATAGAAGTAAACAGATTTTAATTTAACATTGCCCTGCTCCAATTCATATCAAAGTACCTTTGAACCTGCCAACAGGTCAGGCCTTAATGACATACTTAGACCAACAGAACCATCCAAATCTGATTCAAGGCTTCTCCAGGGCCAAGCTAGAGTCCTAAGGCCCAGGCTTGGAGTAGGCTGTCAACAGAATATATAGTGGGGATGGAAGTGGCTCTGGCTTTCAGGGTGGTCTCCCCACCTTCTGTTCAGTTTAATCCAACCTCCCAGCACAAATAGAGACAACACTGAGAGAACACTCGTTTTAAGACCACTGCTATCCCACTTATCTACAGCTTCAAGCAGCAGAAATCAACTGTTGAGAAAGGAGGTATACCTCTGGGAACAAGTCCAGTGTCTGACATTAATGAGTCACATCACTGCTTTTCCATTCTTAAACCAAAAATTGGTAAGCCTTTATACACAGTGAAGGTTCTTGAGTCACGTCTGGCAATCTACATTTTGGGCACTCCTGCAATCTGCATTTTGGGCCACAACCTGGTCCACCCAGGATGGTAAGCCACATGGAATCCCCAGCAGAGGTAAAAACACATTAGGTCAGAAAGAAAAACTGAACAGATCCTGTCAGTCCCATGCTCTCCGTTGCCTCCCCTGTTGCACTCGCATCCCTCTAGACCTTACCTTTTATTTTTGAAAAAGCTCTAGACATACATAGTCAACTGCCTTTGAAGCTCATGTGTGCACAACTCTTACTGAAATTATGAAGTCAACATCAACTCTGTAAAAAATTAGATGAACATCCTACAAGAAGGCAAAGGAGAAGCAGACTGTTTGCATTGCAGAACATCCAGAGAGTATGTAACCATGCCTCTGGGCTGAGCAATCTGCTTTCACTGACCATCTACTCTCAGATGCTCTACTGACTTACAACAGCTGCCAGCTTGATTCCCTGTCTCAAGAGCTCTAAGTTTCTCATCCAATCTTTAAGAAAAGACTGGTTGAGGAATTCAAGTGACATGGACTAGACAGTGGGAGGCTCGGAGAGACAGAGCGTGGTGCCCATGCCTCCAGGGTTGAGGGCGCGATCCCTGCGTGGGAGTCACTTGGGAGTTGGACTAGATGATCCTTGTGGGTCCCTTCCAACTCAGAATAACCTGTGAACCTGTAAACTGATACGGTGTATGAAGGACCTCAAAGTCATAGCAAACCCCATTACACTCAGGAAAGTTAAGCAAGAAGGACCCCAGAATTCAAATGTTAGAGTATCACAGTATCACAGTATTAACAAGGTTGGAAGAGACCTTCGAGATCATTGAGTCCAGCCTGTAACCCAACACCAACCCNTCTAAGTTCTTGCTGTATCATGTGCCATGAGGCATCACATGACTCCTCAGGATCAGCAAGCTTCTCAGATCTGGTAGCTGACAAATGTGGTGACGTTACTTGCCTGGGGCCACTTGGGCTGTGTGGCTCTAATTGCAGCATGGGCAGTGCATGGGACTCTACACCCTTCCACATTGGAGAGGTAGAGATTGCACCTCAGTAAATCTGATCCTTTTCAGGATCGTAGAGCACTCTCCTTTATCTTTGAGTGTCATATTTCCCTCATCAGCAGTGCCACTTACTCTAAGACTACTGATGAGCACTTGTTAAGGCCTCAGGAGATAGTCACCCAATGAAATTCTACACTTTTTAAAGCTAAAAGGACACCTGATACATTGCCAGGGATTATTATAAAATATACATCTGCTTCCAAATCTAACCCTGGAAAACTCTTGTATTCCTTCCTTAAAGAATGACAATCAGACACATGCTGGAAGTCAGGTACAGTGCAGTTTCCCATTGTGAAAAAAAGCTCTCCTCTACCATGAGACTAACACTATGTATTCATATTTAACAACAAGATCAGGAAGGGGCGGGAGAGAAGGAGATAGGTTTCTGCACTAGGAACCCAAAATATAGCATTCAGGCTTCTCCTGATTTGGTTTTCTTCTGCAACAGTTTCTGAAACAGCCTTCTGAAAAAGAGAAATGGACATTTTCTCAGTGTTAATCAAATAAACCCATGATTTCACAGAGACACTCTGACTTTGGCTGTCATCTGTGTATAATGAGACAACCAATAGAAACACCATGTCTTTTGCTACTTATGCTTTCAATATGTCAACACATTCACCTATCTATACCTTACATCATCCTGCTTATATTGGCTCAAAAACAATTATTTAGAAAATCTGTGGGAAAAGTGTATGACTGAATAACAGAAATGTGGTATAATCCTAATAACTCAGTAACTGTACATAGCTAGCTGCTATCACAATCTCTTCACACATTTGATTTTGCCACTAAATCCCTCATGCTTTCTCAGGCTGGAGGTCAGGTTGCATCCAGATTGGAAGATTCTTCTCTGATAGCATGTCCAATATGAGGGAGATTCCCTGCCTTCAGCAAGTTTTTTTAAATTAGATTATTGATTTCACTTTGCAAGCAAATCAAAGAAAATCACCTGACTGAGAGTGTTGGTATTTCATTTGAGGGGTAAGGACAAAAGGTGAAAGTTTTTCTGAGGAGTGTTGAACAGAACAAGCAAAGAAAGACTCCTCCAGTTTTCAAACTCTCAGCTCTGCCTTGGACATTATTGGAGAAAACAGAGACCAATAGAATGCTCAGGTCTTTTAACAGCTTGATACGTTGTGGTTACTTAAAATGACATAAGTGTTCCCTTCAGACATTTACCTCATGCAAAGTTATCTTATCTATATTGGTTATCTGATTTAGGCACTAGAACCTCTAAATGCAAAATGGCCTTCAACTCTGAATCTGTGGAGCCCATGGAAGAAAGATCAAATGGTCTGAAATACAGGAGAGCTCCAAAAGGAGATTATCCTGTGAGATTTGAACCTGAATTTGAACCTGAATTGTTGAATTTTCTCATAAACCCTGCCCTAGGAAGGAGCAGTTACAAGCTAGGGGTAGTCTTGCAAAAATCAACTCATTTTTGAGAAAAAAATATGGTCTCTTCACAGGGCATATCACACACAGTTCCATAATTGTTGTTGGATTATGGATCATTTTCACCACCCAAGCCAGTGCCTGTCACCATTACATTCATCTGTAGGGTAATGGGCTCTATGAGCAAAAACAAAGATGCTCTGCCCTCTGTTTTCTGGAGGGAGTGACAGAATTCAGGCTCCTCAGGGCTGGGCTAGTTTTCCTGGTACAGCACCAGTTTACATCAAAGGCATGATGGTGTCTCCTGCCAAACTGAAGGCAGTGCCTTTTGATGCCTGTTTCTGTTTAGGGAATGCATGCAGTTCTCTCTAGACTCTAGAGAAAGAAGTCTAAACTCAGCCAGTGCTGTAGCCTGGCCTGCCCCAAGCACAGCCCCATGTTAGTAAATCACAAAACTACATTCCCAGCCAAACTCTCCCATAGGTATAAATGGGAAGATGAGTGAATCTTAAACCTCTCTACAGGTTGGTGAGTGAGTCACTCCAGTCTCCTGGGGTTCAAGTCTATGGCACACATCCCAGGCTGCAGCAAGGAAGCCCAGGGTGTAAAGAGGGAGAGGCAAGTGGAGTTGTTGCTCCTTCTGCTACTCTGGCTCTTGTGGTCCTGTTCCTCAACATAATTTCCTTTACCTTGAAGAAGGATCCAAACAACTCTAGTAACATGATCAACAGAGTAAGAAAAAGATCCAGAGGTGATTCAGTATGTTGGTATCATGAAGACATAAATATATTGATGTATTGCAGGAGTGCCTGCTCTCTCCAGTTCCTGCGAAGCCAGAGGGACTCTGAGCACCAGCCTGTCTTGCAGTAACAGACCCAGCACAACTCCTTTTAACTGTTTACTAAAGCTGCTGTTTTCAGCCACTGACAGCTGCCTTTGGAGAGGGTAAACCCAGAAATACCCCATCGTTTCCTATTATGTTTCATGTTCTAACTGTGAGTGTAGAAATTAAGTCCTGTAGAACCAAAGGATTTAATTTCTACACACGGTTATTGGGTTTTGTATAATTTTGCTATTTAGAAATCTTCATCTGTGGAGTGTAAGACACAGGCATGGGTAAAAAATCCCTGTTTTTTGTTTGGTGATGCTTCTGCTTTGCACTCTGCTTTTGCACTTTCATTTACAAACAGATCACGATGATGAATTCATTTACTGAATTGAACCATGTAGCACACTCAGTTTCATTACAAGTATCCAGAAAATGTTTCTATTCAGATAATCCATTACGGCCTTAATGTTCAAGGATCGATTTGTCTCACAAGATAAAACAGAGGTTAGAAATTCAATGCAGTGTGACAACATTCTGTTATTCCACTTATTATTATGGCAACATGCTCTGATACCACAAGTGTTAAGACTTGCATAAACATTCCAATTTGAAATCTTATTTTTAGAGATCTGCAGCTCAATCATAGAGATTTGCTGTAGGCAGAATTTGTCATAGAAATATTCAGCCTAGAACTAATTTTCTTTAACATGTTTTAACATCTTCCGAAACAAACAAAGACTTCAGCACTTTTAAAAATACACGTCTCTGTATTGTAATCAAAACATAGGACTTGATTCAACAACAAACAGCTATAGTTTGAAGCTAACACAAAGTATAGTCAGATTAAGTGAATTGAGTTACTCCAGAAGTAAACTAGAACAGCACAGTGGTAGGTCAGGTTCAAAGTTACTTTGTTTTTCAGATGCTCTATTAGAGCCTCTACTAGGTTTTTCTTTAACACCAGCTCGAATCCAGCTGAACTCTGCTCCTCATAATTATCTGTCTGAAAAGGATAGAAAACCTGGTTTATAAAAATCTGTTTCCAGATGACTATGTTGAGGCATCCAACAAATCTTCAAAGTTGCCTCAGCCAAGAGAAGTTGGGTGAGTGCTTCTCACACCTCCTGTTCTCATTTATTCAAAATCAAAAATCACCTTTGAGGGATAATGTGTTGAACACAAAACAGGGTTGACAAATAATCCGAACATGGATGTTGCTTTCTAGCTAAAGAAGATCAAGGAGTTTTGCATTTAGTCCCAAAATCTTCATACACATTCATTTAAACATTAAAGGCAACAAAAGCAATTAACAAGGAAAAACTCCAGAAAACATACTGTACTGCTGAAGTTCACACCCGTGCTCCTTTTCTCATTCTCCTCTTGTGTTAAGGAGAGAGAAAGAGGGCCTGTCAGTGGAGGCTCACTTCTGAGGAGCTGTGCTACCATCAGGCTGAATCACTTTATGCAAAACTTGGTTTTCCTTCTCTAGCTATTAAGAAAACGTACACGATGAGTTCAGATGTAGGAGGCTTCATCCGGACAGATTTTTCTTGAGGATGTGTAGCAGAAACATGAGAGGATTTCTATCCAGCACTCTTCTTCAATGTGCAACAAATAGCAATGGCATGTTTGGAAACAGCCTTAAACTGAAGAATTTTATTTTCCTTTCAGTAACTACACTACTCTGGGGAGTTTCTGCTAATCTACATCTCACAGGTGTACATATATGATTTTATTTCAACTTCCGCCCAACACCATTTTGTCTGTATCTATGTGTGCATCTGCATTTGACTTTACCCTTGTCACCAACTCCACAGATGATACAAACAGCAAAGTATCTCCTGTCCTCAAACCATAGCCACACAAAAACGCAGATGTAATAAAAAGAAAAAAAAACTTTACTGCATCTGCAAGGAACATTAGGGTTGATGGGAAAGAGAAGGAAAGGGGCAGAAACAGTTGTGCTGCGTCTCCCTGTATATATGGGCTAATTAACTGTATTTGTAAGGTTTCAACTGGAATATTGTGTTCAGTTCTGGACTCCAAGTATGAGATGAATGGTAATAAGCTGGACAGAGAGCAGCAGAAGACTGTTAAGATGGTCAGGGGTCTAAGCATATGGACAAAAAAAGGCAGTAACAGCCTCCACTCCCTACTGGATGCAGAGGGCAATATTGTAACCAAAGACGAGGAGAAAGCAGAAATACTCAATGCACACTTTGCCTCTGTTTTTAATAGCAAAACAAACTGCCCGCAAGACAACTGGATCAGCAGTGACATGGAAGGAGCTGGGGTGCAGTATAACCCCCCTGTAATCCAAGCGGAGGTAGTCAGAGACTTGCTGAGTGGCTTGGACCCTCATAAGTCTATGGGACCGGATGGAATCCACCCGAGGGTC